>SJYG01000833.1:272695-286401 GCA_006410535.1 Litocranius walleri | reverse complement strand
GGGTCCCACCCACTCCTCTGCTCCTGGGGACATCAGTCTGGGACACTGGGCCCACCCCCGACTCCCCGCAGTGGTGCTGCCTCCTGAGAAGGCCGAGGCCCGCGAGGGGCCAGAACAGCTCTTCTGCTTGGATGATGGGGAGAGAGCAGCGAGCCACGAGGGCACCCGCGGGCTGGGCAAGCGGCGCCTGAACGTGGATGTAGGTCTTTGTCCTGCTCCCCCTCCTGTGGGTGCCCTAACGCGGGGTCCCCGTGGCTCCCGGGGTGGCAGGCCCTGCTGGGCTGAGAGATCCCTATGTGCCTGGCCAGAGCTGCAGCTGTGACCCCACAAAACCCATAGGACTTCCCCGGGCTTCAGTGCCAGAGCCGCGGGAATGACCCAGAAGCCAGGTCGTGCATGGACTGTCCGTCTCCCTGCCCAGCCAGGAGGGGTGGAGACTGGTCTCCGGAGGATGGGGCAGGGTTGGAGGCCCGGCGCGTGGGCGTGGATGACCCTGTGCTCGTCCCCGTGCACCCCACAGGCGGTCCAGTGCGACGTCTCGGTGGAGGAGGACAATCACCAGGAGTGGACGTTCACGCTCTATGGCTTTGACAACAGCGGCAAGGCCACCAGAGAGGTGACGGTCTGGTGCTGGCGGCAGACAGATGAGGAGGCCTGGGTCCCACGATGGGGACACGGCTGGGCCCTACAGGCGGGAGGAGAGGCAGGGAGCTTTCTGGGCTCAGGCTGTGGGGAGGGAGCCAGCGCAGGGCAGGACCCAGGTCACCAGCAGGGCCGGCTGGAGCCTTGTCTGTGCCCCCTGTGACCAGCTGCTATCTGTGCCGTCCCTGGTGGAGCCCGGCACGCCCGTCTCTGCACTGGCCAGCAGCCCCTCAGCAGGGCACTGCGGGTCCCAGGGGTGCCCCGGCACACCACTCCGCTGCCTTCTGTGACCAGGAGGGTAAGGGGCCCTCAGAAGGGAGCAGACGTGGAGGATGACTGAGGCAGTGTGTCTGAGTTAAAAGCGACTCTGATCGTTCGTCTGCTCGCTAAGCCCTTTGAACTCAGACTCAGTTTAAACTTGAAAAGCTCAGAAAGACGTGGTGGTTCCATCAGGGCTGCAGGCTCAGGCCTCTTGGTGCCTCTGTGGTGCAGAGGAAAGGAGTGGGGAGGCAGGCAGCAGGCAGTGTGGGCTGGCCCCCAGTCTTCCTGTGCCCTGACGCCTGCCATCCCCCAGGACATGTCCAGCCTGATGCACACCATCTATGAAGTCGTTGACGCCTCGGTCCACCACTGCTCGGGCAGCAGCAAGACCCTCCGTGTGAAGCTGACTGTCAGCCCCGAGCCCTCCAGCAAGAGGAAGGACGGGCCCCCTGCTGCCCAGGGTGAGGGCCTGGGCTCCTGGGCTGGCAGCTCCCTGCGCAGGTGCCCCGGAGGCCCTGCCCTTCGTGTGGTCCCCGCACCCCCGCCCCACACTGCCGCTCCCCTGAGGGCCCACTCACTGTGCAGGATCGGGGGGTGTTAACTATGACCTCCGCTCAGTGAACCCTCATGGCAGAGGGCTCTGTGGCATCCTGAACACGGAGAGGGAGCCGAGGGCTGAGCCGGTTCCGTGAAGGAGAATGAATGTGTGCAAGAGGGAAGGTGTACGAACGAGTGAGTGAGGAGTGACCAGCACGAGTGGGCAGTGGTGGGCGAATAAGGGAGTGATGCACGTGTGGGTGGATGAGGAGTGCTGAGCGAGCAGCTGGCCCGATGCTCGAGTGAGTGGAGGCGCGAATGACAGTGAGCGCACAGGGGCTGGAGAGCACCTGAGCAGAGTGAGTGAGGAGCCGGTAGCCAGGTGAATGAAGGCTGCCCGCCCGCGTCCCCCGCTTTCAGACCACGAGCCCAGTCGCTGCAGGGCGGAGGCGGAGCTCAGTGAGGACCCCAGGGTGGCCGACAGGAGGCTGTCTGCACACGTCCGGTGAGGGCTGGGCCCCGGCGCTGCTACCCTCGGACGGGAACACCCTGGCCACACCCCTGCTTCCCACAGGCCTCAAGGGCTGTCCCCTCGGGGTGGCCTCGGGCACTCACTGCCATCGGGTGGGTGCCCGGCCCCCGGGTGGGAGCTGGGCAGGCCCAGCATCGTCTGAGAGGCTGCAGGGCTTCACGGGCAGCCGGGGGGCGGTCTCCTCAGCCCGTGTGCTTCTGGGCCCCGTGGTTCCGCCCCTCGAGGGCAGCGGCCACGGAGCCCTCGCCAGCTCCCGGGTGACAGCGGTGGCACCAGGGTCCTGGGCCCTTGTGGGCCCTGCTTGTCCCTAAGCTTGTGGGTCAGAGCGCCGATCAGAGCTATTCCCCGCCCCGCTCCCCGCAGGAGGCCCAGCGCCGACCCCCAGCCCTGCTCGGAGCAGGGGCCCTACTGCGTGGACGAAAACACGGAGCGGAGGAACCACTACCTGGACCTGGCCGGAGTCGAGAGCTACGTGTCCAGGTTCGGGCCAGGTGAGTCCTGGGGGCCCGGGCCCTGGGTGTCAGGCCTGGGCGTCACGGGTCCTGGCAGCAGCGGGCCCAGCGGAACGGAGCCGGCCCCGTGGAGGGCCTCACGGCTGCCGTGTCTGCAGGGTCCTCCCCAATGCAGGCCCGGCCGGAGCCCCCTGCCAGGGCCTCGCACCCGCAGGGCCGGTCCCACTCGCAGGAGTCAGACGTGCACGCCGCCCACCATCGCCGCTGCCCAGGGCTGGCCGACTTCGCCCTGCCAGCCGCTGAGCCGCTGCCCCGGGCCCTGGACCTGCCACCCCGGCCGAAAGGCCCTGAGCGCCCATTCCTGAGGTCCCCCCAGGGCTCGGGCCGGCCCCCTGGCATGCCCAGTGCGCCCAGGCCTGGGCGGTCCTTCAGCTGCCTAGCGCCCGCGGCCCACCCCCCTCGCCAGTGGACCAGCGGCCTAGCACCCCGCGGCCCACCCACCTTGCCAGGGGCCCACCCCCCTCGCCAGTGGCCCGAGGCTGTGTGTCCCCCAGCCAAACTTTCTGGCACCCCTCAGCCCGGCCTGAGGCCACGCGTCCCCCAGCCGAGCTTTCTGTGCCAGCCCTAAACACGCGTTTGCTTCGAGATGCCTGCTTCCGCTTCTGTCATGAATTCCAACGTGAGGCCCAAGGGCAGGAGGGAACTGCTGGCCACTCCTGGCCTGTTTTTTTCCCCGCAGAGCAAGTGCTGGGGGGGCTTCGTTTGGGGGGGGTGTCGGCTGGGGGTGTGAGCCTTCTGGTCGCCCGGGACTGGGTGGACGGGGCCCTTGCGGCTCCTACAGCTCATCTGTCGTGAAGCCAGGAGGGCGGTCAGGGAGCCACGGCTGCCCGAAGCTCCAGGGTGTGCGTGGCCCACAGACGGGGGAGGCGGCTGCCCTTCAGTCGTCCAGGAGCCGAGAGGAGGTAGGCTGTGGGGGTGCCCCCAGCACCCTGAGAGGACGCAGAGGCCGCGGTGGGGCTGGGGAGGTGTGGCTGCCCCGAGAATGCATGTGGACAGCTGGGCAGAGGCGGCCTCCCATCCTCCCTGGACTAAAACGTACCCCATTGAGCGCCGTGCACAGCTTCAGCTTTGGGAAAGCACCTTCCCACTGGCAGGCCCGGAGAGGGCAGCAGGGAGCAGGGCGCCCAGTGTCCTGGAACCTCGGCCTGTGATGCCCCTGAGGCCCGATGTGGCCGCCACTCAACCCGAGATGAGCCACTTGTGAATTTGTGCCGCTGGTTTTGTATTTGCTTGGCACTGTTTTTACGGATAAAGCAACTTGGTGGTCAACCTGTGATTGCGTTTTCCCGTCATAATAAAAATACGTGCATTTGGTAACGTCATACCTTGTTTTCAAGTGAGTTTTCAGTAGAGTTGATCAGTCCACCTCCGCCAGCGCACGTGGCCACAGGTGCGGGCAGCTGGCGGCTCGGCCGGGACAGGCGTGCTCTTCGGGGACACAGCATGTCCGTGTCTGCGCCCTGCACGCAGGCCACAGCTCCACAGGTGTGGCTCACTCTTGCCCCGCGTCACTGCTCCCAAGACGAGAAGCAGCCTGTGCCTGCGTCGGGCTCGCGCCGCGCGTGCGCGTCTCTCCGCTGCCTTGTCGTGTCCGCCTCTCTGTTGGCTGTAGCTGCCAGTGGGTTGCTGTTTGCTCCTCCAGGGGATCTTCCTGATCAAACCTTCGTCTCGGGAAGACCCCCTAAGCCTGAGACTGCGTCCATGCTACGAGGCCTCTTCGGCTGCTGTCCGGGGGGCTGTGTGGGCCGAGGTTAAGCAGCAGCTTTGGCCCTGTGGACGAGAATGTCTGGAGAACACGGCGCCCTGCGCCTCTGGGCCTCCCCCTCCAGACCCCGTGTTTGCAGCTGCTTGAAAGACCCCTTGGGGTTCCCCAGGAGCTGGTCGCCCATGATCCGTGGCCCGCATACTCAGGGAGGAGCTGGGGTTTCATTTCAGGGTCTCGGGAGGAGCAGACCAGGCCGGGTTGGCCCTGAGGACCGCAGCTGAGCAGGCGGGGTGCGGCATCCTCATGACCACATCCCGTGTGGCCGTGGTGAGCTCCACTCCGTGCGGCCTATCCCGCGGCCTCGGGGGCCCACAGGACTGTCCTCCCCAGCCCCAGCCTTCCTCTGTTTGCAGACCCGCCCAGCCCTGCCGCTGCCTGCACTGCCCTCGGGCACAAGCTCGCCAACCCGCCTGCTGCATGGGGAGGCCTGTGCTTGAGCCAGAGCCCAGACCCTGGCTTTAATGACGAAACTTAAGGGGAGGCCACCCTCAGACGGAGCCGAAGCAGAGCGTGTCTGCAGCTCGTGGCTCCCCGGGGACGGACGCCCACCCCCCACACCGACCCCAGCACGGGTCCCTGGTGGCAGAAGGGACAGAAGCCGCAGGAGAGCCACCACACACGGGGTCCTGTGTCACACGGACGTGGTGACCTAATGTCCACGAGTGGACAGTGGCTGTCTCCCAGACGCAGCGGCTTGCCCTGGGGCTGGGGGCTGGGCCCTGGGACCGGGGGCTGGGCCCTGGGACCACCCAGGTCAGGGGAAGTGGACATCCTCCTGGAAGAGGCTGTGACGGCCGGAGAGAGGTGGGGAGTCAGGGGGCCACGTGCGGCCTGCTTCAGGGGCAGCCCCTGCCCGCTGACCGGAGACCTCAGGGCTAAGTCACCCTCTTGCTGTACACCAGGAAGGCCTCGTGGTGACCAGTCAGGGGAGGAGAGGTGCCTTTTATAACAGAAACAAACAAAAAAAAAAACTGACTTGTTCGTTTAGACCTGGCTACTGGATGACCTCAGAGTTGGACCAACCTGTCTCACGTTCTCGAAGCCCCTCTGGCGGGTGGCTGCCAGATAGCCTAGTGCTGAGGGGCGAAGGTCCCCGAGACTGCAGTGCAGCCTCTGTGCCGCCCAACCCCCGGGCTGGCAGTCGGCTCGGCCACCAAGCCCTGGTCCCCTCCCATCTCCCCCTGCCCCCTTTCTGGGCGGCGAGGCTCGGGTGCAGTCTGAGGGGCCAGTGCCGCTCCGTCAGCAGCTCAGGGCAGGCCTGCCGGGCCGGCACCACCCGTTTGGACCCTGCGGCCTGAGCTCGGGCCTGTGCTTCTGTCTTCTCGGCTGAAAGGCAAAACCAGAACACGGCCTGCTTCCCTGGTGCGGCCGTGCAGACCAGGGCCGGGCTGGCGCCCAGCCAGGGGGTCTCCCGCCTCCACTCCCTCTGAGCACAGATGAGACGAGTCCTTCACTGCCACAGCCGTGGCCCCTGGTGTGGGACACAGAAGTTGGGCCTGCCCAGGGCCCCCCAAGCCAGGACCCCACACGATCCCGGCCTACCCCACCCTAGGCCCCACACGACCCCCAGACCCCTCTGTCTCTTATACACATCTAGATGTGTATAAGAGACAGGATGAGAGCCCGGGGGAGGGGGATGAGGGGGTCTGGCACGCGGGAGTCAGACATCGCTGGGGAAACCGGGGAGGCACAGACCCCAGTGCAGAGGTGGGGAACTGACCTGGAGGCCAAGCGGTCATGTCCTCCTCGGGGCATTTTTTGTGATCTGAACAGACTGCACACCCACCCAGCCTCTTGCTCCATTACCCCTTGTCTGCCCCGTCGCCCATGCCTGTCTCTGGCTCCCCTGTTTCTGTGGCTCGAGGGGCAGCTGACTGTGGCACCCACGTCTCTCTCAGAGGGATGGTCTGGGCTCCCTGTGGGCAGCTCAGCCCTGCACTGTCTCAGGACTGACCGGCGCCATTGAGAACGCGTGCATCCTGCCCGCCTGTGCTCCACGTGGGGACAGCTGAGTCGGGAGGGACACGTCCAGCCACGCCTTCGTGGAGTCAGTGTCCACCGGCTATCGCAACCAGCAGCAAAACTGCTGGGTCACCCAGCTTAACCCTGAGAAGTGGCAACAGCGGTCTCCGCATTCGGGCAACATCTGCTGGTCTCCCTCCTTCCCTCCCTCGGGTCCCCGTCTCGGGTGAGAGGGCCGTCGCAGCCCCAGCCTGCGTGTCTGTACAGAGGGCCCCTCATCACAGTTCTCTCCCGATGATTACAGGTGGAGTCAGCCCAGCAAACAGCAGGGCCTCACGGCCGGGCTGCCCACCCGGGTCTGGGGACAGCTTGGCCCCCCCATCACCCACTGTGGTTGCTCTGGTTACTTCTTTCAGCCAGTTCACGTGGTCACTCTTCCAGCATCTGGGTTTGCCCTGCTGATCAGACCTGAGGTCAACTCCAAGAGAAGAAGCAGGGAGCTGAGTGTTTCATTTCTAGGCTGAAAGAGTCATATGAGATCCTTCAACACATTCGGATTCTATACAACTTTATTCTTCTGCTAACAAAATGATACCAAGAACCTAAAAAAGGGAAACAAGAAATCAATTCTAAATGGCTTGTGGTTCCATGTTTGACAGTGGAAAGGCCGCCAGTGAAGACACAGACAGGGCAGGGGGCCACGTGCCCCTGACCCATGCCAGCCAGGCCCCCCCACCCCAGATGCAAGATGGGGCCAGAAGCCAGTGGGCTGGGTTTCCCTGCTGACTCAGCCCTGAACCAGACCCCCGCCCACCCGTGGCGTTTGGCACTAGCTGTGGCCGCTGCCCAACCAGCCCTCGGGCGCGTCCGGAAGCTTAGCCCCCGCCTGACCTGAAGTCCATGGACCAGGCCGATTCCTTGGGAGCCCACAGAAACCAGTGACGGCAAGGCTGGGCCATTTGGGGCTCCTTCCATTGAAGCAATCTCCGTACGGACAGCTTTTACCAGTGAACCCCCCACCCCTCAGTGTTTAAATAAATAAATAAGCCGTAAGGAAAGCGAGGCACACAAGTTACTCCAACAACACACAGTGGGTGTGAAGGCGCACGCAAAGTGCAGACACGGCCAGCCACTGGAAGGCGTGGCGTCAGAGGCCTGGGGCCACCTGTCAGTGCTCCAAGCATGGCTGGGTGCAGCCCGACCCCTCCAGCATGAGGAGTGGGAACCGGGGTCACCGGAGCAAGTGCTTCAGACGCTCGCGCGTGTGGGGCTCCAGGTCCCAAAGGCCTTCCTGCCATTTCCTGCAGCCTAAACCCAGGCAGGGCTGCAGCTGGGGAGACCCAGCGCCCAGGGCCACCCAGGGTCTGTGCAGCTCCTCGTGGGTACCTGGGGTGAGGCTCAGAGTGACCCTAAATGTGCATCAGCCCTAAGGCCCAGCTGGGGAGTCAGCTCTGAGTCTGTCCGGGGGCTTCCCGCCTCAGGGAGTCAGCTCCGAGAGTCCATCTGGGGGCTTCCTGCCTCGGGGAGTCAGCTCTGGGTCCGTCCGGGGGCTTCCCGCCTCGCTGGGCCACACGAGGTGGCCACTGCGTTCCAGTCTCTGCCAGCCTCCTGGACAGAGGGGCCCGGTGGGGTGGACACAGGAAAGCTTGAGTGCACACCAGCGCTCGGCCTGGACAGGAGCGCCTGGGGGCATTCTAGCGACTTCCACGGGATGTCAGCGCCAGCCAGAGCGCTCTGCGGCTCCATTGGCATGCCTGCCCGGCCGGCCAGCACCACCAGGACACTAGGAATAGATGGTGACCACCTCCCGGCCGCTGCCCCTGACCAGCAGCACCCTGTTCAGCCCCTCGGTCAGGACCTCGAGGAACTCCATGTCTGCAGTGGGGCTGAGTTAAGGACGCAGCCAGCCCCAAACAAACACGAAAGGAGACCCTGACTCCCCAAGAGCCGCGTCCTCCGGACCCGGCCAGAGGTGGAGGAAGCTTGGACCCAGGTCCTTCGGGGTGGGAGACTGGGGGAGGGGAAGGGACCCTGTCCGCCCACCAGGACCCCACATCCTGGGCTGCCCAGGCGACCCTCAGCCCATAGCAAGGGCTCCTCCGCTCTGACCCCCACCCTGGGTGCCTCCACTGAGCAGGGGGGCAGCACGGCATGGTGCGCCCTACAGGGAAAGAGTCAGTGAAGGATACAGTTCTCGTCCCCCTGCCGGTTCTTGGGGGGCCCTGGCATGTTCAGCAGGACCAGCTGGGCGTCCTGGGACTTGTCGAGGACGACGCCATTGAGCCGCACAGCAGTGTGCATTCTCCTCACGTTGGACTGGTTCCTGGGGAGGGAGGCACTCACTCGGCACCTCCAGCCGCGCCCCGGGCCCCGGCCCACTCAGCTCCCCTCAGAAAGGACGGGTGGGCACAGGCCCGACCCGCCACACAGAGCGCCCCAGGGGCAGCAAGTCCAAAGGGGGCTGGGATGGTGCCTGGGGAGAGCTGGTTTCCATGCTCTGAGCACAGCATGAGGCCCGTGGAGGAATCGTGGACCACAGCCTTTGATCAACACAGCCCTTCGGCCAAATGAAGCCAATTACAGCCACCAATTACCAGGAGGGAAGCAGGGGAATGGTGCTCTTGGCTTCCTCTCTCCAATTTTGTCTGATAAAATTACAGGCTGGGCCTCTGTCCACGGCAGTTGGGGGTCTTTTGTTATAAGAACCATGAATTAGTTGCCGGGATGGACCACAATTACTAGTGTGTTTGGGGGCAGTGACCCCAGGAATGTGCATGTGATATTAAAGGGTCTCTCTGGGTTAAAGGGTCTGAAAACACATATAATCTAAAAATCAGGAGTCTGGGGCTGGACAGACCCACGCCTCCCAGACGACAGGCCCCGTGGAGGGCAGAGGCCGGGCGGCCCTTGAGTGTCCAGGACACAAAGAGACCAGCTATGAGACCACCGACGGGGACGGGCGGCCGGGAGCTAAGCCTGGCAGGGAGGGGCACTCAGGCCAGGGCTGCGGCGCGGGTAGGGGCAGCTGGACACACAGAGGAGGACTCGTGGCCAGCCTGGGCACAGAGCTGGAAACTGGATCCCCGCTCCGGACAGTGGCCCGGAGGACACTGGTGACCACACACCCAGTTCACGGGGCCCAGGGAGCCCCCTTGGGGCGGGCATGTGTCGCCAGCGGGCTGACCGCCACCTTCCGGGAGTCCCTCCGGCCGACTCCAAGGAGGCGCCTGGGGGAGGCCGTCCCCGAGCCCGCCTCCCACGCTTCCTGCTGGCCCCCGCAGCACACAGGGCGTGGGCCCGGGGCTTGTGGCGCCTTTTGTGGGGACGCCCGCTCCTGTGTCCACAGACGTGTGCTTGTCTTTTGGTCAGGAAGCTGTGCGTGGAGGGCACTCTAACGCCACAAGGGAACAGCGGCAGCAGTGCTCAGCCCTGCGTTCCCGGCACGTCTGTGGGTCTTGTCCCCTCTGCAGCCCGCTCGGGTTTAGGGGCTGGAAGTGCAGTCCTGAGCCCCACGGCGCTGCAGGGCAAGCAGCCAGGGCCCCCAAGGGAGGGAAGACAGCCAGAAGTCACAGGGCGCCAGGGCAGACAGGCACAGACGGACAGCACCCCCGGCCCGGAGCCCCGGCTCCAGAGGTTCACCCACATCCCTGCGCCTGAGACTGAAGGCGCCGCTTCCTGGAGTTAAGGCGTGCCCGGCGCCGGGCAGACGAGGACACGCCGTCCAGCTGAGCCGGAACGCGGAGCCCGAGCCCCTGGCCCCGAGGGATGTGGGTGAACAGTCACTGCAGTTTCTGGCACAGCCAGCCTCCGCTCCACTGCAGAGCTGCTAAGGGCCGTCCCGGCCTGGTCCTCACACACTGCCCAGAGAAGGAATCTCGGGTATGCGCCCTGAGCAGCTCTGGACAGAGGGGCCAAACTAAACAGGAAATCACTGAAAGCCAGGTCGGGGGAGCAGCACATGCACACGTACACGGACACGCACACACAGATCAGCACACGTACACGGACACGCACACACAGATCAGGCGCATGTACACAGACACGCACACACAGATCAGCACACGTACACGGACACGCACACACAGATCAGCACACGTATTGCAGTTTCTGGCACAGCCAGCCTCCGCTCCACTGCAGAGCTGCTAAGGGCCGTCCCGGCCTGGTCCTCACACACTGCCCAGAGAAGGAATCTCGGGTATGCGCCCTGAGCAGCTCTGGACAGAGGGGCCAAACTAAACAGGAAATCACTGAAAGCCAGGTCGGGGGAGCAGCACATGCACACGTACACGGACACGCACACACAGATCAGCACACGTACACGGACACGCACACACAGATCAGGCGCATGTACACAGACACGCACACACAGATCAGCACACGTACACGGACACGCACACACAGATCAGCACACGTACACGGACACGCACACACAGATCAGCACACGTATACAGACACACAGATACACAGATCAGCACACGTACACGGACACGCACACACAGATCAGCACACGTACCCGGACACACAGATCAGCACATGACACGGACACACAAACACAGATCAGCACACGTACACGTACACGGACACACAGATCAGCACACGTACATGGACACGCACACACAGATCAACACACGGACACGCACACACAGATCAGCACACGTACACAGACACGCACACACAGATCAGCACACGTACACGGACATGCACACACAGATCAGCACACGTACACGGACACGCACACACAGATCAGCACACGTACACAGACACGCACACACAGATCAGCACACGTACACGGACACGCACACACAGATCAGCACACGTACACGGACACGCACACACAGATCAGCACACGTACACGGACACGCACACACAGATCAGCACACGTACACGGACACGCACACACAGATCAGCACACGTACACAGACACGCACACACAGATCAGCACACGGACACGCACACACAGATCAGCACACGTACATGGACATGCACACACAGATCAGCAAATGACACAGACACGCACACACAGATCAGCACACATACACAGACACGCAGATACACAGATCAGGTGCATGTACACGGACACGCAGATACACAGATCAGCACACAGGCCAGGCACATGGACACAGACGTACACACACACACGAGCACACACACAGGCCAGGCGAAAGTACACAATGGACACATACATGCACGCACACAGGCCAGGCACACGTACACGGACACGTAGGCACACAGGCCAGGCACAGCCATAGACACACGCACACACACAGACACGCATACACACAGACACACACACAGGCCAGGCACATGTACACAGGCATGCACACACATAGGACTGAGCACACCTACACATGGGGTTGCATGTGTACACACTGTCCCACACATGGGGCCAAGTAAATATGCATGGACACACGCATGCACAAGGCCAGGCACACACGCATACTCACGGAAGCACCCACACACTGGGCCCTGCACACACACGAGGCTGTGTACACACTTGGACATGCACACGCAGTTCACGGGGATTGTGCGTACAGCGCATGCCAGGCAACCACGGCTACGAGGTCCAGGGTAAGGGGGCGACTTACAGGTTTCCCCATTCTCTACACGGGAGAGAAAACGGAGAGTGTGTTACTTCAGGAGAATACACAGCACACGTCACACAGCTTCTAGCTCCACCAGGCCGCCCTTCTCAGCCGACAGCGTCCTTCTCGAGGGGACGGGCCCCCCGGACCCTGTGGCCAGTAGGGCTCCGTGGCTCAGCTCCACCGCCCAAGACTCTGCAGACGCAGTCCTGGCCTCCCAGCCAGGACCCCACCATCTCCCAGGCCCAGCCACACCGTGCACTGGGATGGGGCCAGCCCTGGGGCTCTCAGCACAACACTGCAGCCGTGAGCCAAACAGGGCTTGGGCCCCGGGCAGAAGGGCAGGCTGGAGGGTCCCCACTGGGCTTGGCCCTGACCTCTAGATGCCGGGACCCCCATCAGGAGCACCAACGGCAGCTCCACTGGCCTCCTCGCCCACATTCCCGCTAACTGTGCCCTAGGCTGGCCCCCCCTCCACCGCTCACGGGCCGTGCGGGCTGCGGCCCCTGATGGACAGCGGGGGACCCCTCAGCTGCGGTTGGGGTAGCGTGACACTCACGGTTTCAAGCTGAAGAGGTCCTTGAACCCAGACACAGTGGCGTCCTTGTTCCGATGCTTCTCAGCAACCAGCTTCTCCTTCGTCCAGGTCATCTGCACCCTGTCGGGTGTGGATGGGGCTTGGGCCCTGGCAGCCATGGCTGAGTGGGAAGCCGTGTTCCTGTCATGGATCAGCTGAGCCTGGCGGGCGTGGGGAAGCGCAGCCTCACTCACGGGCACACACGGCTCCCGAGAGAGGAGGGCTGGCCCGGGGCTGCGACGCCCTCCAGGACAGGAGCCAACCCCCATGGGGAGAGCAGCCAGCTGGCCCCACGGTCCCAAGACAGACACAGCGACACAGCCCCCGAGCCCAGGCCCATGAGGGCGTGACCTTGACCACAGCAGAGGGGAGGAGGCGGGCAGGCGTGGAGGCGGGACGCCTCGGAGACCAGGGCCCCGCACACCTCGGAGACCAGGGCCCCGCACACCTCGCGCTCCCGCTCCGTCTTGGACAGCTGCATCTGCTTCAGCATCTGCGAGCGCTGCTCCATCATCAGCGTCCGCTCGTAGGTGAAGGCCGAGATGTCGCTCTCCACCTGCAGGCCACAAGCACGCGGCTGACCCGGCCCCCGCCGGCGCGCCACGGCCCCAGGTACGCGGCTGACCCGGCCCCCGCCGGCGCGCCACGGCCCCCTATGGCACAGAGCCTGGCCCCGGCGTGCCCGCCCCAGGACATCATGACTGAATGCCCCCACCCTTCCTGGGGCCCTAGTCACGGACACGCGAGAGGCCCTCAGAGAAAATGGGCACAGGCCAGCCTGCCTGCACAGGACCAACGGGAGCCTCTCACTGGCCGCGGGGCTTGGATCCCGACTAGCAGCTGATCCCGCGGCCACATTCAGTGCAGCCGAGTCTTCCCCACAGCCCAGCCACCCACAGGGAAAGCCTCAGGCAAAGCTACACTGAGGGACTCGCTGCAAGACACCCAGCTCTCCGCGAAGCCAAGCTCACAGAGAGAGACAGAGCCCAAGACGCGGCTGTCCGGGAGCTCAGGACAGGCTCCGGGGACGACTCAGCCTAGGCTGTGGGGATCGGAGTCCTGCCCAGCACCCGCCGGCCCTCACCATCTCCACCACCTCCACCTCGGCACTGATCCGCAGGTGGTACAGGAAGGTCTGCAGGTCCTTCTTCATCTGGATGCTGTTGTCATCCACCTGGGCCACCGTGAAGATGCGCATCTGACACTTCCTCCACACCTGGGGGCGGGGCGGGGCCGTCACGCGACCGCCTGGGCGACCCCAGCCCCCACTAGCCCTACCCGACCCCACCCTCGGGTGACCCCATCCCCCAGTAAGCCCAGCCTCAGGCGACCCCAC
>SJYG01000833.1:235294-253031 GCA_006410535.1 Litocranius walleri | reverse complement strand
GACACTCATGGTGGGGGGGACACTCACCCATGGTGGGGGCATTCACCCAGGGTACACTCACGGGGGGGGCGGACACTCACCGGGGGGGGACCACTCACCCACGGGGGCACTCACCCATGGTGGGGATGTTCACCCAGGGGGGACACTCACCCAGGAGGACGCCGCTGGCCACGCCCGGGATGCCCTGGATCTCGGTGACGTTGTTGTGCAGAAAGTACTGGTCACAGGAAGCGGTGTCCGCGGAGCCGTTGCAGAAGACGCCCCAGAGCGTGGTGGCTGCTGAGCTGTTGTTGTTGGCGGTGTGGACTTTGGCACAGACGTCGAAGCCACGTCGGGACAGCGTGCGGTTTCCCAGCAGACAGACCCTGGTGGGGGCGGGCAGTGAAAAGCCTCTGCCCACTGTCCCCCTCTGTGACTGAGGGCAGCTCAGGGGTCTCTGGGGAGGAGCTGCTGACACCCTCCACTGGGCTACAGACGTGTCCACGAGCAGCGTGCACCGGTCTGTCCCACCACCCTCTGCTCTGGGGTGTCTGATGTGGCGCAAACAGCTCGCCCACAGGCGCGCAGCGGCACACAAGAGTCGGGGGTGGGGGACTCAGGGCCAGCGCCTCCCCCTCCGGGCGCCCCCTGGACCCGCCCCATGTGGGCAGCACTGGGGCTCGCTCGCCCAGTGATCGGGGATGCCATCTTCAATCCCAGAGGGGACAAGGAAGGAGCCTGCTCAGGGGCTCCGGTGAGCACAGGCCTTGGCCAGGAGCGGCGCGGTGCTGCCAGACGGGCCCCAGGCCTGCCAGCCCGCCTTCAACCCAGCCAGAGCGCCAACGGCTGTGGACACGGCCAGCCCCCAGCCCAGCCGACACGCGTGGCGGGCACAGCCCCAAGATCCAGTGGAGGACTCACGGGATGTCAGGCGGGTCGAAGGCGGTCTTGATGACGCCGGCGTAGATGGCGAGGATGGAGAGCACCACGCAGGCCAGGAACACCAGCGCCAGCTTGTTGACATACTTGACGCCCACGAAGACCACCGTGGCCATGACGGCCAGCGTGCAGGTCCCGTACACGCGCATGTTGTGCAGCAGGGCCGCGGCCTCGCCCCCCGCGCGCTCCGGGCGCACGACGGCCGCGCCGGGCGAGATGTAGGTCTGCAGGGCGCGGGCACAGGGCCAGGTCGGGAGGGCGCCCACCCTGCCAGGGGGACCCCAGGAGCTGGGAGGGGCCCTCGCCCTGCCAGGGGGACCCCGGGAGCTGGGAGGGGCCCCCAGGAGTAGGGCCGCGGCCTTGCCCCCCGCGCCCTCGGGGCACACGACGGCCGCGCTGGGTGAGATGTAGGTCTGCAGGGCACGGGCACAGGGCCAGGTAGGGAAGGCGCCCGCCCTGCCAGGGGGACCCCAGGAGCTGGGAGGGGCCCTCGCCCTGCCAGGGGGACCCCGGGAGCAGGGAGTGGCCGGGGCACCAGCGCTTCCCAGATGGCCTTCTCAGGGGCTCTGCGCTGGGTGTCCCCCGGACCCCGTGAGCCCCCATACCCACAGATGCACTGGGACAGACCCTCGAGTCGCCAAACAGGGGCATCGGATGCCCACCGACGTGCTGGACAAAAGAGCCTGGGCCGAGACAAAGCACTTACCAAGAAAATCTCAATGGTCCCCAGAATGTACATGGCCCCTGCAAACGTGGTGCCCAAGTAGAAGCAGAGGCCCACGGCGCCCCCGAACTCCGGCCCCAGAGACCTCGAGATCATGTAGTAAGAGCCGCCCGCTGCAAGACATGCCGGACGGGGCCCAGTAGGTCACGCACGCGTCGCCGACCGAGGACACAGGCCTGCCGGGGCAGGCGGGCTCATCCTGGAACGGGGCGCGAGGCGGCGGGCAGGGGACCGCCTGGCATCCCCGGCACCTCCTCCCAGCAGGTGGCCGACTTTGGCCACCGTGACTGAAGGAGGTGCAGCTCCAAGCAGCAGCCCAGGGCCCAGGGCCGAGACCACGGCAGCTGGCACCTGCGTTCTCCTAACTTCGCCCGAGAACACTTAGGGAGCTGGGCCACCTGCTCCACGCCTCACCTCTGGGTGTGGTGGCACCCAGCTTGCCGGCCCACCCCTGTTCCTCCTGCTGGTAGGCTGAGATCCCACTCAGACACCGGCCAGGGGCCGTGCGTGGCAAGGGGCACCTGGAGAACACCTGAGGGTGCACATCCTCCTGAAGAGTGGCGGGCCCCTCAGGAGGCTGACCACAAGGCCTTCCTGGGAACCCCCTCCCCCGGCCACCTCCCCCAGCCCCACGGCGCTTTGGTTTAGTTTAGTCCTGGCAATGACTTGCCTCAGGAAGAGAACCACAATCTGCAAGAAACCAGAATCCAGAACCAAAGACACCACGGCTTGTGAGGCGCCAGCCTCACCCAGGGGTGGCAGCGTGAGCAGGACAGGAAACGCCACGGGGGCGTCTTGGAGGAGAAACCTGGTCTCACAGGGCCCCTGGGTGCTTGGGCTCCAGGGGACGAGCCGCAGGTACACACCTACCCTGGCCTCACAGAAGTCCCGACGCGCCTGGGGCTGGGGGCTTCCTGTGCAACCTCCCTGTTCAAGCCCCGTCTCTGCCCATGGGGGCCCTGGAGGGCGAGCCCCCTGCAATCTGCCCCTCGGGACACAGGCTCCCTCCCGCCACGGGACTGCTCTCTGCTGTCCCCAGGCCACCCGGTGGTGGGGGTGCTTCAGTCACTCGGTCGTGTCCGACGCTCTGCAACCTCGTGGACTGCAGCCCGCCAGGCTCCTCTGTCCATGGGATTCTCCAGGCAAGAAGACTGGAGTGGGCTGCCATTCCCTTCTCCAGGGATCTTCTCGACCCAGGGATCCAACCCAGGTCTCCTGCATTGCAGGCGGATTCTTCACCACTGAGCCCCCTGGGAAGCCTGAGGCCACCCGGGGTGCAGATAAAGGTCACAGGAAGTGGCCACGCAGCCCCTCCCCACCTCACCCGGCTGCCCACAGCCCCCCTACCTGGGACCACGCCATTGGTCGCGATCGCACTCATGGAGATGGCGGTCAGCATCGTCTGCGAATAAACAAGGAGCCTCTCAGAAAACGGAGGGTTTCCAAGACACCTCAGCACGCAGATGGCGCCAGGCCTGGGCAGGACACCTACAGGCCGGCTCCCAGCTTCTGATCACAGATGGGGCCAGGCGGCCACATGGCTGGAGCACTCAGGACCTCGGCTACTTGACTCCCAGCATCAAGCTCCTGGGATCACCCAGGGGTTCCCTGGCTCAAGGCCCTCCTGCACTGAAGGGCTGGCTTCTAGCGGGTGCCCACTCCCCGTGGGAGGCAAGGGGCCCTGTTGAGATGCCCGTTTCCTGGGAGGACACAGGGGAACCCCGAGGAGGCACACCTCCTGTGACGTGCCCAGGACCCCGTCTGCACACCCCCCACCCTGGGGTGGAGGACCACGAGCGCCTGTCCAGGGCGGGCCACCTCCCCCCACCACCTGCACAGGGGGCCACACCTGTGGGCTGCAGGGCAATCACTTCACAACCTGGAAACCGGACAGAGCAGCCCCGGGAGGCTCGAGGCCTCAGCAACCCGCCGGGCGGGTCCTGCCACAAGAAATTCCAGCTCACGAGGCCCTGCTCTGTCTCCTGCTTTCAGCGGTTTTGGGGGAGATTCTTCCAAAGATGTTCCCAGGGGCACTAGGTGCAATACAGCGCGGCACAACCCCACTGTGACCCCACCGCCGCGGGGTGGCCAGGGGCCCTGCTCATCTGCCCGCTGGGTCCTCTCGGGCTGGTGGAGCTTGCAGTTAGAGCAGCTAAACGGCCCTCCTTGCCACAGGAATGGAGGCGGGGGCCAGGGGCCACTTGAGAGGGCCTGGTGCGCCCGGGTCTGAATAAGTCACCAGTAGGCGTCCCCTCCTTCCAATGGGAGCCCCGGGAAACACCCAGATGCTCCCAGCGGGCAGGGGAGCTGCTGCAAGCGCAGGACGGCCAGCTGGGAGCAGTGACTGTCCAGGGGTGCTCACTCACGCTGCTTCCATGGAGACCTCAGCAGCCCCCAGACCCACCCACCCGTCAGCAGCCAAGGGCCGACCTGCCCACGGGCGAGGCTGGGGGTCCCGACAGGGGGACCCTGATGGCTGGCCCCCTGCCCCATGCACAGTCGAAAGTGGGGGCACCCTCACAGGGCCCCGACAACCCCCCTCCCACTCACGCAGGTGCAGCACATGGATACGATCAGGAAGGACTCCAGCACGCCGGCCGTCCCCACGATCCACGTGAGGCGCAGGAAGAGGATCACGCCCAGGATGTTCTGCAGGCAGGGCAGGTAGACGCCGATGAAGGTGCCCATGCCGGGGCTCTGCAAGAGAGCGGGGGCCGTCAGGGCCGGGCCGGAGCCGCGTGCAAGCCGGGGACAAGAAGACACGGAGAAGCTGCCAGGGCCAGGCCAGCTCCCCTCAGCCCAGGAGCCGCGTGCATGCCCTGGGCCCCAGAACCATAAGCCCCAGGGATGCGGAAGATGCCTAGGGCTCGGACAGAACCCGGAGCAGGATCCCTCAACTCGGGCGGGGGCAGGCTCCACCCTCCTCTCCTAGGAGCGCCACGAGAAGGTGGGGAGATAGAGCGACCTGCCCAGCATGCCTACACCCCAGTCATCAGAAGACCCTGACTTGGAGGAAGAGAGGCCGGGGGAAGGACCGACCAGGCACTAGCCGCCAGGCCCTAAACCACGACAGGCACCCGCCGGGTCCTGACCACGAGGTGGATGTCCAGCGAGGAAAGACCCGCGAGGATGCGAGGGGCACGTGCCACCTGTGGGCCACCCCTTCCCAAGGGTCCCGCCCACACGGGGCCCAGATGCGGCCTGGTAGAGTGGTTGCCCCACCGCAGGGTAACTGCGGGAGGGTGGGAGGGCGCATGACGCAAACGGCCGAGACCCCACACAGACCATGGCCCCAGAAACCACCTGGCGGAGAACAGAGCCGGGGGCCGGCGAGACCCCAGCGTCAGGGCCAGGGGCCGGCGAGACCCCAGCGTCAGGTGGCCCACTCAGGATGTGAGGACACCTGGCCAAGGAGAGAATGTTTAATGGGGGGAGCAGCTTAAACTCTGGTGAGCAAGAGGAAAAAAAACTGGAGAACCAGCTTGCAAAAACACTTCCCGTGAAAGTGTCCTGGTTGCCTGAAATGGGGCATCCTGTGGAGGCTGGGGAAACACAGTCCAGCCCCCAGACTCCCCCTCAAAGGAAGCCGGGGGGGCTTCTGAGGAAGACCGGGTGGGCAACACAGGAACACCTGTAGAGCAGATGTCCCGGGAGCTGACTCTGGGGGGCACCGATGGCCAGGGAGGTGGGTCAGAGGCTGGGCGGGCTCAGCCTGAGGCCAGGACAGCCCCAGAGCCCAGCCCCTGGGTGCTGCCGTGTGACGATCGAAGCAGCTACGGGGGAATCTGGGGGGACTGGGGGCTCAGGGCCTGGCGGCAAACGAGAAGGTGATGCAAGGCCAGCGCCCAGCCAGGGCCAGCAGCTGAGATGAGCCCCGTCCTGAAAGGCTACTCAGAGGCCCCAACACTGCAAAAGAGGCCACTTTGAAGGGTCAACCTGAGTGGTCCCCAGGCCCAGGACATGAGAAGTGCCTGGACACTGGAGAAGGCACCTTTGGGGGACGGACGCCCCACCTCAGTGCCCCTCAGTTGGAGGGACCCACACTCAGTCCTCGGTGGGGTGGCTGGGGCATCCGGCAAACCCGGCCACACGTTACGCACAGGGTCCCAGACGGCCTACAGCACCTGCTCCCAGCCCCCGGGGGACAGGGGACGGAGGCCGGGGCTGTCTGCCTGGGACACGAGTTCACAATCTCCCCTGTGCACACAGGGCGTTTGCAGGGACCCGCAGGCAGCTCAGCTCATCTTAGGAGAGAGTCCCAGAGACAATGCTCAGAAATAAGGCCCCTGGGAAGATGGGGCAGGATAGGGCCCAGGACAACCTGGGGGGGGGCCCAGGTGGGGGGCACCTTGGCCTGGGAGCCAGAGCAGGGGGCAGTCACAGGCCAGGGGGCCCAGGGGCCCATGGTCGGGGGGCACCTTGGTCTGGGGGCCAGGGCAGACGGCAGTCGCAGACCAGGGGACCCAGGGTGGGGGCCACCTTGGGCTGGGGGCCTGGGGCCTGGGATGGGGGGTACCTTGGCCTGGGGCCCAGGGTTGGGGTCTCACTTTGGCCTGGGGCCCGGGGTGGGGCTCACCTTGGCCTGGCGCCGCCGGCTGTCCTCCGCTTCCTCATGCTCCACCACGCCCTGACTCAGGTTGGTGTAGTTGGCTAGCTTGTTGAGCAGTGAGGACACCATGGGGTTACTGTCCATCTCCTCCTGTTTTGGGGCCGAGCTGTGGAGTCAGTTACCCATCCCCACCCCGGAGATATCGCCCAGTTGACCAGATCAGCCAGCCGGGGGCTGCCCCTGCTCCATTTGCCCTGAGGCCAACATATCCCAAGTGGGCAGGGGGTTCTGGACGCAGCCCAGGGGTCAGGGGTTCGAGGTCAGAGCTCTAGGGCTCCCAAATGGCCTGGGTCCAGCCCCTCCGAGGGGCTCCCTGAGGCCGCGGCTGGGACCCTCCGTTCCCCGTGAGGCCAGGGGTGGCCTCTCGTGTGGAGGACGGCTCCTCCCGCCACCTCCCGCTCAGAGGGGGAGTGAGGCTCACCTCGAACAGCGCCATGTTCTTCCCTTCGTACACGCTCTCTGTGTCCGCCTCCCCATGGCTGATGAACGGGCTGCTCTCCCTGGGGTGTCCGTCTCCTGCGGGGCAGGGCACGGTCAGACGGGGCGGGGCTCAGTGAGACGGGGCGGGGCTCAGTCAGATGGGGCGGGAGTCCCGGGGAGGGGTGAGGGGGGCGGTGACAAGGGAACGGGCTCCTCTTGACCTGGCCCTCACGCCCTCGGTGATCCGGGCGAGGGCGCCAGGCAGAGATGAGGCTGAGGGCAGAGCTGGATCCAAGAGCTTGGGGTCCAGCTCCAGCATCACAGGTCCCCCAGGACAAATATCTCATGCCCAGCGGCTCCCGCCAGCCTGGCCTCGAGTGTCAGCGGGACCGGCCTTTGTAACGAGGCTCTGCCCTAACAGCGCCTCTGGCCCCGGGGCGGGGGGCCTGGAGCCCACATGGAGCACCCACAGGCGGGTGGTCCACCACAGCCCTGCCGTCTCCGCAGCTGTTCCTGTCGGGAAGGCCTGGGCCGCCAACCCCATTGTGAGTGTATGGAGACCACTGGCACCAGCCGTCCACAGAGCAATGATGGGTCAGCCCAGACCCTCAGACATGGGCCTAACCGTGTGCTCCAGTGCAACATGAGCAGAAAAACCAGGTGGGCACGGCTCTCAGCATGGCCCTGGCTCAGGGTCAGTGCCGCTCTGGGAGCCGCCCAGGACTCAGGTGAGCTCGGGGAGTGGCCGGGCCTCCTGCACATCAGCACCACCCATGGGCCTTCTGCGGTGGGCCCGGCCCTACTGAAAGCACTGAGCGAGGACTCGGGGAAAAGGCATCCAAAGCTGGCTTCTCTCAGGCCCCGGGCCACTCCAAGCTCAGCCACAGCAGAGAACCACCCACTCACCAGGCCCTGTCGGGGGTTGAGGTGGGGGGTCACTCATGGGTGACCCCTAAGTCCCCAGAAAAAGCCCAGCCCAGACGCACAGGGCGAGCGTGTTCCATCCATCCACATCCCCACGCCTCGCCACGAGACAAATAAGAGCCGCTGGGGCTCAGGAGTCGCCCCCCCGCCGGGCCCCTCAAAATCCAGAGGCCCCACTCAGCTCCACGCCCCACCTCCCAGGCCTCCCAGCCCCTCCCCAGAAGCTGGCCAGGGCCCAGCCCGTGGAAACACTCGGTGGGCAGAGCCCTGGACCCTGCTGAACGAACCCGCACTGCCCGCTGCCGGCCCCGGGGACCAGCGTGGGGGCACAGGTCTGTGGGGCCCAGAGATGAGGCCAGTGCTTGCCGGTGGGGGGGAATTGCCAACAGACACTAGGAGCACGGGTGAGAGCTAGAGGCAGGGACAGGGCTGCCCAAGGCCCCTCCAGCTGCCCACATGGCAGGGGTGGTGCCCAGACGAGCCGACCACCCAGCGAACCAAGGTCAAGTAAACGTGAGGGTCACGGGCTGACAACACCCAGGAGAGGACGTGCCTGCTGGGGCTCCTGAGCCCCAACATGAGCTGAAAGCCAAGTGGGGACCACCCTCCTCAGGAGAGAGGCCCCAGGGAACATAGGCCGGCTCCAGAAGGCTCAAGAAGGTTCCGGAAGGGGAAAAAAGAAGACGGAGGCGGGGCGTCAGGGTGCAGAGCACGGCGGGGTGCTTTTCACGAAAGATGCTGTTGAGCTGAGGGCGAAACCCAGGACCTGCACTCACTGCAGACCCTGGTGCCTGTGACTGGACCGCAGGGCTCGCGAGAGGAAACGCGCCTGTTCTGGGAGACGCAGACGGCACGGCACCGGCGCTTGCTCGCTGCAGACAGGACGGAGCGCGGGGCGGGAGGGCCAGCGCCAGGGGCACGCGCGATCCTGCGCCCGAGTGTGTTCTCTGAAGCCGAGGTTCTGGCGTCGGGCTGAAACAAAGCCCACAGCACACACCTACAGACCGTCTCCTCCCCAGGGCGCCTTCCAGACTCGGGGTCGGACCTGCGCCTCTCACGTTTCATGCACTGGCAGGCTGTCTGCCACTCGCGCCACCTGGGGAGCCCTTTAAGAGACACAACTGCCTTCAGCTGGGAGAGAATTCGCGCCTGAGCGCCCCCTCCCTGCTTGGCGGGCGCCTCCTTCCCGTCGGTCACTCAGCATCCCTTCCCGTCCCCAGGACCAGGCTTTTCTGGTAATAACAATCCTTTTTCTGGTAACGAGAGGCTGGCGTTTCCGACTGAGTCTCTGGCGTAAACGGAAGCTGCAGAGAGCTGTCTGCAGACGGGAGGCTGGAGGACAATGCAGGCCGGCCCAGCCCCAGGCGCCAGCCGCCCGGAGGGGTGTCAGGTTCCCCGTCTGCCCGACCTTGCACACAGTCTCGGCCCCCGCTTGGGTCTTGTGTTTCTCAGCCGGGAGAGGCGGCTGGCGCGGGCAGGGCCTCCGCTCTGCTCAGCACAAACACCCTGGGCGCCCACCCCAGCCCCCTCCTTGGAAGCACAGCCTGTGGTTGGGGGCCTCTGGCGGGTCGGCCTGAAAGCCCCTGGGCACAGGGCGGCCAGGCACCTGCAGAGGGTCTAACTCCCAGGCATGGCTGGGAAAGCAGGTGGTGACCTCAATTGGGAGCTGGGACAGCCCGCCCGTCCCCCTGACTGGGGGGCTCTGAGACCAGAGGCCGGAAGGGAACAAGAGGGGCCGGGGCACGGGACAGGGCACCGCGAGGTGCATGGACCCAGGCCAGGTGGATGTGGTAGCCGCACAAGACGGCGTGGAGGCTGGGAGACGGCACCGCGGACACCCCCCAAGCCAGGACGGGCTGCACGCTGCAGGCGGGGCAAGTGTGGCAAGGGCGTGCACACAGGAAGCCCCGCACCTGGGGGGCCTCTGCCATCCCACCTGCGGCTTCTGACCACGGTGTAGACGCCACGTGCAATGCACACAGAGCACAGACAAAACACACCACAGACACAGCAGCACACCCGCGAGCGCCTCCTAGACCCCCGGCCTGGAGGCCACCCCCAGCACACCTCAAGCCTCGGTTCCCACGGGAGACCACCGTCAGCACGGCTCATCCTTCAACCAGGGCTCGCCTGCCTCCCCTCCTGGAGACGTGGGCGGGGCGTGAGCCCTCGAGGCGTCCCCAGGGCTCGGGCCCAGCACCACGGAGATGCACACGCGGGGACAAGCGCCTTCCCAAGCAAGCGGTGGCCATGGGTGGGGGGCTTGGACCAGGCTGGGGGCAGCATTCTCAGCCTGCTCCAGCCGAGACCCCCGACTAAAGGTCAAAGAGCAAGTGCTTCCTGGGCTCCCCTGGAGGCCCAGGGGTGAGGAGCCGCCTGCCAAGCAGGAGACGTGGGTTCCGGCCCTGGGCTGGGAAGGCCCCACGTGCCCTGGAGCAGCTGCACGCGTGGCCCACGGCAAGAGGCGCCGCCACGAGAAGCCAGTGCTCGCTGCAGCAGAGAGAGACCCAGCACGGCCGAAATAAAAACACAGGACGCCCACGCCCCGAGAGCAGGGTCGTAATTAAAGGGAAAATCCAACGTTTCCACCCGAGGGGCTTACCTGTGCTTCCACAAAACGGAAACACCTGTCACCCTGATTCACTCTCACTTCTGGACAGCGCCCGCTTTTATCTCTCAAGGGAGCAGCAGGTCACAACTCCTGTGTGCACAGAGGAGCCCCTGGCACGGAGACCCCCAGGCCTGAGCCCTCCGTTCACGTGGGGCCCGGACCCCGCTCCAGGCTCGCAGCCCCGTCCGTGCTGACTTTGCTTGTTCGTGATGACAGGGGCCCAAGACCAGCCCAAGCAGAGGGAACCCCGGGGGCCCCAAAGTATCCCTCCTCCTGGGGCGGGTCCCCCGGTGCCCCCGAGGGCCCAGCGGCCTTCAGGCCATGTGACGAGGGCGCCCCGATGCAGATCAGGTGTCTGGGGCCAGGCCGGCCGGGAGGGCAGGCCCCACCCTGCCGTCCCCAGGCCAGGGCGCTCAGGTCAGGACAGGCAGCCCCACGGGTTAACCCCACGGGCAGGCCAGGCTTGTGTCAGGCATCTAATCACAGAAAGGCCTGGAGACCGTGGGGCGGACCCCCACTGCCCGCAGCAGAGCTGGCCCATCTGTCTATTCCCCCTCGCATGCACAGCCCACCTCGGTTCACAGGCGGGGTCCACTCAGAAGCCCCCAGCGTGCCACCGCTGGGGCCCACCCCGCACGCTGACCCACCCCGCGGCCTCCACCCTTTTCACCTGCCCTGCAGCTGGTTTCCCCTCACCAGTTTTGATGCCCCACTGATGGCTCCACGAGATGGAAACTGAACCCCGAATCAGTAAACGTGAGTGGGGACCAGGGACGTGGGGAACGCAGGGCTCCAGACTCGGGGCGGGAAGTCTGCACGGCGCTCTGGCTCCCGCTCCCCGGAGGAGACTGGGCATTCCTGTCATGATCACATTAGGGCCTTCGCAGAGCGTGTGGGGTAGCCAGGACCAGGTGGGGGCAGAGCCTCGGCCAGAGCCCTGCCCGCCGAGGCCCCGAGGGCAGCAGCTCCTCCATCTCTGGGCTTGAGGTTCAGCAGGAGTCTCGGGAAAGGCCCCCAGGCTGAGGGCCAGAGGCATTCCCAAGAGTCAGCTGGCCCACGATGGCCCCTTCCTGACACCAAGCATGGGCAGCCTGCCCTCTTGGGGGCGCAGGGCACCTCCAGGACAGCGGTCCCACCTGCTGACCTCGTGGTGAGCCCAACCGGCCACCCCCTGGGCTCCCCATACAGCCACAGCCCCCGCGGCGGGGTCTCCTCCAGGTCACCCAGGGCTAGGACCCGGAGTTTTAGGTCCCACAACACTCAGAGTTAACGAGCACCCCCTGCCCTCCATGCTCCGCGGCCAGGATTGACGCTGGATCTGAAATCCAGGGCCTGGACACCAGTGCATGCCCCGAGGGGCACGGGCCAAGAGCCACAGAAAGAGGGCGCTCGAGCTCAGGGGCTCCGCTGCTCCCGTGGCAAGGCTGGGGCTGAGACAGTGACTCGCTCTGCGGCCAAGACAGGAAGCCCTGAGAGGACAGCAGCGGCCAGGAGCGCCCACGGCCCCTCCAGCAACACCGCCCCCCCGCACGGCGTCTCCCCTGGCGTCCGTCCTGGAGGGCCGGCCGGCCTTCCCACGCGGGGCTCCGGCGGGAGACGGACACTCCAGCCCACAGCTGGGAGCCGCGAGGGGGGCGGCAGGTGGATGGGGGACAAGACCCCGGAGCCTCTACAGTGGGGACGGGGCCCCCATAGCCTCTACAGTGGGGATGGGGCCCCCAGAGCCTCTGCAGGGGGGACGAGACCCCAGAGCCTCCGCAGGGGTGACGACACCCCAGAGCCTCCGCAGGGAGGACGACACCCCAGAGCCTCCGCAGGGAGGACGACACCCCAGAGCCTCCGCGGGGCGGATGGGCCCCGAGCACCAGAGGCTCTGTGGGTCTCGCTGACCCTTGCTCTTGGCCTGCGAGGCCCCCGTGCCATCTCAGGGAGGACCAGAGGCTGAGACACCATGTGCCAGGGGCCTGGCCAGGTGACCCCTGGGTTGGCAAATTTAGTCTCTGTCCTGTGCACCCAGCCCTTCTGCCCCGCCCGAGCTGACCCCACCACCAACACAGCCTCCCTGCCAGAGCTACAGGCAGCGTCGTCCCACCCCCGGACCACGGTACAAGGCGGGAGGCGGGCCCGGCACCCTACCTCGACCTGGGAGTGCCCTCCACACGCATGCGCCTGGCATCTGGCTGGCTGCCCAGAGCCAGCGCCTGGTGGGCGGGGGAGCTCAGTGTGGAGAGGCGGGCAGGGCCTGCTCACAGCACCTCCGAAGGGCCCTCATGAAAGGACACTCACTCCCGGGGGCCATCCCACCACCAGCACCCTGGCATGACCAGGAATGAGCCAAAACCCGCAGCGGGCAAGGCCCACCGGCCCAGCTGTGTCCCGCTCACTGCCCGCGAACCCGCCACCGCTGCCTCCCACGCTGCCCCACAGAGCCCAGGGACAGAGCTGCTCCTGCGAAACACCCAGGACGGGAGGGACTCAGAGAAGGACTCAGGAGGCTCCGGGTGCGGGTAGGCGGAACACGGCCGCCCCTCAACCAGGCCCGAGGCCACGGCCGCCCCAACAGTGGGGCCGCAGACACCACCTGCTGAGACGGGCGGCTCTGGGCATCTCGGCTACCAAGAGGCGCCAACACCGAGGAGCAGCCGAACACCCAGAGTGCACACAGACGCGTGGTCAGCACGCGCGTGTGGGACGGGGCACAGCTGGGCCCTCCCGAACAGAGTATGTTCCAGGGACTTTCCTCCCATCTGGCATGACCCCGCGCCAGGTGGTGAGGGCCGCCGGTGGACTCAGGGAGCCTGGCTCCCTGCCTCCCCTCCATCACGTGGGTGCCGCGGCCGCTCCGGCCGCTCCTTTCTCAGGGACCCGCGGCTGTGATCCCAGCCTAGGTAGGGCACAGAGCTGGCCCAGCCAGGGCCGAAGGCGGGAGGCGGGCACCCCAGCAGCCTCCGGGGACGGCTCCAATTACCGGCTCAGGCTCCATCTGGCTGTGGTCAAGACCCTCTCAGAGAGAGGAGGAAACCCAAGACCCACCTGGGGCTCCTCTCCTCTGATGCTGGCTCCACACAATCCCTCCCCAGGGACCGTCCCATCCCACGAGCCTCCCGAGAACCGGGCCTGACCCAAGGGCCACCTCTGGGACAGGCCGGCTCCAGGGCAGGAGAGCAGGCAGGGCGAGAAGCCTCAGCAAGGTGCGGGGTCTCTGAGGGGCCTCCTGACCCCCTGGGGGACCACCCACTCCGGGGGACACCTGAGAGATGGTTCCCTGGGGGAGAGCCTTACCCTAACCACGTGCAGACCCCAGACAGGCTTGGCTGCAGAGCAGCTGCAGGCCAGGCAGAAGGGGGTGGTTCTGGCTGCGAGAGGCAACCGCAGGCCGGTCCAGCTCCCCTCCCAGCACGCGGCCTGAGGACAACTTAAGCCCAGGAAACTTGCGCAGGGTTATGGGTCTCACCCCGGCTGCACGAAGCTCAGAAACTTACACCTCCCCCAACTCTGTGCTCAAAAAGAAAGCACCCCAAAAAGAGGAAACTAAGGCAGCAGGGCCCCGCCTCGGCCTGAGCAGAGACGCGGGCAGCTGGCCCCGCACAGACGCCTGAGGCTCCAGGCAAGACCCAGCACCAACGGCTCCCACCCACCCTCTGGGGGCACGGCTGCAGACCTCCGCTCCCCCCTCCCCAGCCACAAGGGCACCTGGATGGGGCACTCACTGGGGCTCCTGGCAGCGGGCTCCGGGCCCAGCACAGCGCGGGCCGCCGTGGACAGGGGAGCGGCCATGGATGGGGAGCCAGGGCGCTCATTCCTGGGCTGGTCCCACCACAGCAGAGCTTATCTGCACAGACCAGGCCTGGCTCTCGGGGAGCGCCCGCTTTCTCATGAAAGAAACGTGTTAACCCTTTGTGCTCTGCTCTCTCTGCAGACAGGCTGCCCCAGGCCCCCCGAGCGGGCAGCCCACAGTGGCTGCCCACCACAGCCCGCAAGGCCCCAGGCCCAGCTGCCAGGCCCAGGTGCTGTCCACTCCCATCAGGCCCCAGACCTGGCCTGGCCTCCGTCTCACGGGCCCCAGGGTGGGGGGTCTTCCCCCTCGAGCAGAGATGACAGCTATGCTCCCCGCCAGACAGTAGCCTCTGCCCCGAAGCCTCCCACGTGCGCGGCGGGGGATGAAGACCCCAGGCGGCCGGCCAGCGGCACACGTCCACCCACAGCCTGGGCCTCCGATTCCGCCCTGAGCTCGAGCACAGGAAAGGTACCCCTGCCCAAGGCCGCAGTCCCCCTGCACAGCAGTGCAGGCAGACCCAGGGGTCACCCGGCCAGGCAACAGGGCCTGCCGCGGTCGGCTCAAGACTACGGCCATCGGGCAGAGCCCCGTCCCCACAGACAGGTTCTCCGGGAGCCAGGAAGCAGAGGGCAGCCCCCTCGCCCACGGTGCCCGGCCTGGCAGACACCACTGGCCACTCTGGGCGCTGCTGTACAGCCTGTGACGCCCTGAGCTGCCGCAGATCAAGACCTTGGGGGCCCATGAGCTCATCGCCGTCCCTGGCCAGCCCCCGGCGGTCCAGCGAGCCTCCCCATCCCCTCCTCCAGGCAGAGCTTGCCAGCCCACTGCCCGCCTCCATGCAGGGCACGGTGTGCTCAGTGCCCAGTCGTGCCCGACTCTCCGCAGCCCTGTGGAGCGTAGCCCCCAGGCTCCTCCGTCCATGGGATTCTCCAGGCAGGAATCCTGGCGTAGGTTGCCATTTCCTCCTCCAGGGGATCTTCCTGACTCAGGAATCGAACAGGAGCCTCTCGTGTCTCCTGCATTGCAGGCTGGTCCTTTACCACTGAACTTGGTGGCTCAGACAGTAAAGAATCTGCCTCCAATGCAGGAGACCTGGGTTCAGCCCCTGCGTCGGGAAGATCCCCTGGAGGAGGGCATGGCAACCCACGCCAGGATTCCTACCTGGAGAATCCTGTGGACACAGGAGCCTGGCAGGGTGCATCCCTGGGATCACAGAGCCGCACATGACGTCGCCACTTCACTTTCTTTCCTGCCTTTCCTTTGCCACTAGCACCACCGGGGAAGCCCAAAGCAGCAGGCATTTAGAGTCAAGTGCTTGAGTCCCCTCCAGTCCCGGGGCAAGAGGGGGCCCACTCTCCAGCAGGACTCGGGGCGCCATCAAGCAGCAGGCCCCTGGGCCTGGAGCAGCAGTGGGTCCCTCCAGCCCAGCTGGCCGCCCCACCCAGGTCCCCAGCCTGGCACACCGGACACAGCGGCCCCTCCACACACACGCCCTGCCGGCCTTCGGGGCCCCTTCCCCGATGGAGCCCGTGGAGCACACAGGAGACCCTCTGCCTGGGGCTGCCAGGCACCCACACACCAGGCAGTGCTCCAGCCAGTGCCCTAGACACACACAGACACACAAAGACAGACACACATAGACACAGACACAGACACACACAGACACAGACACACACAGACACAGACATGCACAGACAGACCAGCACAGACACAGACACACACAGACACGCATAGACACACACAGACACGCATAGACACACACAGACACGCATAGACACATAGACACACAGAGACACACATAGACACACAGAGACACACATAGACACACATAGACACACACAGACACAGACACAGAAACGCACAGACACGCAGACACGCATAGACACACACAGACACGCACAGACACAGACACACACAGACAGACCAGCACAGACACAGACACACACAGACAGACAAGCACAGACACGCACAGACACACACAGACACGCATAGACATGCACAGACAGACGAGCACAGACATGCACAGACACACACACACACACACACACGCACGCACACGCAGACTCACACACACATTCACACAGCATCAACCCCAACAGGACCCGGCGCCCTGCCGGCTCCAGGCCACCTCTCGTAGAACCCCCCGGGTAGGCTCACTGTCCCGTGGCTTCAGGCCCTGAGTCGCCGCCCGAGGTGCCAGTCTCAGGCCAGGCCGCCCTGCCCCCTACCCGGGGCTGCATCCCAGGGAGCCGCGCTTCTGGAGGGCAGACTGCGGGTCTGAGTGACTGTGGACAGCCTGCCTTCCTCTGCTCTGCTCAGGAAGCCAGGCAAGGCACAGGACACACGAGCCCCCAGCACCAGAGGGGGCCGCCCTCGCAGAGGGTGCGGCCGCTCCCGGCTCAAGGCCACAGCGCACCTATGAGTGGGGGCAGGTGGGTGCTGGCTTCCCCTGGATGGAGCAGTTCCCAGGGCAGGGGGCCTGCAGCTCAGAGGCCCCCGGGCAGGACTGTCACACGGCCGGGGCACAGCACCCACCAGATCGGCTCGCAGCCCCTGCTTTCTATGTGGGCGGGGCCGTGGCTCCCTGCCAGTGCACAAGCGGCCCCTTGAGAGACCACCCTGCCACCCAGCGGCTCGTGAAGCTCCAGTCTCCCCTTGCACCCTAAATCACAAGGCACACGGGAGGATCTCTCACACCCAGACTCAGGAGGCCAGCACTGCTGCTGTCCATGGCTCAGACGCCCACCCAGCACAGCATTGAGATCGGGGGTCCAGGGGCGTTCCAGAGGAAAAGACCCCAGGGCGTGGTCTAAAGCTCCTCACAGAACTCGAGGGCACGTGAGCAGAGAAAGGCCTTGGATCCAGACACAGGCATCTGAGCTGGAACAGCACGGCCCACGGGGGACGGGCTCCCCCGGGAGGCAGCACCTCCAGCCCTCCGACCAGACACAGGCATCCCAGCACACATGACCCGGCCCCGGGGACCTCCATGCCGAGGCCTGCACACGCCTGCAAGCACGCACACACGCAGGTCTACAGGGCTCAGCAGGGAAATTCAGAACACTTCTCCCGGCTTCCAAGAAAAGGACCCATGGCCTGGAGGTGGGCGCAGGGAGGCCAGGACGCAGGCTGCCTGCCCCGTGAGCATCCAGGCCCGGGCTGTCCTGCACCTTTAAAGGTTGGGGTCCGGCCCTCCCACCCCCTCCATCCAGCATCACAGACTCCGTGAGCGAGGTCCAGAGCCCAGACCGCCCACAGATTCCCATGGCAGGGGTGCCGGACACGGGCTGGGGTCAGCCCTTCCTGCTCAGCGTCCGCAGCCCTTCCTTCCTGGAGCCCGGCGACGGGGCAAGGCCACACGCCTGACCTGAGGGACGAGACTCACAGGCTCGTCTCGGGCTCCTGCGGCTGCGCTCTCGTCCTGCGCCTGGGTGGCCCGTGGGAGCAGTCCCTGGAGGGCCGTAGCCACACCAGGCACCTGGCTGCACAGAGCCTGCTCCCTGGACCCCTCAGTCCCAGCAAGACCCAAGATGACGACCCCAGGGCTTCTGGGGTGGCGGCTTGGCTGCCTTCACAGAGGTCAAGGAAGCTCCCAGGTGACCCTCAGGGCTTGAGCCACAGAGCAGGAAATCACAAGAAAGGCATCCCAAGAGGAACAGCCAGGAAGGAAAGGGAAGTGAGAGCAGAGCTGGGGGAGGGCAGAGCTGGGGGAGGGCAGAGCTGGGGGAAGGCAGAGCTGGGGGGGCAGAGCTG
>SJYG01000833.1:212515-234416 GCA_006410535.1 Litocranius walleri | reverse complement strand
AGGGCAGAGCTGGGGGAGGACAGAGCTGGGGGGGCAGAGCTGGGGGAGGGCAGAGCTGGAGGGGCAGAGCTGGGGAGGGCAGAGCTGGGGGGGCAGAGCTGGGGGAGAACAGAGCTGGGGGGGTTAGAGCTGGGGGGAGACGGGCGGGAGCCCCCCTGCGGGGGCTGGCAAAGTCCAGCGAATACCCAGGGGCACACATGCCCCACCCCCACTGCCCACAGGCCTCCTCCCAGCTCTAAGGCCCAGGCCTGCCGACCTGACTCAGCCAAGGTCAAAACAGCAGCAGCAACGCAAGGTCAAGACTCGGGTGTTGGCCACCGCACCCCAGCGGAGGCCCGGGCCCTGGACAGCCAGGAAGTGGGCCCTGGCTTCACACGCTGACCATGGGCCCCACGCAGGCCTGGCCCAGAGCAGGGAGCAAAGGCAGCCTGGGCCGGCCACCTCGTGTCACAGGATCACGCGCCAGGCCCGCGGGCTTGGGTGGGCAGACTCTGGCTGGTCGCGAGGCGTGTCAGCCAAGGAGGCTGCAGAAGTGAGCCCGGCCCCTCCCTGGGTGCAGCCCTCCCCCAGCCCTCAATTTCCAGCCTGCTCCAGCTCGGGAGGGCCTCCCTGGGCTCATCAGCACCATCAGGAGGCCCGCCCGGAAAGCCAGGCGCCTCCCCAGGGGTTCAAGGGTCAGCCACAGAGTTGGGAAGGATCTTCAGCGACCCTGGGGTGAGCAGGCACGGCCCCAGGCTGGGCCAAGGGGGCAAGGACCCCGCACACGGGTCTGCGAGGGGCTCCACCAGCAGTTCTGTGCTGACGGGTGGGCCCCTCAACAAGCAGAACGTGAGCTGCTTCCCGGCCACCCCATCACACTGGCAACGCCTTGGCCATCACGAGGCCTCTCGGGCACCACTGTGGGCTGACGGCAGGCTCCAAAAGGCAGCTCTGCGGGGCAAACCTGCCTCTGCTGCCATCCCTCTAACACAGCACGAGCGAAGGACAGAAGTCCCAGGTTCAGTTCTGCGCCAGCTTGTTCAAGTGCCAGGCTCAGTGCAGACCCCGGAGGGCTCGTCGACAGGCACACGAGATGCCCACATGTGGCATTCGCTGGGGTCCCTGCCTCTGAACACGCAAGCAAATGCGATTCTAGACAAGCCCAAGGCAGGGGCTGCAGTGGAGAAAGCAGGAGCCTCAGACCGAGGGCGGGCAGGGGGCTCACGGCCCCCCTGCAGCCTTGTCCAGGTCTGTAGACAGCCACTGAGGCCCGCCTGAGAAGGGGCCAGTGGGTGGGGGGGTGCCCTCCTGGGGGGCAGCAAGGGTCCCCTGAGGACCCGATGGCTCCCAGGGGCCCGCTAGCCGGAGTCGCAGTCGGGGAGGCTGGGCTCAGGGACTCTACCTGCAAGGCCCGCCTGCTTTCCACCGGGCAGGCGGCTGGAGCCCTGTCCAGTCCCATACCTCTGTGCAGCGGAAAGCAGGCAGACCCAAGGGAGGGGGCAAGACCCTGCAGAGCCGCCCTTACCGGACGGGACGGTGCACAGCCCCGGGAGGGACCCGGCCTCTCATCCTGGAGGCAGCTGGAGGGGCCTGTCGCCTGTGCTGGCGTCACCGGCTTTCCTGCTGGTCACCTGCTCCGATGCTGCGGTGACCCCAACTTCGACGGGGCACTGAGCCTGGAGATGAGGTGGAGCCCTCGGGCGATGCACCCACCCCCTGTAGGTAAGTCGGGACCTGGAGCCCCCGAGATGGAGAAGCAGGCCGGGGATCCCCACCCCACCAGGAGAAAGTGAAAGTGCCAGAGACCTCCGGGCTCCAGGAGCAGAGGCAGGAGGACCCGGGTCTGAGCACAGCTCTGTGGGGGCGATGGAGGCCTTTCCCTGCCCGGCAGGGACCTGCTGTCCTTCCAGCTCAGGACCCCACAGGGCAGTGGGCTGGTCCTCCCGCAGCGTATCTGCCTGGCGGCCCTTTGCCCCAGAGCGAGCGGAGCGCAGTGGAGCAGAGGCGGCCGGGAAGGAAGCGGGCAGGCACTGCGCCCCCCTCGGCCTCTCCGGGGGTGGAGGTCACACCAGGTCACCTGGGGGGCCTGGGGACGCTCTCGGAGAGTCCTTCCTCCGTCTCCACGGCTACCGAGGGCGTCTCGCACCTCCTCGTGAGCCCTCCCCGAGTCGGGGAAAGGCGCATTCTGCGTCCCGGGCCGGGGCGGCGTGGGGGAGGGACCCGGGGGCGCAGCATAAGCGAGCCCGCGGCCCCGAGGCTTCGCCCTGCGCCCCCGCCACGAGGCTCGGGGAGGGGCCGCGGCAGGCAGCGGACGGGCGGCGAGAGGGGAACCGCAGGGGCAGGCGAAGTGGTGCGAACTAGCGAGGAGGGAGAGGGCCCGGCGGGGCCCGGAGGGGCGGAGAGCAGCCCCACAGCCGTCCCGGCGCGCCGCCCGCCTCCCCGCCCCGCGGCCGCGCCGCCTCGCGAGGCGCCCTCCCCTCCGGCGCCGGCCTCCCCGCCGCCCGCCGCCCCGCGCGGCCGGGCCTCCGCCTTTGTCCCGCGGGCAGGTGCGGCCGCGCTCACCCAGGCTCGGGCAGTCGGGCTCGCCGCCCTCGGGCGGGCCTGGCGCCTTGTGACGCACCTGCCGGCCCGCCGGCCCGGGCGAAGTTGGTGCGCCCGGAACCGCGCCGGGCGCCCTCCGCCGAGAACCCTCCCTCGGCCCGCGCGCGGGGGCCGCCGCCGCCTCCGGACCCCCGGCCCGCCCCGCCCCGCCCCAGCGGCTGACTTTCGGTTCCGGAGCTGCCCGCTTTGCCAATGTCCGGCGCAGGCCTCTGCCCGCTCAGCGCCCTCGCTGCCAGCCCGGTGCCCGAAGCTGGACCCCTTCCGCCCTCACTGCCCCTCACCCGACAGGGCGTCTCCCCTCCCCTCTGTCTGACTCACCCAGAGCTCGGTTTAGGGAAGCGCTTCCCCGGCGAGCAGGGGGCTCCGTCCACGTCCACGAGAGACACAAGCGGGACACAGGTCACCAGGCGCTCTGCCACGGGGCACCCGCCCACCGGGGCCCCAGGCCCATCCCCTGCCGGCTCGGGAACCCGCCCTGCAGGACCCTGGCGGTGTGCTCTGGGGAGGCCCCTGGGGAAGGGAAGCTAGGGCATGAAGGGCACAGGTGGGCCACCAGACTCAGGGTGCCACCTGCCAGGTGGCCTCCAAGCGCCCTGTAGTCTCTCAAAGACAAAAAATCTGGCAACAGCTGAAAGTCCATCCAAGAGAAATGAGTTCAAAGAGTTGCAGCCGCTGGGTGCCGTGGGTCACCCCAGAAACGCTTTACAAAAATGAGGTGAAACGTATTTGGTGTGGGCAGCGGGGTCAGGGCACCGTAGTGAGCCAGGCAGGCCCAGGTCCTGTTTGAAAAGGCCTGGGGTTGCTTCCGGCTTCAGGCAGGAAAGTGAAAGTGTTAGTTGATCAGTCTTGTCTGACTCTTTGCTACAGACCTTATGGGATTCTCCAGGCAAGAATACCGGAGTGGGTCACCACGCCCTCCTCCAGGGGACCTTCTGACCCAGGGGTTGAAGCCGGGTCTCCTGCACGGCAGGCAGGCTGTTTACTGAGGCCTAGGGTTGCTGCAGGCCTTGGGCAGGAGGCTTTATCTAGATCTCTGTTCAGGGGTCTGGCTGTGCACTCCCCTGCCTTGGGTTCTTGTCAACAACCAAACCGCAGAGAGCCAGGCCCAGAAAAGCCAATCCCCATGGAAGACGAAAGAAGCAGTGAGGCAGTCCAGACTCCCACCCTGGCCCCGGATTGCTGGGCCCACCGGGAAGGCTCCCCTGTCTCCCACCCCTCCCCGGCAGCAGCCTTCTGAGGAGGGGCACAGCTGACCCGGGCCACCGCTGCAGCCTAGCCTCTGCAGGGGGGCTCTGCAGGCCTGTGGAAGGGGCCGGCGTGTCAGATGGCAGAGGTCGGCCTTTTTCAGTGTCAGCTGGCTTCCAAATGGACTTCCTCATTCCAGAGCAGAGTCCCTACTGGGACAATACTGTCAGCCAGTCTGCCCCTGAAACTAAGCAAACACTCAGTTACAAGGAGGCCCCCAAACACAAAGGCCATAACTCCTCGAGGTGACCTTCAAAGTAGTGATTGAGGAGAAGGAAAGGACTCGACGTGAAGAAGCCGAGCCGAGGCTCAGGCTCAGGGCTGCGGGTGGTGCTGGGCGGCTGTCCACCCCCCTGCAGGTCGGGGAGGGTCCCCAGACGCTCTCTGGGAAGGGCCAGCTCCCTGGGGAAGATGACACCACGGATGCGGGGCTGAGGGGTGGGGGCAACAGACTCTCTCCTGCCACCCACGAGGGCCCTGCATAACCGTGGCTCAGAGAGGAGCCCCCCCACCCACACACACACACACCAAGCCAGCCTGGGGCCCCCCTCCAGACAGCAAGCTCCCCGCCCAGAGAGAGCAGCAAACCCAAGGGCTGACCCCAGCCCCTGCCGGCGGCCTCTGGCCTCAGCTTCCTCATCTGCAAAACCGAGGGGTGGAGCTCCTGGCAAGCTCCCGGGGCCACCACAAGCTGAGACCCGCCGGGGCTGTGAGGAGGCTGGCAGGCCTCCTGCCCTCTGGGCCCTGCCAATAAAACCTCCCCGCCAACCCGCGCCCACAGGCGGCAGTAACTCGGGGTGGCAGTCGGTGCTGAGTCTGCAGAAGCCTTTGTTGGCGACCCTGCATCCAGCCCCGCCACACACTGGACCCCAAGTCCAGGCCCCCCACCCGGGGGCTCCCCCTTGGGGACCCAAGTCCCGCACACTCGGGAGCCCTGCATTTCGAAGCCTGGGGCGGCAGCCTGGCCCCAGCTCGCTCTGGGTCCCGTGGAACAATGCCTGGCTCCTGAATCACACCGTTGCCACCTGAGAAGCAAGCAAAGCCCAGCCCTCTTTCCAGGTGAAAGGGCTAAAGTGGGGTGGGGGTGGGGAGGTGCGGCGGGCAGGGGCCGCACAGGGGCACGTGTGGGTCCTTGCACATTCCTGTCAGTTTGGGATTTTTTCAAACTAAGTTTTATGGCTCTCAGTAAGTAGATTTCCTTTTTTCACTACATGTAAAAGAGGCAAACATCAAGGACCTCCTTATGCAGCACGGGGAACTCTGCTCAGCGTCTTGTAATACACTGAGGGAAAAAATCTGAGAAAGAATGTGTGTGTGTAACTGAGCCACTTCGCTGGACACCTGAAGCCAGCACAGCTTTGTAGGTCAGCTGGACGTCCAGTGAGACGGGAGGACAGGCAGCAGAAGCGCCTCGCTTCCCAGGGCCCTCGTGGCATCTTGGGCGCTATCTCCACGCCCTCCTGTCCCCCGGGGAGGCCCAGCCCGCCTGTCCCAGCCCAGGACGTCAGCTGCCTCCTGGCTGAGTGGCCCGCTCATCCTGGTGCCTGGATGTCCCAGGCCCGCCCACCCTGCCCCTCGGCCTCCGGGGAGCTCAGCACACACAGCAGTGGGCGGCACCTCCCTGCAAAGTCCCTGTCGGGCAGTGCTGAAGACCAGCAGGCCCCCGACACCTGGCGGGGCGGAGAAGGGAAACGACATTAAAAGAACACATGGCTTAGCAAGCCCGGGCCTGAGCGCTGGAGGGCTCGGAGCCAGTCGCAGGGCAGACCGTCCGGGAGACCCCCAGGGGTCCGGCAGGACATCTCACCTCCTGCCACCCAAGGCTGGGGCCCTCACACTGGCGGGCAGTACCCTCCTTGCCCAGGACTTCCAAGCTAGAACAACCGAGGTCCTCCCACTTCCTTTAAAGGCCGAAACACAGCCTCAACTCCACAAGCAGCCTCTTTCCAATGAATCTCAAACAAACGCTTGCCGTCAGCTCTGGGAACAGTCCTCACAGGCCCTGGCCGGGGTGGGATGCGGGCGGGGCGGGGAAGCACAGCCTCGGGTTCCCAGTTCCTGCCCTCGTTCCACCAGGAGGACCCAGAGCCCCTGATGAGAGAGCGGCGTTCCCACCCTGAGAAACTCGGCCCTGTAATTTGAGGACTTTGCAAAGAGCTTTCCAAACCGTGCAGAGAAGGGATGGGGTGGCAAAGAGGAGCACCAGGCCTGGCTGGGCCCCACGGGATTCTTGGCCCTCCGCCCGCAGGACATTCGGACGACTGGACAAGCTCAGCCAGGGCCAAGGAAGGCCACTCTGGGCATGACGGACCCTGAGACGGGAATCGTCCCACCAGGAGAGAGGGTGGGCTTGGGTGGAGGTGGGACCGGGTGGGACACGGCCCAGAACAGGCCGGGGCGGGGCTGAACTGAGCTGAAACCCACGAAGACGCTGGCCGTTTCTGGGGGTTGTTCCAGCGGGCTCATTGGGAAGAGGGTCAGGGCCGAGATCTGCCGGGGGGCAGAGAGGGAGGGGGCCCAGCTGCCTGGAGCCCCCGGGACCACGGCGCCCATGGCTGTAATTCTCCAGAAAGGAGAGGGGCCGCAGTGCTCTCAAAGGGGACGCCCACTGCCCACCTCGGGGAGCGTCCTGGGAGGGCGGGGCCGCACGTGACACTTGGTCCAGCAGGCCGGCCCTGCTGCTCTTTTGTGAAACCAGACCCTCCCTGGGAAAGCACATATGCTCGTCTGGGCCTCAGACTGCAGACAGGAGCTAAGAGGTCCCAGGCAAGCTCGAAGAAGACCTCCCCAATCCACAGGATGCTCCAAGTCTCACCACATCGCTGGGGGTCGCACCTCTGACAACACGGCGCTTTTCAAGCAGCAGGACCTGAGGGTACAAAGGCCGGTCCTGTGGCCACTGCGGGCCCCACCTAACCCTGTCCGTGGGCCCCAGAGGGGCCTGGAAGCCCGGAGCCCTGATCATCCCAGACCCTGACCCCCTGAGGGCCGTCAGCTCTGCAGGGACCCTGGGAGCAGCCCCCGCCCTCGGCCATGCCTGTGTGTGACACCACCTCCCATCCACCCTGGTCCGCAGCTCCCAACTCGTCTCACCCTTGGCCCGGCCGCCAGGAGCAGAGACGACGCTCAGGGCCTCGGGGCTCTCAGCCCAGTCTCTGGCCCTCCTGCCCCCCTCTGCCATCTCCGGGCAGCCCCCAGCCCCCTGCACGCCCATCCACCCCTAGCCCAGGCCTGGGACGGCTCAGGGCGAGGTCAGGGCACAGCCGCCCTCGCCGGACTCCCCAGGGAGTTCCCGGGTGGGCCGGCACCAGCCTCCTGTGCCAGGATGAGGTGAGAGGCTGGGGGGCTTGACAGGAGTGCCAGCTTCAGACTCTGGAGCCCCTGGCCTCCCCGCTGCTGCTTGGCCCTCCACCCCGGCTGCGCGCACAGGTGGTTCCCAACATCAGTCCTCCTAAAGGGCATCGGGTTCCGCGCGCGGCACTCGGGTTCCCCAGGACCTTTCTGTTGACGCGGTGGCCAGGCTCCCGTCTCTCCCCTCAGAGTGCCGTGGGTTCCCTCTCCCAGGACACCCTGTGGGGTGGCTCCGAGCTCACCATCAGGGAGGCCCCAGGCCTGCAGCCTGAGCTCAGGGCTGCAAAACACAGACGTGCTTAGTCGTATTGGACTCTCTGTGACCTCATGGGCCGTCCACGGGATTCTCCAGGGCAGAATACTGGAGTGGGCTGCCATGCCCTCCTCTGGGGTCTTCCCGACTCGGGGGTCAAACCCACATCTCCTGAGTCTCCTGCACTGACCCTGGCGGGTCCTTTACCACTGAGCCTCCTAGGAAGCCCTCTCAGGAGTGGAGGCTGGGGACTCTGTCATGACCTGGGACACTCTTCACGAGAGGACCCTAAGTGGTCACTGGGCACAGTTGACTGGCAGCCAACCCAGGCCTCTGCGGACCCTGGAAGGACCTCCCAGCAGAAGGGCAGGCACCGGGCGGGCGAGGGCAGGGCACGGGGCTCCCCGACTGGCATGTGTGCAAACCGGGCTCTGTCACCGCCCAGAGACTCCACAGTACTGTGTGGGCCCAGAGACACCCCAGGTGTTCCTAGCAGCAGGCCGGGTCAGTCCACTGCAAGCAATGCACATGCCCTGCCACAGCGACCGGCGAGCGGAGAGCAGGCCCTCGTGGTCAGCTGTGCGAGGCGGGAGGCCAGAGGGGCCGCACCGTCCTGCCCGCGTGACAGCCGGGAAGAAGGACCAGCAGCCGGCACGGACCTCTGCCAGGACAGTGAGCTGGACGGGGCTGGGTGGGGCTCCAGTGTGGACTAGGGTGAGCAGCCCTCACTGGAGGAGAAAGACCATCAGACTCTTTACCATCTGAGCCCCCAGGGAAGCAGCCTGCTGGGCAGGGGCCCCACAAATTCTCCGCCGTGTTCATTCACATAAACGCGTGGTTAAGCAGCCACTACCACCATCTCCATATGTGGGACTTTCTCATACTGCAAAACTGAACTTGTCTCCCTTAATTATCAGCTCCCCACCCTCTCCCCACCCCAGGAGCCCGCCGCCCTATGCTCCGCCTCTGTGGGTCTGGCCATCCGGGCCCTTAGCCGAGACTCGCTCAGTGCCTGTCCCTCCCTGACAGCAAGAGGCCCGAGAGCCTTCCACGCTGGGGCCTGCACCAGAAGGGCTTTTTAAAAAAATAATATTTATCTATTTATTTCACTGCTCTGGGTCTCAGCCGCAGCATGTGGGATCTGGTTCCCTGACCAGGGATCAAACCCAGGCCCCTTGCTTTGGGAGCTCAGAGTCTCGGTCTGTAGATCACCAGGGAAGTCTCAGACATCCTTCCTTGGAAGGCGGAATCCCATTCCAGAGTCTGAATGGGCCGCACTGTGTTTACCATCAGCCACTGGCGGACACCTGGGTTCCTTCCACCTCTGATCACTCACTTCACTCCGTGCTCCCTGTCGGGGTCGTAGGGGCGCTTCCCAGGGTCTGTGTCAAGTAAACACGAGCATTTAAAGTGTGCTCCCTGTGGACACAGGGTCACAGAGGCGCACACACGTGCAGACAGCCCCCAGAAGGAGACAGGAGGCCTCTCAGTGGCCAACTCTGACTGATAGACGGGGGTACCGACCCTCGTGGGACACTCCTCTGGACCTGCTGTGTCTGGTGACATGCAACGGAGACAAAAATACCTCACAATCTTTTAAATGAAACAGCTGCTGCAGCCCGCAGATAAGCAGGCCACCTCAAGTGCCCAGGGCAGTGATTTCTACCCTATTATTACCCACAGCGCAGACAGCGAGACCAGGACCTGCCTCAAGGTCATGCCACCCGTCCCGGCCTGGGAGAGGACTGCAGCCGGGCTGGGGGATGCACGTGGCTCCGGCTGAGACTCCCGGGAGCAAACCTCTGAGGGGCGTTTCTGCGTGTCACGGGGGGCGGGGACACACAGGCCTGGCTGCGGCCCATTCTGCTAACCGTTCCCCGCTCGGGCTGAGCCGTCACCCCGAGTTTCAAACTTCAGATCTGCTCTGGCAAATGAACCAAGCCCACCTCTCGTCTTGGCTTTTCTTTGATTCCCTGAGGAGAGAGAAAAGGGAAGTGCGTTTGATGGACAGTCTCTGGGTTGGACAGCTATCTCTCGGCTTAATGACCTCATTCAAACCTTAAACGGTGTGCTCGAATCACGTGAGCACGGAGAGGGCTGTGCTAGCTCGTAAGTCCCGCCTCTGTCTACAGAGAACGGCTTTTTGTATAAAAGCTACAAGCCATTAATTTCTATTTTCTCATGGCAATGAGTTAAAAATACATTTTAAAAATAAGCTCTGATTGCCACTGAAGTTTGCCAAGGCCACACAGGCCTCAGACTCAGACTCCAGCAGCTCAGGCTGTGCCCCAGCAAGATCCAGGTCCTTCGAGAGGCAAGCTTGGCGGGTCAGACCCTGTGATATGAGGGAACGCTGAGCCCAGAGGAAAACAAAACCCAAGGCCAGACTGTCTAATTGCTGCACTCGGCTCCGAGGAGAAGAGAGACGCACGACAGGAAAGCAGAACCAGAAAAGCCCCGTGACTGCAGCTTGGGAGGGGTCACGGGAGGGTTTGGGCCGGAGGGGCCGGGAAGAGAGCTTCAGGCACCCTGGGACAGCAGCTCCTCCGGTTCCCACGCCAGCAAGGACGGGCATCGAAAAGGAAGGACGCACGCGCCCCGTGCTCACTGCAGCCAGACACGGAACAGCCCGCGTCTGTGGACAGAGGAGTGGAGAGGGGCGTGCCCGTGAAACAACGGAACACCGCTCAGCCGCAAAAGCAGACGCAACCGCGCCGTCCGCAGCGTCGCGGACGGACCCAGAGGTGATCACGCTAAGTGTAGGAAGTCAGAGAAAACGTATTGCTTACACGTGAATCTAAGAAAAAAAGACACAAACGAACTACAAAACAGACACCGCCCCCACCCCCGCCCGCCCCGCCCCAGACAAAGCAAACTGAGGGTTCCCAAAGGGGAAAGGCGGGTGGACTAGGGGCTGAGGACGAAGCGGCACCCGCTGCGGAATAAACACCACGGCGTCCAGCAGCCCCGTCTCGGGGAAAGTCACAGCCTGACGGGTGGGGTGGAACTGGCGTGATGGAGCCGCAGGAAAATAAAGGACCTCGGCTGGCGTCACACTCACAGAAGCCAGGGACACCTGCTCCCAAGGCCTGCATCATTCCCCTGCCCCAAAGCCAGGTGATTCAGAGGCGAAGACGCCGGCTGTCATCAGAGGTCGGGGACCTGGGCTGTGCCCTGTCACCCGACCCCTGGGCCAAGGGCCTGCGGGTGGGGCTCAGCCCACCAGGGGCAGGAGATGGGGACGTGCTCACTGGGGCAGCCCAGGGCACGGGACTCTGCTCTCCCCTGAAAGCCCAAGAAGCCTCTGGAGTTGCTGAAGACTTCCTTTCTGGATGTGATTCACCAAATCGGGTGAAGGTCACTCAAAAGTGTACCAGTTCGGTTTACAGGAGTCTTGTCTCGTGACTCTCTGCTGCCCCACCGAGGTGGCCGATACGGCAGCTCCAGAACCCAGCAGAGGCCCCGGCGCTGGCTCCAGCCAGGCGACCAGCAGGGCCCCTGGGGGGCTGACTGCGGGGAGGTGCCCCTTCGCCGAGCACCTGGGTGGGTGCTGGGGGGGCTTCCCGGGGCAGGAGAGCAGGCGGGGGCGAGGGAGGTCGGGAGGGCTCAGCTCAGGGCTCCCACGCCCAGGAGCGGACACGCCGGGCCCAAACCTGCCCAGCCTTCTGCCTGGTGCCCCAAGTCAGGTGGAAGGATGAGGAAAACTTACACCTGCCCTGAAGCTGCAGCCTCGGACACACGTGGACCTCAGCCGGGAGAGGCCCCTGGGGACAAGGCCGGGGAGGTGGAGGACTAGGGCTACCAGGGTGACTGGGGGGGACGGGACGGGGCGCACGGCCCAGCCTCGGGGGGGCGGAGCTCAGGAGGACCCCGAATCAAGGGGGACCCCCAGGCCGGTCTGATGAGGGCAGCAGAGGGGGCCTGAGGGCGGATGCCACGGAGCCGGCAGGAACCTGTCCGCGGATGGTGGTCTGGGCAGGCACTGAGGTGGAAGTGGGGAGACACCCTGAGCTGAGCGGAGACTGGCCGGATGGGAGAGGGTCTGTGGCGGGCTTGGAACCTGCTGGAACGCCTCTGCCTCCTGGCCTCCTGGCAGGATCTGAGAGGAGCCAAGATGAGCGGCAGAGCCCCAGGAGGCCCATGGACAAGGCAGCTCCTCCCGGGGACACGGGCCAGAGGCAGAGCTGGGCAGCAGGGCCCGGTACAGCCTGGGGCCCCCTTGGTACCTTCCCCACCCCTGCTGGCCGTCGGTTACTCGCCCGACAGTCGCCGGGAGGCCCCGGGGCCTGGACACTGCCCTCCAGCGCTGCGGCCCCGCTGGAGGGCCGAAGAGGAGGCCAGCACTGGCTCCACTCGGGGAAGGTTCTGGGGATTCTCCTCCCCTCTCGCCAGGCTCCAGCCCGGGTGAGCTCAGGGGACCCAGTGCTCAGCGACGCGCACGAGTCCCGGGAGGGCAGACCCCGCAGGACTCACTCACACAGCGGCCCAGAGGAGTCGGGCTCCTGGAGGACAGGAGGTGGTGGGCGGCGGCGGGGACTCTGTTCACGGACGGCGCTCCAGCCTCACAGGACGAGGGCTCACGTGGAGGGTGGTGTGACGGGGCTGTGCGCTGAGAACGTTTCGGGTGGTGAACGCCGGGTCGCGTGCATCTCAGCTCAAACAGGAAGCAAGGCTCGTACACGGCGGCAGGAAGGGGTCGGTTCTGCTGGGTGAGGAGCCCACGTGTGGCCACAGGGGCCACGGGAACCACGGACGAAGGCGTGTGCACACGCGTGTTACCAGCAGGCCCTGTGAGCGCAAACCTCAGTCACCCTGTGGGGGGGTTGCCAGAGTCCAGGTCCAGCTTGAGCAGCCGGAAACCGCACACCCCCCGCAACCCTGCACACACACACACACACTTGGACCTGCCCCCGGGCGGGGCGGCAGGCCAAGCAGGGCCCGTTAGCTCAGCCCAGGGGTCGCGAGAGCCTCAGCTCACGACGTGGTGACCTGGCCCCTTAGCTCAGGCCAGGGGCCTCGAGAGCCTCAGCTCACAACGTGGTGGCAGGGCAGGGCGCACAGGTGGTCCAGAGAAGGGGCCAGTGGGGCCCGGGGGGTCCCTGGTCAAGCCAGGCAGGCCGCGGGAGCCACCGTGAGGGGAGCCAGGTGTGCCTGGCAGGCAGGCAGAGAAGAGAGGTCACAGCTCCCGTAGCTGGGGGGGGCCTCTGCAGCCCCCAACTCAGGGCCAGGCCACAGGTGAGCCCCCAGGCCCAGCTGGCTCAGCCCAGGGCCAGCATGCCATCCCAGCCCTCAGCCTGCTCCCAGCAGCCTCCCCAGAGGGTCCCTGCCCCGAGGCGGACTGCACAGTGGCAGGAGCAGCTGAACCCAGGCTCCTGACCCCTAGCTGGCCGCCCCCAGGGTGCCCGGTCTTCCCCAGACGGTCCTGCCACCGCTGACGCGGCCCGTCCTGTGGGAGGCCAGCCTCCTCCGCTCAGGACATTCCCACCCAATGCCTCCTGAGGCCCTGCCTGTCAGACCAGGACCAGCACAGCCCCTACAGACACATGGAAACACAGATGTGCGGATACAGACACACGGATGCACGTATGAACACAGGCATGTGGATCCAGACACACAGACATGCAGACACACACACGCACACATGCACACACGCACACAGACACACACACGCACACAGACACACACACACAGACACACACGCACACACGCACATACACGCACACACACGGTAGAGACAGACGTGCAGACATAGACACACAGACACAGACACACACACGCGCACACACACGCACACACATGCACACACATGCACACACGCACACACACGGTAGAGACAGACGTGCAGACACAGACACACAGACACACGCACACACACACATGCACACACACGCGCACACACGGTAGAGACAGACGTGCAGACACAGACACACAGACACACACACACGCACACAGACACACAGACACACACACGCACACAGACACCAGAGACACACACGCACGGACACACACAGACACACACACACATGGACACAGAGACGTGCAGACACAGACAGACACGCGGACACACACATGGACACACAAGCAGACCTGCAGACACAGATGAACACACAGACACATACACGGACACACAGACCTGCACACACACACACACACACACACACACAGATACACACCCATCTCCCGTACGGACCCACAAGTGCACACACGACCCATGACACCCCCACAGACACAGACACACAGCCGTGACCCGACCTCACTCTCGTCTCCCCACGGGGGTGCCCGGGGCAAGCCTGGTCTCCACTCTCCGCAGACGTCCTTCCCAGGCCTCTGCCGCCCAGGGCAGGGAGACGGTGGGCCCGGGCGGGCTGGGCAGGCCAAGCATCAGGGGACACCAGGGCAGGGCTGTGCCCTTGGGGCAGGTGGGGGCCTGGGGCAGCCGGGAAGCAGCCTGGGGGAGCAGCTGCGGGTGCGGACGACGGGAGGCCCAGCAGCAGAGCCCCCACCCCACCCTGGCGCAGGGGCCGGCGGGAGGGCAAAGGCAAAGGCCACTTGCCTCTGGGGGTGTTTCCTCCACTTTGTGAACCTACAGAGGAAGGAAGAATCCCTCCCCAGGCCCACAGGCCTCCCCTGGGACCGTGGGGCCCTGGCCGGGGCCGTGGCCGTGACTGTGCCCCCGACTGGCTTGTGAAGGCAGCCTCTCACGCCCCTCCAGGGCCTGTCTGGGGGCGAGCTGATGGCGGCGGTGGCTCCTGACTCAACATCTGCAGGGGTTTCCCAGGAACAGAACTGCAGCCCCAGCCACGAGGAGGCCCGGGACCTGGGCGGCACTGGCTCAGAGTGAAAGAGAGAGAGGCTGGCGTGGGCCGCCCAGGAGGCCCACGGGCAGGGGCTCCTCCAGGCTGGTGGCCAGCCTGGCTCCCCTCCTCCCGGTCAGGCGGGTCTCCCGCGGGGGCTGATGTCCTGGGCCCAGGCGTCGCCCCACAGGCTGTGCCCTGACACCTGCAGCCGCGGGGACTTTGCTCTGGACCAAGTGCCACTCAGCAGGGCCAGCCACTGTCCCTGTGTTTCCCCTCCCGGGCCCCTTGGCGCTCACTCCGCCTCCGCCATGGGGCTGTCCACCTCAACGCCACGGGGCCACGTGCTCCTCTCCGGAAACCTGAACACAAGCCCACGGCTGGAGCACTCTGGTCCCGCTCTGCGTGGAGCCCCGTGACCAGTGCGGAGACTCCGAGGGCAGGGCGGCCAGCTCACAGGCGACCGCAGATGCTCAGCCCACGGCCTCTGCCTCCACCAGCCCAGAAGCCAAACCACAGCCTCGGCGGCGACGGGCCCCCGTGGCCACTAACACGCCTTCCAGCTCAGGACCAACCACAGGGGATCCGGGGCTCCTCTCACAACCTACGGGGACGCCGCCTCCCAGCCCCGTCAGTTTCCCTGGCTGTAGCCGGGTTAGGACACCTGAGCCCCCCCTCAGCTGGGATGCCTTTTCCCCTTCCCTCCCTCCCAAATGAGTGCCGTGGCAGGGCCAACCCCCTTGCCCCTGGGAGCTCCTCACTCCTGTGCACAGCAAGGCCTATGCGCTGCTGTGCTTGGTGGACAGTGGCTGCCGAGGCCCCTCTTCCTGCCAGCGGCCCTTGCAGCCAAGCCCTGCCTCCCACCCCCTTCCGTTCAGAGCATCCTCAGGAACCCCAGCCAGGCAAGGAGAGGCGCTGGCTGTGAGATCTGAGCTGCGGCTCCCGCGCCTGAAGCAGGACCCCGCGCACAGCAGGCAGCCCACCCCCGGCCGCATTTCTGAGACCAGCAGCATTTCCCACCCTGCACATCGCCCGCCCGCCTTTAGGCTGAGGCTTGTGGAGTCCAAGCAGACCCTGCTCCGGGGAGAAGCCGGGCACCATTCTCCGCGGGGCGGCCCCGTGGTGCTGGGCGCTCGCTGCCTCGGGCAGCCCGAGGCCCTCCTGCTGCCCTCGCCCACCTTGCTCTCATCCCCTGGCCCTGCCTGGCCCGTGCGGGCCTCTGGTGACCACTCCCAGCCTCCCCCAGGGTCAACCAGCTCGGTTCAGTTCAGTCCATGAGTCGTGTCCGCCGCTTTGTGACCCCACGGACTGCCGCGTGCCGGGCCTCCCTGTCCATCACCGGCTCCTGAACGTGTGGGGCCCCTCCCTCGCGGGGGCTTCTCTTGATTCAAGGGCCTTCAAGGGGGGCACCAGCCTGGCCCCACGGGAGCAGGGTTGGGGGGGAGCCCCGCCGCTCGCGGGCCGCACGCTGCGGTCAGGTCTGCTCCAGGCGGCGGGTCCCGACAGGCCCGTTTCCGCGGGCTCCTCGGTCACCCCTCGGCCCACGACAGGACACAGCCACCCCCACCGCGGGGGCCCAGGGCCACTTGGCGTGGGTCTCCTCCTCCTCCTGGGGTAAGCGGATGGGGTGGGGGGGTCCCCGGAGACAGAACCAGGCTCTGGTGACGGAAGAGGAACCATCTGGGGCCTGAGCTGCTTTGTCACTGAAGCCTAAAGGCAGGCTTGCCCTGGGTGGTCTCAGTGACCAGTGACCCTCAGGGAAGGGAGAGAACAGGAGCAAAGGGAAGAAACATAAAGTATGAGGCGCAGAAGGGAAAGTGTACAGTTCAGTGTGAGGCAGTCGCAGCCCTCCCGAGGGCCCACCCCAGGGCAGGGCCGGGCAGTGCTGCCGGGCGACTTCCATCCGCTCAGCCTGCGGTCTGGGGCTCTGCCCCAGGCCTAGGCTCAGTGCTCTGCTCAGGCCCCTTCACGGACATGCCTGTGCCCTTAGTGGAAACACCCCCAGTCTCGCTGTTTGGGGGAGACCCCAGGGTCCTCCTCACTTGCTGTAACACTATGTCCTTTCTCTCCCACCCTGTGACTTCCGGCTCACACCCACCAGGAGGCTCCAGATGTTCAAGCTGGTTTTAGAAAAGGCAGAGGAACCGGAGATCAAATTGCCAACACCCACTGGGTCATGGAAAAAGCAAGAGAGTTCCAGAAAAAACGTCTACTTCTGCTTTATTGACTATGCCAAAGCCTTTGGCTGTGTGGATCACAATAAACTGTGGGAAATTCTAAAAGAGATGGGAATACCAGACCACCTGACCTGCCTCTTGAGAAATCTGTATGCAGGTCAGGAAGCAACAGTTAGAACTGGACATGGAACAACAGACTGGTTCCAAACTCGAAAAGGAGTACATCAAGGCTGTATATTGTCACCCTGCTTATTTAACTTATATGCAGAGTACATCATGAGAAACGCTGGACTGGAAGAAACACAAGCTGGAATCAAGATTGCCTGGAGAAATATCAATAACCTCAGATATGCAGATGACCACCTTTATGGCAGAAAGCGAAGAGGAGCTAAAAAGCCTCTTGATCAAAGTGAAAAAGGAGAGTGAAAAAGTTGGCTTAAAGCTCAACATTCAGAAAATGAAGATCATGGCATCTGGTCCCATCACTTCGTGGAAAATAGATGGGGAAACAGTGGAAACAGTGTCAGACTTTATTTTGGGGCTCCAAAATCACTGCAGATAGTGATTGCAGCCATGAAATTAGAAGACGTTTACTCCTTGGAAGGAAAGTTATGATCAACCTAGACAGCATATTGAAAAGCAGAGAAATTACTTTGCCAACAAAGGTCCATCTACTCAAGGCTATGGTTTTTCCACTAGTCATGCATGGATGTGAGAGTTGGACTATGAAGAAAGCTGAGCCAAAGAATTGATGCTTTTGAACTGTGGTTTTGGAGAAGACTTTTAAGAGTCCCTTGGACTGCAAGGAGATCAAACCAGTCCCTCCTAAAGGCAATCAGGCCTGGATGTTCACTAGAAGGACTGATGCTGAAGCTGAAATTCCAATCCTCTGGCCACCTGATGTGAAGAACTGACTCACTGGAAAAGACCCTGATGCTGGGAAAGATTGAAGGCAGGAGGAGAAGGGGACGACAGAGGATGAGATGGTTGGATGGCGTCATCGACTTGATAGACATGAGTCTGAGCCAGCTCCAGGAGTTGGTGATGGACAGGGAGGCCTGGCGTGCTGAAATTCATGGGGTCGCAAAGAGTCGGACATGACTGAGCGACTGAACTGGACTGAACATCAAGAGGCGCCCCCAGTTTTGGGGTGACACCGGGACCCCCTGTGAGACCCCAGGAAGGTGGGTCCAGGGAGGCCGTGCGGGCTCCTGGGCAGCAGGGCGGGTGCTCGGGAGGGGTGGGATCTGGGCTGGGCCTGCTGCCCCTGGACCCCTCCAGCCCCGTTCTTGCAGTGGGTGGTGCCCCCGTGCCCAGCCACACCTCCCAAGCAGTGCGCACATGAGGCCTCCTGGAGCCTGGCCGTGACGATGCCGCCCGGGGGAGACTCTTGCTGTTCCAGCGAGGCAGCGTCGGGCACCCAGGCTCCTGTGCACCCTGCCCCCCAGAGCAAGGGTGCACCTCAGACAAATCTGCCCAGCCCCGTGGGCGCCCCTCGAGAGCGGGGCCCTGTGGGTGCTGAGACCTGTAACCACGGGCGGGTGGCCTGACTCAGAAATGTCCGCTCGGCTCTGGGGCTGGAGGCTTGCTCGGGGCCGGGGCTTAGGGGAGCGTGCGTCCTGCCTTACCAGCTGCAGGACGGTCAAGGCTCTGAGGCTGCAGGAGGTCAACCTCTGCCCCGTCTTCCGTGCGCCTGTCTCCTCCCGTCCCTGTCTCTCCAGGACACTCGTCTTGGAGCCAGGGTCCTCAGCGGAGCCAGGATGAGCTCGTCATCTCCAGATCCTGAATCACATCTGCAGAGAGCCTTTTTCCAGGAAGGTACCAGGGGTCAGGGCAAGGATGTGTCTTTAGGGATCACCATTCAGCCCACGAGTGGCATCAAATCTGGGCCCCTCACCCCAGCACATGCCCATAACAGGGGCTGCGGGCCACACACGCAGAGCGGGCAGTGCAAGACGCAGCGCCCAGAGCCCCCAGCCCCCACCAAGGGCGCACAGGCTAAGCAGACTCTGCACACCGAGGCCTGGCCCGCCCCGCAGGCAAGGCTGCTATGCGAGCTGGTCTGCCTCCCAGACGGGCCACTGGCTGTGCAGGATGCCTGGGCAGTCAGGCCCAACATCTGCGGCCCGACTTCAGGCCTGCGTATCTTACGAGCGTCCGTGAGCCCCCCACCCCACCGTCCTAGCCCCCATGTTCTGACGCCTTCACAGCCTGCCCTAAAACAGCACTTCCAGGGGCACCGGGGTACGCAGTACGCACTCCAGGCCTCCAGACGCTGCACCGTGGCCGGGAATGTCCTCACCCCGGCGCACTGAAGTCGGTGGGCACAGACCCCCCTCCCCAGCCAGGCTGGTTCAGGCTGAGGGCCTCACAGCCCCCCTGCAGTGTTCAGCAGCTCCCCAAGACCCAGGGGCCCCCACGCCCGTCAGACTGGGAAACCCTGCAGGGCCGCGAACCCCAGGCCATGTTCACAGGCCAGGACTCCAAGGAGGCTGTGTAGTGGAGCAGGATCCAGGGCCTGGGGACCCCTGCTTGAGGGCCAACGGAGGGCCCTTGTCCACGGGAGGGCGGGGTCTCTCCTCCTGCAGGCTGCAGGGCAGGCCCCAGGCCCCAGGCCCCAGGGCCCTGCAGCCCCTGACCTGCACGGGCTCGGATGGGCCCCTCCTGAGGAAGGTGGCCCTGGCGCTGGCCGGCTCCACCCAGCGCTGGGGTCCTCCTGACCACTGTCTGGATAGCGGCCACATCTGTGGGTGGTCGCCCTCAACTCACTAACAGCCCTGGGTGGGTGGGCACAGGCGCGCGGGCTGGAGGCGGGTGGCTGGCATTACCTGCAGGCTCCACACCCCGGCCCGCACCCCCGGGAGGGGCCCTTCTGTAAACAGGGGCCGCGGGCCCCGTGTGCCCAGCACGGTCTTGCTCAGCGTCGCAGTGCTGCCTGCTCTGCTCGTGAATCCAGGGGGACGGGAGCGCTCGCGTCTCCAGGCAACGAGGACAGGAGCCGGCCCCAGGGAGGGCTCAGGTGGCGGGGAAGGGGGGCGGGAGCCTTGGTGCAGGTGAGGCAGTTCCCGGACACCCGGCCACGGGGCCCCCACTCCCCGTGGCCGCTAGCGTGCCCCGTGGGGAAGCGGGGAGCCACCTGGGGGCTGAGGGCAGCATGGAGCGGGGCACGGGGCAGGGTCCGCGGGGAGGTCGCCCCATGTGCGTCTGTGTCCCGAGCTCCCCTTCTCATGAGGACAGTCGGGGCGAAGGCCGCCCTAGTGACCGCGTCCACCTCACTCGCCTGTTTAAGGCCTGTCTCCAAACGCAGTCGTGTTCTAAGGTCCTGGGGGCAGGACCCAGGCGGAGGAATGCTGGGGACGCAGCCAGGCTGGCCCGCTCGTCGGTCACCGCAGAGTCCTGGGGCGTCTGCCCCCCGCCACCCGCTCCACCGCCGGTCCCCGCAGGCCCTGCCTGGTCCCTCCCCCGCGGCATCCCCGGCGCCTGTACCGTTTGGGTCAGCAGCCACGGAGCACACAGTTAAGTGTCTCGTTAAACTAATTAAACGTTTAAAAACTAAATCCTGTGCCTGGGTTGCACTGGCCATGTTTCAAGGGGTCAGCGGGCAGCTTCCCCAGCCCTTCTCTGTGCGCGCCTTCCTGTCTCTTTATCTTCCTGTTTCTCCGTCTCTCTCTCTGTCCCCCAACCCCGGGCTGAAGTTACCGCCCAGGGTGCCAGGCAGTGAACTGCCCACTGACCCACCCGCACGAGCCCCGTCCCTCCACAGCCCACACTCTGCCCTTTGGATGCGTGTGGAGCTCAGCGCAGACAAACCGGCTGAACGTCGAGAGAAGAAAATGGACTTTACCCGCCCGCTCCCCCAGCGGGGTGGCCGCCAGGTCCTGGCACTTGCTTTCGAGGCCAGCAGGGATCGAGGAGGCTGCGGCCCTGTGCCGGCTCCCCTGAGGCCTGGGGGTGTGACCCGCCTGTGCAGGGGCAGGGCTGGGGAGCCTCCAGTCCCCGAGAAGTCCCCCTGGAAGGGGGCGGCCCGCACGGCCCGGGAGGTGAGCCCACGGGACGCCGGAACGTCCCAAGCACCCCTCAGAGAAAGCAGAGAAAGCGAGAGAAGCCCCGAGCTGCGCTGTGTGTGAGCCTCCCCGACTCGTGGCCTCTTCCACCCCAGGGCCCCTGCTCCCTGAGCTCAGGGCAGGGAGTCAGGGAGGCTGGCACCGCACCCTGCCACCACTGAGGCTTCCAGAAAGCGCCCGCCAGCCCCACAGACAGCAGGAAAGCGGGCGGCCGGACGGCAGGAGGGGAAGGCTGCCCGGCTCTGGGCCCATCACAGGGCACACACAGACACACTCAGAGACACACATGCATACACAGGCACACAGGCACACACGTGCCCACAGACACACATGCCCACAGGCACAAGCAGAGACTGTCCACACAGACACACGGGCACACACAGACACGCACAGAGACACACACGCACACACAGGCACACACGCACACACGTGCCCATAGACACAAGCAGAGACTGTCCACACAGACACACAGGCACACACTCATAGGCACACTCCCTGCCCATGGCCAGCGCCAGGCCCCACCTGCCTGCTGGGTCCGGCCTCGAGCGCCTGCACCCAGGCCCCTCCAGGGCACGAGGCTCAGCCCACCCCCTAGCTCTGACCCAGCAGGCTTGCTGCTTCCAGGGCGGAAGCGCAGGCGGCTCCCACCCGCTCTGAGCAGAGGACAGACGGCAGCTGAGGCTGCGAGGAAGGGCGGAGAAGCCGAGAGGCCACGAGCACCCGGAGCCCACTCGCCCTTCCCTCTTGACAGACCCGACCTCCGTGCCCTGTGTTGGGGACCGCCAGCAGGGGTGGGGGTGCGGGAGGGGGAGTCCGGTCTGTGCCCCCAGCTGAGGGCAGCCTTGAGATCCCCGCACATCCAGAGAGGAGGGCCCTGGGTGGGCAGGGAGGCTCAGGGGGGATGCCGCCCCTTCCCGCCGGGGGCTTGAGCCCACGGGCAACGCCAGGGGCAGCATGGCAGGGCCGTCCTGACCTGCGCCCGCCCCTCCAGGACGGGAAGGGCCTCACGGGGAGTCCTTTGCGACAGGAAGGCCCATGGACAAACACACTCTTGTGAGAGGCCTGAACGCACACCTGCAGAGAGCAATTTAGATTAAAAAGGACCACTCCTGGGAGGGCCTTGCGGTGTGAACTGAGTTAATCAATCTGGCCTCTCCCGGAAGATGGAAGATGGGAGACCAGGGTTCTCTGGGCGGAATGGAGCCTGGGGAAGGACTTACATTTCCTGTCTGCCCGGCCCTTCTCCTGTATTTCCATTTTGGGGGTGTTTTGTTGTATTGTAAAATCTATATGGCATGAAACAGCATTTTCAGCCATTTTAATATGCACAGCTCAGCGGCATTAAGCACACCCGCGCTGTTGTGTGAACACCACCCCCCACCCCCAGAATCCTCTGGTCTCCCCGAGGGAAACCCGTCCTCAGCATCGCTGCCCCCC
>SJYG01000833.1:157288-177766 GCA_006410535.1 Litocranius walleri | reverse complement strand
CCGGCAGAGGCCCTTCAGGCACAGCAGGAGAGAGAGGGTGTGGGCCACAGTGACTAAGGGTCTGTGTTGGGACTGGGCCTCAACGTGGGCCAAGGTGATGCAGGGGTGGGGCGTGGGGGCTGGCCCCAGGCAGAGCCCCAGGGCCTCGGGGGACAGAGGCTGCCAAATCACAGAAGGGAAGGCGGGAGGGGCCGGGGTGGGGGTTTGGGTTCTCTAATAAGCCTCGGACAGGGAGAGGGGGGCGGGCTCCTGACCCCGGGGTGAGGAGGGGCCTTACCTGCTCGAGGGGAACCGAGGACATGGGCAGGGGTTTTCCTCGGAGGCTGTCCCCTCCGAGCCCCGTGGACTTCAGGGCGGAGGGCCCACCTCTGACCCTGCCTTTCCCAAACCCCAGTCTGAGCGGCCCCTCCTCCTTCCTCCAACCTCTGACCTCCAACCTGTCCCCCGTCTGAAGACCTTGGTCAGGCACCGCACCCTCCTGGACACTTTGCCAGCCTCTCACGGGTTCAGAGCTGACTCAGGCAAGGCCTGCCCCACGACCTTGCCCTGTGAACGCTGGCTGCCACCCAAGGCCACACCCTGGGCCTGGCTCGCTGACCCTGCAGCCCGGTGAACGCTGGGCAGGCTCCTCCCTCACCCCCGGGGCCCCTCGAACGCAGGGCCCCCGGCCTGGCCGAGCCCACGTCCACCTCTGGCCTCACCCCGGCCCTCACCGGTCCTGCTGCTCTAGACCCTTCGCCCCAGCCCCGGGGATGTGCCCCTGACCTCAGGAGGGCCCCCAGAGCTTGGCCTCCTTCCCCTCGCCCACCTCAGGCTTTCAGTGGTGTCGCCGCCGCTGACGTCCAGCCTGGCCTCTGCTGACCACCCTGACTCATCTCCTGACCTCCGGCCCAAGGCTCTGGGGGGCGGAGCCTGGCTGCGTGGTCTGGGCGGCGCCCTCCTCTACAGGAGTAAATGCAGAACGTGCGAGAGTGAGCTACGAGAGAGGCCTTCTCAGGACATCCTCCCCTGTTTTCCTCTCTTCACTCAGCTCTCTCTTACGGGCCACTTTGACCTCTAACCCTGGACATCCCTGAGAGCTGCCCGTCCGCCCCGCCGGGAGCCCCCAGACTGCCCCCAGGGCGTTGGTGATGGGTCGCTTCCCCACGCGGCTGGGGCTGGCACTCGGCGGCGCGTCCCTGCAGCCCCTTCTGCGTCGCTCCCAGGGCCCCGCAGTGTGAGCGGCCAGCCCACCCTGGGTTGCCCCCCCGCCCCGCCCCACGCCGTCCCCTCACCCGCTGCAGCCACACCGTCTCGGCCCCGGAGCCCTGAGGGGCCCCCAGCCTGCCTGGCTCGGATGGCTCACCTCTGGGTGGTGACCCGCCCCGCCGCCTGACCCCCGCTCTCCTCTGCGGCCCAGCTCTGACCCCAACCCCCTTTGTCATCCTTGAACGTGGGGGCCCTGGGGGTCGTTGCCCGGCCCCTTTCCCCCACCTGCGGCGACTTGGCCTGAACGGCGCCTGCAAGGAGTAGGCGCTCCAGACGGGGCGCTGCAGAGCCGCTCCGCAAGGCGTCCTAGGGCGGGAGCCCCACAGATGTCTCCCTTTGTTCAGCCGTGCCTTCCCTCACAGAGGCTGCGGGAACCCAGCGGAGGCCCCACCTGGGGAGCAGCCGGCTGGCCGCTCTGGCCCGTGCTCCGCGCAGCTCACAGTGAGGACTCTTTCCGGCCCTGGGGCCCAGGGAGCTGCGTTCACGCAGATACGGTTCTCAACGGTTGTTTGGGTGAACCTCGAATTTCATTCTCATGATAGAAACGCTCCCTGAAAGCTACACCCCCTCGCAAGCAACCGTGGCACACCTGAGGGCCAGCGGTGCCAGCTCGGCCCCAGCCTGGCGAGCCTCAACACTGTGCCTCGGGCCAGATGCTCCCCAAAGGGCAGCTCCTGCCCGCGTGCAGCTGCCCAGGCCGCCAGCAGCCAGGGTCCGGCCCAGGTGCCCTGGGCCTGCACCCAGGCACAAAGGCACAGCTGCTAAGCTTGGGGGACCACCCCCCCTCGTGGAAGACCCCACCCTCCCACCTGCCCTGTGTGGTCTCTCCCACCTAGGGTCTCCCCGATTGCTGAGTGAGGAGCCCTGCCACCCCCAACTCAGGGGTCCCTGGGGAGGAGTGGGTGAGGAGGGCAGCCCCAGGATCCCCTGAGTCCCTCCGTGGGGCTGAGGAAGGGCACTGAGTCAAGGGGAGCTGGGATGCAGGACAGGCTGACCTGGGGGCATGGCTGCAGCACCCGCAGGCTCCAGGCTGGTCTGGGGTGAGCTGAGGAGGGGGCTGGAAAGGCCAGGTTTGGGGAGAAGGGACCCGGGCTGCAGGTGCCCTGTCCAGGGGCACATGGGGCCCCCCGAAGGGGCAACAGGTGGGAAGGCAGAGTTCCTGGGCTGCCCTACCCACCCAGGGCCCTGCCCACCCCGCACCCGGGGTTTTCCCCAGGGACAGAGTTGAGGGTGGGGGCAGGGCTTTTTGGAAAAGTACTGGCCTGGAGGCTGCTGAGAAGTCAGTTCCTCAGGTTAATGGTTAATCTGCAGCTGAAGCGTAAAAACAACTTAACCCAAGCAGGGCAGCTACTGATGGTGGTGGGGGCGGTGTTTGCGGGCCACGCTCACCCCCTCCCCTGCTCATAAACTCATGCCTTCCTGGGGGAGGGGGCGCTGGCCAGGCTGCCCCTCTGCTCCTGAAGCCCTAGGGTCAAGTGGATGTGTGTGAGGCCTGCCCCCCTACCACTCGCGCCAATACACACTCTGCCAGGAGCCCCAGGACCCCTGTGCCCACCATCTGCCCTGTTTGGGCCGCAGATGAAGGCTGAGACCTCCTAACCTGCGGATGGGGCTGCCGCTGACCAGCCCAACACCCTGGCCAGATCCTTGGAAGCTCCTGCAGCCCAGCGCCTAGGAGAGGCTGGTGGAGTCCTTGTCCCCGGTGGAGTGACAGGCAGCTGGGGAGCCTGGAGGGACCCTGGGCAGCAGGGAGGAGGGAGGCAGTGGGTACAGCCGCCAGCAGGAAGCGACAGCCTGTATAGGGGCTGGGAGGTGCACCACTGCTTCATCACCAGCACGAGGAGAAAAGATCCTCTCCCGCCTGGCAACAGCTCAGCCAATGAGAAGCCCCAGTCGGTTCAGTTCAGTCTCTCAGTCGTGTCCAACTCTTTTCGACCCCCTGAACTGCAGCACACCAGGCCTCCCTGTCCATCACCAACTCCTGGAGTTCACTCAGACTCACGTCCATCAAGTAGTGATGCCATCCAGCCATCTCATCCTCTGTGTCCCCTTCTCCTCCTGCCCCCAATCCCTCCCAGCATCACAGTCTTTTCCAATGAGTCAGCTCTTCGCATGAGGTGGCCAAAGTACTGGATCTTCAGCTTTAGCATCATTCCCTCCAAAGAAATCCCAGAGCTGATCTCCTTCAGAATGGACTGGTTGGATCTCCTTGCAGTCCAAGGGACTCTCAAGAGTCTTCTCCAACACCACAGTTCAAAAGCATCAATTCTTCGGCGCTCAGCTTTCTTCACAGTCCAACTCTCACATCCATATATGACCACAGGAAAAACCATAGCCTTGACCAGAGGGACCTTTGTTGGCAAAGTAATGTCTCTACTTTTGAATATGTTATCTAGGTGGGTCATAACTTTTCTTCCAAGGAGTAAGCGTCTTTTAATTTTATGGCTGCAGTCACTATCTGCAGTGATTTTGGAGCCCAAAAATGAAATCTGACACTATTTCCACTGTTTCCCCATCTATTTGCCATGAAGTGTTGGGACCGGATGCCACGATCTTCGTTTTCTGAATGTTGAGCTTTAAGCCAACTTTTTCACTCTCCTCTTTCACTTTCATCAAGAGGCTCTTAAGCTCCTCTTCACTTTCTGCCATAAGGGTGGTGTCATCTGCATATCTGAGGTCAATGATATTTCTCCCGGCAATCTTGATTCCAGCTTGTGTTTCTTCCAGTCCAGCGTTTCTCCTGATGTACTCTGCCTAGAAGTTAAATAACCAGGGTGACAATATACAGCCTTGACATACTCCTTTTCCTATTTGGAACCAGTCTGTTGTTCCATGTCCAGTTCTAACTGTTGCTTCCTGACCTGCATACAGGTTTCTCAAGAGGCAGGTCAGGTGGTCTGGTATTCCCATCTCTTTCAGAATTTTCCACAGTTTATTGTGATCCACACAGTCAAAGGCTTTGGCATAGTCAATAAAGCAGAAACAGATGTTTTTCTGGAACTCTCTTGCTTTTTCCATGATCCAGCGGATGTTGGCAAGTTGATCTCTGGTTCCTCTGCCTTTTCTAAAACCAGCTTGAACATCAGGGAGTTCACAGTTCACGTATTGCTGAAGCCTGGCTTGGAGAATTTTGAGCATTACTTTACTAGCATGTGAGATGAGTGCAACTGTGCGGTAGTTTGAGCATTCTTTGGTATTGCCTTTCTTTGGGATTGCAATGAAAACTGACCTTTTCCAGTCCTGTGGCCACTGCTGAGTTTTCCAAATTTGCTGGCATATTGAGTGCAGCACTTTAACAGCATCATCTTTCAGGATTTGAAACAGCTCAACTGGAATTCCATCACCTCCACTAGCTTTGTTGGAAGTGATGCTTTCTAAGGCCCACTTGACTTCACATTCCAGGATGTCTGGCTCTAGATTAGTGATATAGCATCATGATTATCTGGGTCGTGAAGATCTCTTTGTACAGTTCTTCCGTGTATTCTTGCCACCTCTTCTTAATATCTTCTGCTTCTGTGAGGTCCAGACCATTTCTGTCCTTTATCGAGCCCATCTTTGCATGAAATGTTCCCTTGTTATCTCTGATTTTCTTGAAGAGATCTCTAGTCTTTCCCATTCTGTTGTTTTCCTCTATTCTTTGCATTGATCACTGAAGAAGGCTTTCTTATCTCTTCTTGCTATTCTTTGGAACTCTGCATTCAGATGCCTATATCTTTCCTTTTCTCCTTTGCTTTTTGCCTCTCTTCTTTTCACAGCTATTTGTAAGGCCTCCGCAGACAGCCATTTAGCTTTTTTGCATTTCTTCTCCATGGGGATGGTCTTGATCCCTGTCTCCTGTACAATGTCACGAAGGTCATTCCATAGTTCATCAGGCACTCTATCTATCAGATGTAGGCCCTTAAATCTGTTTCTCACTTCCACTGTATAATCATAAGGGATTTGATTTAGGTCATACCTGAATGGTCTAGCGGTTTTCCCTGCTTTCTTCAATTTCAGTCTGAATTTGGTAATAAGGAGTTCCTGATCTGAGCCCCAGTCAGCTCCTGGTCTTGTTTTTGTTGACTGTATAGAGCTTCTCCATCTTTGGCTGCAAAGAATATAATTCAGTCTGATTTCGGTGTTCACCATCTGGGGATGTCCATGTGTAGAGTCTTCTCTTGTGTTGTTGGAAGAGGGTGTTTGCTATGCCCAGTGCATTTTCTTGGCAAAACTCTATTAGCCTTTGCCCTGCTTCATTCTGTATTCCAAGGCCAAATTTGCCTGTTACTCCAGGTGTTGCTTGATTTCCTACTTTTGCATTCCAGTCCCCTATCATGAAAAGGACATCTTTTTGAAGGTGTTAGTTCTAAAAGGTCTTGTAGGTCTTCATAGAACTTCAGCTTCTTCAGCGTTACCGGTTGGGGCATAGACTTGGATTACCGTGATATCGAACGGTTTGCCTTTGAAATGAACAGAGATCATTCTGTCATTTTTGCGATTGCCTCCAAGTACTGCATTTCGGACTCTTTTGTTGACCATGATGACTACTCCATTTCTTCTGAGGGATTCCTGCCCACAGTAGTAGACATAATGGTCATCTGAGTTAAATTCGCCCATTCCAGTCCATTTTAGTCCAATGATTGCTAGAATGTCGACGTTCACCCTTGCCATCTCCTGTTCAACCACTTCCAATTTGCTTTGATTCATGGACCTGACATTCCAGGTTCCTATGCATCAGACCTTGCTTCTATCACCAGTCACATCCACAACTGGGTACTGTTTTTGCTTTGGCCCCATCCCTTCCTTCTTTCTGGAGTTATTTCTCCACTGATCTCCAGTAGCATATTGGGCACCTACTGACCTGGGGAGTTCCTCTTTTGGTATCCTATCATTTTGCCTTTTCATACTGTTCATGGGGTTCTCAAGGCAAGAATACTGAAGGGGTTTGCCACTCCCTCTCCAGGCACCACATTCTGTCAGACCTCTCCACCATGCCCGCCCGTCTTGGGTGGCCCCACAGGACATGGCTTAGTTTCATTGAGAGTGACAAGGCTGTGGTCCGTGTGATTAGACTGACTAGTTTTCTGTGAGTATGGTTTCAGTGTGTCTGCCCTCTTGCAACATCTACCGTCTTACTTGGGTTTCTCTTACCTTGGGAGTGGGGTATCTCTTCATGACTGCTCCAGCAAAGCACAGCTGCTGCTCCTTACCTTGGATGAGGGGTATCTCCTCACCACCGCCCCTCCCGACCTTGAACTTGGAATAGCTCCTCTAGGCCCTCCGGCGCCCATGCAGCCACCGTCCTTGGACGTGGGGTCGCTTCTCCTGGCTCCTCTCGGCTGCTCCTGTGCTGTTGCAGCCTGGCACTCTGGGCCGCCGCCCCTGACCTCCGATGTGGCATAGCTCCTCTTGGCTACCGCCCCTAACCTCAGACGCAGGATAACTCGATGAGAAGTTAAGAGGATGAGAAACCCCAGCCTCCTCCAATGGGCTACTTGTGTTAAGGCCCCGCCCACCTCCCCATCTGCCTATAAAAAGATGGTCCTCTCCCTGGCTTGCCATTTGCCCCCAGCTCACCAAGTTCACCTTGCTCTTGCAGCCGGTGTGGCAACCCTTTGCTGCCTTGAGTAAAAAGTAACTATTTATTGTTTTAGATTAGCATAATGAAAACCCTCCAACAGCAAAGAGACATGAAAAATGTTAATCAGCCAGGACTCAGACACACAAATGGACCCCGTGAGATACCAACTCCTGATTCAGTTGGCAAAGTTTAAAATGATGCCTAGCACCTCAAAGGCAAGGGAGACCCACAGTGCTTGCGGAGGTCTTTCCAGAAAGCAATTTTCATACCCTTCAAGCTGACAAGTCACTCCTAGAAAAATCTGTCCCAGGATTTCAAGAAGGGGGAGGTGGCTTTGAACAAAGTCGCTTCCTGCAGCAAGATTGAGAACGACTGAGAGCTGGAGCGACAGGGCTGCCCGCAGCGGGAAGGCGGGCACTGAGCTTTCTCCCGTGTCTGCGCCGGGCTTCTGGGCAGTGAGCTTGCAGTGTGGGATCACAGTGTGCTGACTGGAAAATGCAAAACGGTGATCACTGTATGTGCGCCGCGTGCCCAGTCGCTCAGTCAGGTCTGATTCTCTGCGACCCCACGGACTGTAGCCCACCAGGCTCCTGTGTAAAGGAGGTTTCTCCAGGCAAGAAAACTGGACTGGGTTGCCATTTCGTCCTCCCGGGGATCTCCCCAACCCAGGGACTGAACCCAGGTCTCCCAGACTGTGGGCAGATTCTTTACTGTCTGAGCCTGATTATAATATACCTGTCGTGTGTGTATATGCACACGTGTGTACACACACACACATCAGAAGGAAAGTGCTAAGTTAGCTTTTGAAAACCGTCTGTGGATGTGACATCGTGAATGCTTTTTACCCAGGGCTTGAAATTGCCCTGCATTTTCCAAATTACGTTGCACATTTCCGCTGCAATAATCACGAGTTATAAAAATATAAATGTGCGCATATTGCTATTGGCCTGACAAGACTTCTTTAGAGCATTCAGCCATTGCCTCGTCTGCTCTTTCCAACCACACAAAGTGGGTCGGAGGGCTCAGCCGGTGGACCTGGCCCCTCCCACCGCTGCTCGCCGCTGGGTTGCGAGGGCAGCTGTTGCCGCAAGAAAGGCAGAATCGCGCTGCATCCTGCCAGCTTATCTGGGGTCATTTCCTCAGAGACCCAGGCTGGTAACAATCAGTTCTCTAGATAAGCCGGCGGTAAACAAACAGGCGCAGGCGGGAGTGGGGCTCCAGGGGACTCTGGCCTCCGCGGGGCTGGGGAGAGCGCAGAGCCGGGATCCCCGAGCCGAGCTCCACTGGGCCGGGCGGGCGGGGCGCCGCTCCGGGGAGCAGGGCGTGGGGCGGGCGGGCGCGTGCGGCTGTCCCGTCGCCAGACACGGGCGGCTCCCTGTCCCTCGCTCTCCTGCGGTGGCCCGGCTCCACCTTCCCCGAGAGCAGATAAGGCAGAGCAGAGGGAGAGGGTCTCAGGCTGGGCGCGAACCCAGGGGGCTCCAGCCGGGCCGGGCGAGGTGGGGGACCTCATGGAGAAGCATCACAGGTCCCTGGGCCCCGAGGCCCTGTGAGCAGCCGTTCCAGGGCACCCAGCCCCGGAGGCAAAGCTGGCCGGCTCGAACACCAGCGGGCCGTGGGGCCCCAACCGGCTCGGTCCGGAGGCGGGCTCAGCCGGGGTAGCGGGGGACAGCAGTCACGCGTGCTCTTTTCTGTCCTGGCCCTGCTGTCTGGGCCTAGGGCCACGTCCCCACCGGCCCAGGGAAGCAGCACCACTTGGCTGATTTTCTGAGGCTTTGAACTCTGGGGCAACCTCTTAACAGGAGTCAGAGAAAAATATGAAGCTGGCTGCCAGCCCTACTGAGATAAAATCTGATAGAAAAAAACGAAATTAATCAAGGATAGAATCCACTTACACATGCTTCAATAAGCCATCTGGTCCGTTTCAACTATATTTTTAAAAAGTCAAAAGCAAAGATAAAGCTTTTGACTATGTGGATCATAACAAGCTGTGGAAAATTCTTAAACAGATGGGAATACCAGACCACCTTATGTGTCTCCTGAGAAACCTGTATGCAGGACAAAAAGCAACAGTTACAACCAGACATGGAACAGCTGGACTGGTTCAAAATTGGGAAAAGAGTACATCAAGGTTGTATATTGCCACCCTGCTTATTTAACTTATATGCAGAGTACATCATGCAAAACGCCAGGCTGGATGAAGCACAAGCTGGAATCAAGATTGCTGCAAGAAATACCAGCAATCTCAGATATGTAGATGATAGCACTCTAATGGAAGGAAGCGAAGAGGAACCAAAGCACTTACTGATGAAAGTAAAAGAGGACAGTGGAAAAGCTGGCTTAAAACTCAGCATTCAAAAAACAAAGATCACGGCATCTGGTCCCATCATTTCATGGCAAATACGGGAAAAGTAGAAGCAATAACAAATTTTACTTTCTTGGCTCCAAAATCACTGCAGATGGTGACTGCAGCCATGAAATTAAAAGACGCTTGCTCCTTGGAAGAAACGCCGTGACAAACCTAGACAGTGTGTTAAAAAGCAGAGGCATCACTTTGCTGACAAAGGTCCGTCTAGTCAAAGCTATGGTTTTTCCAGTAGTCATGTATAGATGTGAGAATTGGACTATAAAGAAAGCTGAGCACTGAAGAATTTATGTTTTTGAACTGTGGTGTTGGAGAAGACTCTTGAGAGCCCCTTGGGCAGCAAGGAGATCAAACTAGTTAATCTTAAAGGAAATCAACCCTGAATATTCACTGGAAGGTCTGATGCTGAAGCTCCAGTGCTTGGGCCACTTGATGCGAAGAGCTAACTTCATTAGAAGAGATCCTGATGCTGGGAAAGCTTGAAGGCAGGAGGAGAAGGGGACAACAGAGGAGGAGAATTGTGTTGTTATGTGTATTAGCAATATAAAATGAGAAGATAAATATTTGCTCAGTTGTGCCCGACTCTTTGCGACCCCACGGATAGTAGCCTGCACCAAGCTCCTCCGTCCGTGGGATTTTCAAGGCGAGGGTACTGGAGTGGGTTACCATTTCCTTCTCCAAAGATAAACATTAAGAACAGTATTATTCATAACAGCGTCCAAAAATGTCAGATGCAAGAAGAAATGTGATAGAAGACCTCCACGTCCTACACACACACGCACACACACACGCACACACACACGCACACATGCACACACGCACACACGCACACAATAAAACGGGGGCTTCCCTGGTGGCCCAGTGTTTAGGAGTCTGCACTCTCACTGCTGAGTATGCAGTTTAAGCCCTGGTAAGGGAGCTAAAGATCCCGTAAGCCACGAGGTGCAGCTGAAAAATAAAAAAAAATTAAAAAACTATGAAACATTTTTGAGAGAAAAAGACCTACACTAAAGGAGGGATGAGCTGCATTCACGGTTTGAAGAACCCTCTGCTGTTAAGATCCCATTCAAACTGCGCTACGGATTGAACGCACTTCAATCGCAATTCCAGCCGCTTTTCTGTGGAGACTTACAAGCTTGCTCCACAATGCATGTGTCCTTAAAGAGCATGGCCGGGAGGTATGAGACCTGTGGTAAAGCTTCAGAGATGAAGGCTGAGTCCTGGAGAAGACAGTGGACAAAAAGACCGAAGGAACAGAACGTAAGTGGAGAAAGAGACAGCAGGCGTCTGTGGCAAAGCCGGCCCTGCAGGAGGCAGGAAAGGGAGGCGCTCTGAGCTGGTGGCTCAGGCGGTTAAGCATCTGTCTATGATGCGGGAGACCCAGGTTCGATCCCTGGGTCAGGAAGATCCCCTGGAGAAGGAGATGGCAACCCACTCCAGGACCCTTGCCTTGAAAATCCCACGGATGGAGGAGCTGATGCGGGCTACTATCCATGGGGTCGCAAAGAGTCGGGCATGACTGAGCGACTTCACTTTCTTTCTTTGAGCAATGGTGCCTGGCCACCCCTCCCCGAGGAAGGACTTCTGGCTGATCGAAGGCTGCCTTAGGCGACACGTGACAACTCCGCGAGGATTACTGACTTAACCTGAATGCTCCTGGACTAAACATGAGGATGTCTTCACGAACTTGAGGGGCAAAGGTCCTTTAAAGGTGGGCAGGTGGGGCAGCACGGTAGGCAGGGCTTCTCATCACCAGCGCCCCGAGTGCGAGGGAAGAGGCTCTTGGGGCCCCGGGAGAGCAGGGCCGCGTCCTGGAGGGCAGAGGGAGGGCCAGCACCCCGGATGGGCTTCACGGGAGGACGGCGCTGTCGCAGGTCACAGCCAGCACATGCTTTGGGCCAGCGGGGCCCCCACGGCCAAGGGCACAAAGGCCCGTGGTGGCTGTGTGTGTGGAGCACTCCCAGCCGGCTGGGAGGCGACTGGCTCGGGCCCCTTGAACGCAGTCTGGCAGCATCTTCTGCGGCTGGGCCCCGTGCCGCCCGGGAGGTGCCGTGCGCCTGCGGGTACCTCCCCGAGGGCACCAGGAGGTGGGCAGGGGCTTCAGGGCCGTCCTGCAGCGGGAAGACGGATGGGTGGACAGACCAGGCCCTTCCTGCTGGGGGACGGCTGGGCGATGGTGTGAAGGCCCAGGGGCCTCACTGAGCCGGGAGCAGCCCCAGCTGTGCCACCAGAACAGCAGGGGGACGGACTGACGGGCGGCGCTGGGGAGGGCAGGGCCTCCGGGAGTGGGGACGCGCTGCCTCTCTCTTTCTGAACAATGTGTTTATTTGTTGCCGGCTGCTCCGGGCCTCCGAGGCCGGCCGTGGGCCTCGCTCGGGTGGTGGTGCTTTCTCCTCGCGGGCGTCTCCTGCTGAGGAGCACAGAGTCTGAGGTGCGGGGGGGTTCCGTAGCTGCGGCTCCTGGCTGCTCCTCGCCCGGGGAGGGGGCCTGTGTCCCCGGCCCGGGGCCCCCAGGGAAGCCCCACGTTCTCACTCTTCCTCTGGTGGTGGCGCCGTGGATGTGCCCGCTTTATGAAAAGCCACCACCATGCCAGCCGCTAACAAAAGACGCGTGCTCACATGCACAGCACGGCAGCAGCCTCAAGAGGACAACGAGCAAGCGGCAGGGATGAGCCGCATCGGGGCGCCTCCGCAGCAGCGGGCACAGCAGGCGGGGGCGCCCGGGGTGCTCCCCACCAGAGACAGGGCTGGAAAGGAAACTTTACAAAGCGCAGACAGTGAGATCTAATTTTAAGCTTGAAAATGTTTAGTTTAATGAAAGGAACACTCTCAAGACATAATGTTAAGAAAAAATCATGCACGTTTTCACGTCATGGGTGAGTCCGTGTCACTCACGCTTAGAAAACTTGTAGAATAAGGAGAAAGCTCCTGGCATGAAGTCTCTGGCTTTCCTTATCGAGCACGTGTTTGCTTTGTGATGAAAGTCGTTGGGGCAAACGTGGGTGAAGAGCCGAGGAGAGGCGAGTGGGCACAGGACGGGGGACACAAGCCGGGAGCCGAGGCCGGAGCCCGGGAGCTGGGGGCGCCTTGCCTGGAGAGGGGAGGTGAGCGGGCCCAGAGGCCTTCGGCCCTCGGTCTCGGCACCCCGCCGCCTGCGCCCCTCCCTCCCTCTCTGCCTCTGGGTCTCTCTCTCCCCCGTCTCTCTCTCTGTCTCTTTGTCTCCCTCCCTCCCTCTCCCTCCCTCCCTCTCTCTCTCTCCGTCAGTCTCTCGCTATCTCTCTCTCTGTCTCCCCCGCCGGCCCAGCCCTGCAGCCTGCACCTGTCGCAGGAACCAGATGTCCCTGGGAGCATATCTGGTCTCTTTCTTCGGGCCTCCACGCTCCTCAGACTCGCCTCCCTCATCCTGGGGGCAAAGGTCAGGGTCCTGACCCCTCTCCTTCCCATGACCCCTGCCTGCCCTCCCTGGATGAGCTGTTCCAGGAATGCCAGTGTGATCCATGAAGTGGCGTGGGGGCCGGCAGCAGGGCCGGTCCAGGGCTGGCTTAGAGGCCCCACGGGGCCTCCTCTTGTGGCCCCAGCTGGTAGGCCAGGTGGGGCCACCTTCCCGCGACCCCCGTGGCCACCCGAGAGGGTCACCCGGCTCTCTGGGCGTGCAGATGGCCCCCGAACCTCCAGCCTGGCCCAGTGCCCAGCTCAGGCTGCTAGTGGAGGGGCAGAAGCCCCACCTCCTGGAGGACAAGGGACGGGAGACGTCAGGGCGACGGCTCTGAGCCCCTGGGGGGAACCACAGGGACGAGAGCCCCTCCTGGAGGCCCCCCAGCTGAAGCCACGCTCCCCGCGGAGCGGCTCAGAGCCCAGAGGGGCCAGACGGCGTCTACCGTCTGACCGTTGGGGGCCTCTGCCCCTGGCGCGGCCGGTGTGCGTGCCATGAGGGGAGGGCCTGGGCAGGCTCCGATGTCCGGCAGAGCCAGGCAGCATCTTACTCTCGGGTGTCCCTGCCCCCCACGTGCCCGGTGCAGGCAGGGAGCGGTGGGGGCCTGGCTCACCTGAGCCGATGGTCCCGTTTGCACAGGGGCGGAGCTGACGGCCGCCCCGCCGGTGGAGGGTCCAGGCGCCTCTGCAGATAAGGCATTAACAGTCTGGCGGCCTCGCCCTTGGGATCTGCTGACGCTTCCTTTCGGCCCAGGTGCTGGGGTGAGGTGCCAAAGGTTTCCTATAAAGCCCCGGGCTCTGGCCAGTGGCCACTCGCTGAGCTCGCGGACCCACCCGGACCACCATGGTGAGGCTGGCGCTGCCCAACCCTGGCCTGGAGGCCCGGATCCCGTCGCTGGGCGAGCTGGAGCGCATCGAGCGGGAGGAGAGCAGCTCGCGGCCCAAGTGGGACAACAAAGCCCAGTACATGCTGACCTGCGTGGGCTTCTGCGTGGGCCTGGGCAACGTGTGGCGCTTCCCCTACCTGTGCCAGAGCCACGGCGGAGGTAGGCAGGTGGCGGGCGGCGGGCGACCCCGGCGGCCGGGGGCCCCGCCCCGCTCGGAGCGCAGGCGGCAGGGACGTCCTCTGGGGCCTCCTGGGGCCACGGTGCTCGGCCCCGCGCGTCCCGGGTCGTGTAGGGTGGGGCGGGCCAGGCCCCCAGGACCCAGGAGCCCTGCCTTGGCCCCGGACCTCTGTGACCTGGGTCCCCATGGCCCGGTCCCTCCACCTGCCTTCCGGGTGTGTGGGGTCTGCAGGGACAGAGGTCACACCAGCGCCGGCCCAGGGAGCTGGACACGGGGAGGAGGCCTGGGGATGCTCCTGGCTCTGGGGGCTCTTGACCCCTGCCTTGGGCGGCACAAGTCAGTTCTCATGTGGAGAAACTGCGGGCTCCCTGTGGCTCTGTGCCGCGCGTGTCCTCCGGAGGAGCAGGTGGAAGGGGCTGTCCTGGGTGGCCCTGGCGGCTCCCTGAATCGCCAAGGGCTCAGCCGCCTGGCAGGGAGGGTGTTTCATCGGAACTGCTGGGCCAGCTGGCCCTTCCTGGGCTGAGGCTGCCCCCTCTGAGTCCGGGAGGTCGGGGCCCCAGCCTGAGTCACAGCCTGTGCTCAGGGGGCCCTCAGGGAGGCCGCTGCCCCTTCCTCGGCAACTTGCTGTCACAACTCCTCGGGGGCTGTCCTGGGGAAGGCTCCCCGACTCGGGCATCAGGAGGAGGGCCTGGCTGCTCCCCTGCTCACAGGACTTGGCAGCTGCTCTGGGTTGACCCTGCTGGTGGGTGAAGGCCCGTCACTGGCCCCTGAGAAGAGGGGGCTTGACCTCAGAGCTGGGGAGGGACTCCCGGGGGGAACATGCTAGAAGCAGCTTACAGGTCTTCCCAGAGGTTGACCGGAGCAGACACCACGAGCTCAGGCCGCCAGGAGGCCAGGTTCATCCTGACTGGGAGCCCGGGGGCAGCTGGGAGGACGCTGCTGGCTGGACACTGCCCCCAACTTGGGGGGGGGGTGCCGCAGCTCCCACGTGGGTCAGGACCCTGCCCCATCACCCCCACCCTTCAGGAGGCCCGTCCACTGTCCTCTGGGCCAGCTTGTGGGCTGGGAGCCCAGTGGCCTGCCCTCCACGCCCAGGAGACCATCCCTGAGGCCAAGGCGGGGATGGCTGCTGACTCGCGACACTCCCGTTCCCGAAGCCCCAGCCACGGGGAGCGGAGCCGCTGTGTGGCTCGAGGACCCCGCCTTCAAGGGTCTTAGGGGGCCTCCCACCCCTGCCCATCCATTCTGCTTTGGCAAAAGCTTAGTCTCCAATTATTTCCAGGAGTTTTGGGTAATTCAAAAAGTAAATGATCTTTTGCTTTATTTTTAACTTTATATTATGGGGGAAAAAAAAGTCTATACAGAAAAGTAGAGCCACGATGAAGCCCCGTGATTCGGGCCTGGCCGCCAGCGGCGTTCGTGGTGTTTGCTGGGAGTGTGGCTGTGAGCAGCTGTGTGCACGTTGCGTGACCCCGACTGCGGGGTCCTCACAGTCCCCCGAGCGGGAGCCCGGCTAGCAAGCGCTGTGCCCCGCCGCCCGCCGCCCGCAGGCTGGCTGCCCTCCCATGCTCCCGCAGCATCTGCACTCCCCGGGGTCTGCACCGGGCAGGCGGCGGGGCCTGTGAGGCTGAAGGAGCTGGCCCCTAAAGGCAGGTGAGGTGGAGGCAGACGCAGACGCAGATGGGCCTGGGGGCGGGACAGAGGGTAGGTCTCAGCTCGCCTGGGTTTGAGGAGGACCGGCGCTGCCTCCCTGGGCTCAGGGAGGTGGGGACTTCCCGTGGCTCCCACACCCGGCCCCCTGCGGACCAGGGATGTGCTCCTCGCCCTCTGTGCCCCTCGCCGGGCCCCTCCCAGGCCTGCACGCGCCTTCCTTCCCGTGTCCCTGGGTGAGTGTCCCGTCGGGCCGCCGTGCTGGGGTCTGCACACTCGCTTGTGAGTCCAGTCAGCAGGCAGGCAGTGTACACGCTGCGGTCTGCCCTTTTGACCACGAGGCTGGGGTCTGCAGGCCAGCTGCTGGCTCAGCTCTCCATCCCCTGAGCCCCACCCTGCCCTCCTGAGCGCCAGGAGGGGTGCCCACCCAGGGGCACCTCCACTCCCCGCCCAGCTCTTTCCTCCCCAGCACGGCACCGCCTCTGCCCTCTCGAGCGCCAGGAGGGGTGCCACCCAGGGGCGCCTCCACTCCCCACCCAGTTCTGTCCTCCCCAGCACGGCGCCCTCACCCTGCCCTCCCGAGCACCAGGAGGGGTGCCCACCCAGGGGCGCCTCCACTCCCCGCCTGGCTCTGTCCTCCCCAGCACGGCGCCCCTCTGACCATCCAGCGAGCCTGCAGGTGCATGCGGGCTGGGCGCCGCCCTGGGGACCCCGCCGAGCAGGGCCCTCGGAAGCACAGGGCCCCGGGGTCGTGACTGTAGGTGCTGGGCCAGCCTCGGGCCTCCTCTCCACCCCACGCCCTCAGGGCAGCGCCACGGGCTCTGGAGTCCCCTGGTGCGGGGAGGAGGCCGGCTGGGCCCCCACAGACCTGCAAGGACCAGGCCTCGGTGGCCAGCAGGGAGGACCAGGGGAGGCAGGACCTGCCACGCGGCTTTGCCCCCCGCCCCCCAGGGCCGGCTCCACAGCCTAGCGGCCCCGAGTCCTGACCCAGGGCAGTGGGGCGGGGGTGCCAGGGAGGCCACAGGCAAGGGCAGGCAGCGGTCCTCCCCTGCGCTTTGGGGAAGTGGAAGAGGGACTCGCGGCCCTCCAGGGCATCTGGGGAAGCGGGCAGTGTCCCAGGGAGCCCGCCCATGGGAGCAAGAAGGCCCCCTCGGCTCCTGTCTGCTCTGGACGCTGCGGGGCAGGGGAGGGGCGGCAGCAGCCTCTGTTTCCACCGGGCTTCCCTCCTGGAAGCGGCTGAGGGTCTGTGGGCACAAAAGCTGGGCGCTCCTGAGAGACTCCGAGGCAAAGAGGTGCCCCACCTGATCCTGCGACCTGTGGGCTTGACCTGTGCCCGGGCGGCTCTCAAGGCCCTCGCCCCACTCCCCTTCCCCAGCCAGCTTCCTGAGTCCCTGGAGCCCCTGCTCCCCGTGGGGCGTGCCCACCTTCCTGCTCCTGCGTCCCTCTGCACATGCGTCCCTCCTCAGGGCTGATGGTCTCCACTCTTGTCTCCCGGGACCTTTGGAACCCGCCGGGCGCCGGGCACTCCGTGGCTTTCCTGCTTCCTAAGACCTGCAGCCTGCCCCGCCCCTCTGTTTGACACCCCCATTCCCGGCCTCGCAGCAGAGGGGTCAGTTCACAGACAGAAGACCCAACTGCCAAAGGGAGCCAAGAGCCACCCATCCCTGAGGAGCACAAGGGCCTCCGGTCGGTGCTGCCAGGGCTGGGGGTGCCCGCCAGGCTGGCCCCACCATGTGGGGATGGAGGGCTCACTGGACCCAGCCACCTCTGGGGGCTGCGGTGGGCGTGCCCTGGCCCCACCCTCCCCGCCTCTGTAGAGTCCTGGAGGAGCTTGTTGGGGTGGCTGGGGGGCTGGTGTAGGTGCCAGGACCACGGGGAGCAGGGGAGGCTTCCTGGAGGAGGGGCTGTCCGAGTGGGGTTTTTCAAGGATGAATAGGAGTTTTCCAATGGTGGTGAAAGGGCAGGGAGTCCAGGGGTAAAAGTGGCATCATGAGAGGAAGGGATGGGATGGGGAGCTTGTTTTCTTCTTGGTGGTTTTGCCCCACAGGTTTTCAAATCCAGCTCCTGAGAATCTCAGAGAAGCAAGCCTTACTTCACCTCTACCTCCACAGAGGGATAGGCGCTGAGCCCGCAGCTGGCCGAGCCCCAGACCCCAGACTGCTGGCTCCCCTCTGTCGAGGGGTCAGGCCTGAGGGGCCCCTTCCTGGTGCCTTTCCTTGCGTCCCAGCCCACACCCTCGCCCCTTGACCCTCGGCACACCGCCCCCCGCCCCACACAGCACCAGCCCTGGAAGAAGCTTGTGCCTGGAGCCCCAGGTCGGGGGCTGGGCGTGTGGCCAGTGGCCCTGCAGCTTCCTGGCGTAGGGACGAGGGCGGTCCACGGATGGGAGAAAGTGCTGCTGGCCCTGGGGCCCGGGCCCCCAGCGAGAGGGCACCCAGGAGGCAGACGGAGGAGGAGAAAGAGAAAAGGCCGAGCGATTAGCCCAGGAGCCAAGTGGGGAGCCGGGAGCAGACTGGGAGCCTCTGACCACATGCTCCAGGTCCCCCTCAACACACACACGTGCACACCATGCTCAGGCACAAGAGTACACACACACACTCACATGTGCACATCCACGCACGCCACACACACACGGACACACATGCACACTCGCACACACGTGTCACAGTTACACCAAGCGTCTGGATACCTGTGGAGGCACCCACGTGCTCACACATACACACTCATTCACATACACGTGGACACACGCATGCGGATGGCACACACACGTACACATTGATGCACACACACGCACACACAGGTACACACAGCAACATGCCAGGGGGACCGCGAGCTCAGGCCTGACACCCACACTGCCCAGGAGGCCAGCGTGGGAAGGCTGCAGCCCGGCTGGCATCCGGGAGAGAAGCAGGCACAAGGGAAGGATCTAAGCCGCTTGAAGGCGAGCAGAGAACGTGTGTGTCGGGAGGTGAAGGCGGGGCGGGGAGGACGAGGGGAGGTGAGCGGAGGAGGGCAGGGAGACGGGGCTGCACAAACCGGGGTGAGGGGGGACCTCAGCCTGCGGCAGACCACGCAGGACCCCGGGACAGAGGGGGGACCTCACTCCTGGGCAGGCCACGCGGGACCCCGGGACAGAGGGGGGACTTCAGCCCACAGCAGGCCACGCAGGACCCCGGGACAGAGGGGGGACCTCAGCCCACAGCAGGCCACGCAGGACCCCGGGACAGAGTGGGGACCTCACTCCTCGGCAGGCCACGCGGGACCCCGGGACAGAGGGGGGACCTCAGCCCACAGCAGACCACACAGGACCCTGGGACAGAGGGGGGACCTCACTCCTCGGCAGGCCACGCGGGACCCCGGGACAGAGGGAGGACCTCAGCCCACAGCAGGCCATGCAGGACCCCGGGACAGAGGGGGGGACCTCACTCCTCGGCAGGGCACGCGGGACCCCGGGACAGAGGGGGGACCTCAGCCCACAGCAGGCCACGTGGGACCCCAGGACAGAGGGGGGACCTCACCCTGTGGCAGGCCACGCAGGACCCTGGGACAGAGCAGGGGACCTCAGCCCACGGCAGGCCACGTGGGACCCCGGGACAGAGGGGGGATCTCAGCCCCCAGCAGGCCATGCGGGATCCCGGGACAGAGGGGGGACCCCGGGACAGAGGGGCGACCTCAGCCCATGGCAGGCCATGCGGGAGCCCGGGACAGAGGGGGGACCCCACTCCTCGGCAGGCTGCACCGGACCCCAGGACAGAGGACGGGAGCTCAGGGTGGGCGTCCCGGGCCAGTGCTGGCGGTCCCAGTAACCAGGGAGCCCGACCACGAGGCCCTCTCAGACTGGACCTGAATCCACTCTTATGTCCTGAAGCAAGTGCTTCCAATCCTTTTCGGCCGGTTTCAGCTCCAGAGCTGCCTGCAGACTAGAGCCGGCGACCTTTGGTAACGGCAGCAGGACTGCACTTGGCTCAGCACGGGGCCAAGCCGGGTGCGGGGACAGGCTGCCTCCCCCTGGATCCCCCAGAGCCCGGGTCAGGAGGAGGAGCCCAGGCGGCTGGTAGAACCACGGCCCGGGGCGGAGGACAGAGAAGCAGGAGGGGGCTCACCCCTTCAGGGGTCTGGGATGGTGGGCCCTCGTGCACCATGAAGGCAGCTGTTCACAGGGCCCTGCGTGGGGCCGGGCCAGGCCCTGGGAGCCATCAGCAAAGGCAGACACAGACCCAGGTCCAGCTGCTCCCTGGCCCAGAGCAGGGTCCCCAGGGCTCAGATGCAGACCCCTTTTTGCGCGGGGTCTGGGCCAGCTTCTGAGCTCCTGGACTTTACCCCTTCCCCGCCTTGGAGTGAGGATGTGGTGGGTCCACACCCGCAAGGGGCTCATCACCCCGCGCCCCTCCCTGGACTCCTCCCACACGCGGACGCCATCCTAGCGCTCCAGGGACTGGGGGGCAGGCAGCGTCCTGAGGGTACCGATGAGCCGGCCACCTAGAGGAGAAAGCACAAGCCCCCGCCCCCAAACAATTCGATGACCGTCAAGGGCGTGGTCAAGGGCGGTGTCCTTGGTCACGTGCCCGCCCTGACCACGCCCCCACGCCGCCCGCAGGCGCATTCATGATCCCGTTCCTCATCCTGCTGGTCCTGGAGGGGATCCCGCTGCTGTACCTGGAGTTCGCTATCGGGCAGCGGCTGCGCAAGGGCAGCGTGGGCGTCTGGAGCGCCATCCACCCGGCCCTCAAGGGCTTAGGTGCGTCCGCGCCCAGGCTCAGCCTGGGGTCCGGGCTGGCAGCACACGCTGCGCCTTCTTCCCTTTACCTTTCAGGGAGGACACGGCCGGGCTCCACAGCTCCCACCCTGAGGCTGTTGCCGCCCCTTCCTTAGACTCTCTTGGGGCTGTGGGCTGGAGAGGCTGTCCTGGGTCCCCAGGGAACACAGGGCCCAGCAGGGCAGATACAGGGGAGAGCAGAGCCCCCCACTTCCTGCCCAGAGCAGGCCCTACGAGGGCGCCTTCCTGAGGCTCGGGACCCTTTTGTTCACTCACCCTCAGTGGGCCAGGGGCCCCCCCAGAGATTGCCTTCACTCCAGCACTAACCCTTCATTCCACAGTGACCCCCTTCCAGTGACCAGCACCCCCACCCCAGCAGTGACCCCCATCCCAGCAGTGATCCCCT
>SJYG01000833.1:144498-154737 GCA_006410535.1 Litocranius walleri | reverse complement strand
GCGCCCCCCACTCCAGCAGCGACCCCCTCCCCAGCAGTGACCCCCATCCCAGAAGTGACCCCCACTCCAGCAGTGACCCCCCCATCCTAGAAGTGACCCCTGCCTCTAGCAGTGACCCTCCACACCAGCATTGCCCTCACCCTAGCAGTGAATCCCACCCCAGCAGGGACCCCCACTCCAGCAGCGACCCCCACTCCAGCAGGGACCCCCTCCCCAGCAGTGACGCTCTCTCCCCCAGGCATTGCGTCCATGTTCGTCTCCTTCATGGTGGGCCTCTATTACAACACCATCATCGCCTGGGTCATGTGGTACTTCTTCAACTCCTTCCAGGAGCCCCTGCCCTGGAGCCAGTGTCCGCTCATCGCCAATCGGACAGGTGAGCCCTGGGCGGGCTGGTGGGGGCGGAGCTGGCCCGTGAGCAGCACCCCCTGAATCTCTCACATCCACGTGAGTGCCACCCAAGTTGAGCAAAAACGCGAGCATAGAAAGGGGCCTGGCCTCCCCGCTGCACCCAGGGCCCTGCAGGGGATGTGGGCAGGGGTGGGGTGGGAGGGTCTGCCAGGATTAGGGTCTGCCTTGGCAGGGTCTCACTGGGGTCCTTGAGCCCAGGGGGGCAGCCAGGATCCTGGGATGCTAGGCCTTGAGCAGAGAGAGTGTGTGAGGCTGAACAGAGCCACCCAGTGTGGGCTCTGGCGTGAGACTCCCAAAGCCTGGTGACCTCCTGAATGACGGAGTGCCGTCACCAGGACACTGACTCCCAGCTAAGCCCTGGGTCTGTGCCTGCCTGGGGCAGGGCTGGGCGAGGGGACAGGTAGTGAGAGCCTGGTGCACACGCTCCCTGTGTGCACAAGTGTGTGCACAGGTCTGCACGTGAATGTACGTTCAAGTCTGTTTGGTGTGTGCACGCTTACCTGTGTCTACAAGCATGTTCATGTGCACACGTGCACGGAAGTGTGCACGTGTGTGCACACATGTATAAGTGTGTTGTGCATGCTGTAAGGTGTGTCTCTATGGGCGTGCACACACATGTATGTGGTGTGTGCTGTCTGCTGAGTGTGGGTGTGCACATACGTGTAAGTACATTGTGATGCTGTCTGCTGCGTGTGTCCGTGTGGGTGTGCACACACGTGTGTGCGTGTGTGCAGTGCGTCCTGGTGTCTGTCGGAGTCCTGGGCCCACGCTCTCCGTGGCCCTCACTGGTGTGGTGCCGTGCCAGGTTACGTGGAGGAGTGTGCCCGCAGCTCCTCTGTGGACTACTTCTGGTACCGTGAGACCCTCAACATCTCCACCTCCATCGATGACTCGGGCTCCGTGCAGTGGTGGATCCTGCTGGCCTTGACGTGCGCCTGGAGCGTGCTCTACGTGTGCACCATCCGGGGCATCGAGACCACCGGGAAGGTGCGGGGCTGTGGGTGCTCCAGGGGACCGGGGGCCCTCTAGCAGCTCTGAGGGTCCAGTCCTGCCTGCTGCCTGTCTGGGCGGCGCCCCAGACTCAGTGCTGGACCAGACAATCCCAAACACACGCTTCAGAAGCCACAGGTGGGAGCGACTGTGACGCTCGTCTGGGTGGCAGGAGCTGAACGGTGACCGTGGTCACGAGAGGACACGGAGACTAGAGGGGGAGGCGGGGCCCAGGGTGCGGGAGGAGGGGCACGGTCCCGGGCTCAGCCCTCCTCCTCGCGGTGGGCCCCCAGCCCTGCCCGCCCCCGCCACAGCTGCCACCTCCCCCAGGCCGTGTTCGCTGCCCTATGTCGTCCTGACCATCTTTCTCATCCGGGGCCTGACGCTGAAGGGAGCCACCAACGGCATCGTCTTCCTCTTCACGCCCAACGTGAGTCTAGGCTGCCTGCCCACCCCTGGGCTCCGCGACCCTGCTGGTCCCTGGACACCGGCCGGGCCTGCGAGGGCAGCGCGTGCCAGCCCACGTGTGGCTCAGGGCAGAGGGCCTTAGGGTCGTTTTCCCTCTGGCCTCTGCTTGGTGGCCTCATCTGTCCCCTGGCCTCCCGGCTCCTGTCCCCTCCTTGGACACCTCTCTTGGGCGCCCCCCGCCGTGGTGCGCGGCTGAGGGCCTCTGTCTGTGCAGGTCGCGGAGCTGGCCAAGCCAGCCGCCTGGCTGGACGCAGGGGCCCAAGTCTTCTACTCCTTCTCCCTGGCCTTTGGGGGCCTCATCTCCTTCTCCAGCTACAACCCTGTCCAGTGAGTGTGCCGGATGCGGGTCCCCCGGGGGCGGGGGGCTGCTCCTCCAGGCGCCTGGCGCGGGGAACCTCGGTCTCCCCACTGGACCAGCTGCGAGGCTGGAGCAGGGAGGGCACTCGCCAGAGCTGCGGCTCCAAGTCTCCCAGATCGTGGGCGGTGGGGCTAGGAGCAGGCAGGCCGGCTCCCAACTGAAGGCGTTCTCAGGAGCTGTGGGGAGCAGCCTCAGCCGGCCCCCGGCCCCCCGTCCTTGGCCTGCGTGTCCGTCTCTCTCCCGAGGCCGGCTTGCCCTTGGCCTGCAGGCGGGCCTCGCTGGACCGTGCCCACTCTCTGGCTGCTGAGAGCGTCTGTGCTCCAGCTCTGGGAGCACCTGTTTGTGTTCCCCGTGCGTGTGCCCTGAGGCAGGGGCCCTTGGGCCTCATGGAGGCTCCAGGTCTAACCGTCTGAGGAGCCGCTTCCCCACTGCAGCCCCTGCAGGGCGTGTGGGAACGCTGGGTCCTCCCCGCCCTCGCCCACGCCTGTCACTCTCAGAGGTTTGGGTTCCGGCCGCAGGGGAGGGTGTGGCAGCTCACTGAGCTTCGTGTTTGTTTTTTAGTCACCTTTTTTTTTTTTTTGCCTGCCCTGGGTCTTCCTTGCTTTGTGTGGGCTTTCTCCAGTTGCAGCGAATGGTGTCTTCTCTTGGGGTCCACAGGCTTGGTTGCTCTGCAACCTGCAGGATCTTCCCAGACCAGGGATCGAACCTGTATCCCCCTGCGTTACCCTCACTGGGGTCTGATTTGCGTTTTCCTTGGGGGTTCTTGACTGAGGCGCCTGGAAGGCGGGTGGGAGGTCAGGGGTCATGTGCCGAGCTGAGGGAGGCTTTAGGTGTCGAGGTGGAGATGGGGTGTCCTCAGCCATGAAGGCCTGGGGTGGGCTGGGGGGCAGCATTTGTGAGGGCAGGGAGGGTGTAAGGAGGGGGAGGGAGGCGTCCAGCCTGCGGATGGGCACCCGGCCCAGGCCACCTAGTTGAGGCCTCCCTGGCCGGCAGCTGGAAGGTCCAGGCCGTCCTGCACGAGTAGGGCTGATGCGCCACCTCCTGAGCCCAGAGCAGACGCTGGCCGAGCGGGGACCTGAACACCAAGGTCTTCAGCCCCAGCTCCAGGGTCCCCAGGGCCTGGGGGCACCGAGGGGCCTGCAGGCTGCAGCGGGCGTGGGGGCCGTCACCTGGTGCTTGGCGCGCCCTCCCCCGTCCCTGCCCAGCGGTGGCTCAGCCTGTCCGGCGGGCACAAGACGCAGCTCTGAGCACCTGTGCCGACGCGGGCTGGCCATGTGGACACCGCAGCCCCTGGCCTGTGCTCATCGACGCCACTTCCCTCCGCAGCAACAACTGCGAGATGGACTCGGTCATTGTGTCTGTGATCAACGGCTTCACGTCCGTGTACGCGGCCACCGTGGTCTACTCCATCATCGGCTTCCGCGCCACCGAGCGCTATGACGACTGCCTCCACACGTGAGTGGCCGGCGGGCGCCCCGGCAGCTGCGGTGGCCTCGCCCCGCCGCCGCCTCCAAGGAGCCCCCCCGGACTGGTGTCAGCCTCGCTCTCTTTCCAGGAACATCCTGACGCTTATCAACGGGTTCGACCTGCCTGAAGGCAACGTGACGCAGGAGAACTTCGCTCAGATGCAGCAGTGGTGCAACGCCTCCGACCCCGTGGCCTACGCCAAGCTCAGGTTCCAGACCTGCGACATGGAGACCTTCCTCTCGGAGGTAGGGCCAGGGCAGCGGGCACCTTGGGTGGACACCGAGCCTCCCCTGGGAGTCCAGTTCGGCCACACGGCTGCCCACCCTGGCTCTCCTGCCCCGCAGGGTCCAGGCACTGGCCCTAGGGCACCAGCATCCACTGGGCCGTGAGCCCCGCATGTGAGGCCCTGAGACGCCCTCTATGGGCCTGACCTCTCCCATGGCCTCATGTCAAACACACAGAAACACCCGTGGTCCGTTTTTACCGTAATTTCTCCTACCCAAAGGTCAGAGTCATTGTCACTGTCCTTCTGAAGTCACTGGTGGCCACCAGGCTCCCAGGAGTGCCTCCTTGACACAAAGCTTGAGTGCCAGCCCCCAGGCCGAGCGACATCTGCTGCTGTGATTGCTCGCAGGCTGCACCTGCTAATCCTAGCTTTGCAATTCTCTCATGGGAGCCACACAGCATTTCAGGGGCGTGCTGAGCATTTTGAGGGCCTGGCGCTGCTTCTCCAGCGACAGCACCATCTTGCCAGGAGTGGACACAGCAGAGGGTCCTCCCCACTTGGCTCTCCCTGGGGGCACCACCGGGACCGCCAGTCTCAGTCCCCCTTCCTTTTAAAAAGCGACCGTCTCAGGGAGCCAGTTCTCACCTGGAAGCTCAGTTTGTGGGGGGTTAGTAAGTTTACGTGGTCGGTTTATGCCCTCCTGCGCCCCTGGTAGTCTTCTGTCGGCCGGGAGTGCCTGCCCCCAGCCCTGGGCAGTGCTGGCGGGCTTCTGCCTTCCCGGGCACAAGGGCGCTAGGCCTCCCGGACTGCTCCTCTGCGGTGCAGGCTCCACAGGGCCGGGACGGCCCCCGGCAACCTCCGCGGGGCTCTCTGAGTCCTTGTGTCCCAGGAACGCGTGCAGATGCCTCACGGTGCCATGGGCCCCGCGGGATCCCGCCGGATCCACTGGCTCCTCACTCAGCCCCTCCGAGCTTGAGGCTCTCTGCAGAGGTTCAGCCTCGGCAACCCTGAGCCTCGAGAAGGGGGCCCAGTGCCCGAGGCCTCACCCACCTGCGTGGGCCACTCCATGCAGAGTGTCCTTACGCACCCACGAGCACGTTTATGGCGTTGCCTGGCCCGCGGGCTGCTCTGAGCACTGGTGGGCGCACATCCAGGGGTCTGTTTCGGGGTCTCCCTCAGGCCCGCTGAAGTCGGTTTGCGTGATGGCCTCGGCTGTGGGCGGGGTGAGGCACCCACCGGCGACCAGATGGCAGTCCACGCCCCTCTGCCCAGTGTTTCTGTCTGGGCTGCATGGGGCCCCGACCACTGCTGGACAGTGAGGTCAGCTTCCCAGCGATGTACCCAGTTCAGCCTTTTAAATACACCTGGAGGTAAACATCAAGAGCTGCGGTCACTCCACAGAATGGCCCACGTCAGTCACGACTGCGTGGGTGCCGGCCGGGCGGGTGCAGAGCCGTCCAGGGTCAGGGACAGACCGGCCAGTGGGCGCCTCGGAGGGCCCTGGTGACGCGCCTGCCGCCCTGCAGGGCGTGGAGGGCACCGGGCTGGCCTTCATCGTCTTCACCGAGGCCATCACCAAGATGCCGGTGGCGCCCCTCTGGTCCGTGCTCTTCTTCATCATGCTCTTCTGCCTGGGCCTGTCCTCCATGTTCGGCAACATGGAGGGTGTGGTCGTGCCCCTGCTGGACCTCAAAGTTATCCCCAAGAAGTGGCCCAAAGAGCTGCTTACAGGTGGGCGGGGCCTATGGGCTTGTGGGCGGGGTCTGCGGGCAATGTGGGCGTGGCCGTGAATCTATGGGCGGGGCTGTGGGCCTGTGGGTGGGGCCTGTGAGCATGTGGGCGGGGCCCATGAGACTGTGGGCGGGGCCATGAAGACCCGCCTGGAGGCCGCGGTGCTAGTCGAGACCCGTGGCGCAGCGGCCAGAGGGAGACTGCGGCAGGCGTGGGGCAGACGNTTTTTTTTTTTTTGCCTGCCCTGGGTCTTCCTTGCTTTGTGTGGGCTTTCTCCAGTTGCAGCGAATGGTGTCTTCTCTTGGGGTCCACAGGCTTGGTTGCTCTGCAACCTGCAGGATCTTCCCAGACCAGGGATCGAACCTGTATCCCCCTGCGTTACCCTCACTGGGGTCTGATTTGCGTTTTCCTTGGGGGTTCTTGACTGAGGCGCCTGGAAGGCGGGTGGGAGGTCAGGGGTCATGTGCCGAGCTGAGGGAGGCTTTAGGTGTCGAGGTGGAGATGGGGTGTCCTCAGCCATGAAGGCCTGGGGTGGGCTGGGGGGCAGCATTTGTGAGGGCAGGGAGGGTGTAAGGAGGGGGAGGGAGGCGTCCAGCCTGCGGATGGGCACCCGGCCCAGGCCACCTAGTTGAGGCCTCCCTGGCCGGCAGCTGGAAGGTCCAGGCCGTCCTGCACGAGTAGGGCTGATGCGCCACCTCCTGAGCCCAGAGCAGACGCTGGCCGAGCGGGGACCTGAACACCAAGGTCTTCAGCCCCAGCTCCAGGGTCCCCAGGGCCTGGGGGCACCGAGGGGCCTGCAGGCTGCAGCGGGCGTGGGGGCCGTCACCTGGTGCTTGGCGCGCCCTCCCCCGTCCCTGCCCAGCGGTGGCTCAGCCTGTCCGGCGGGCACAAGACGCAGCTCTGAGCACCTGTGCCGACGCGGGCTGGCCATGTGGACACCGCAGCCCCTGGCCTGTGCTCATCGACGCCACTTCCCTCCGCAGCAACAACTGCGAGATGGACTCGGTCATTGTGTCTGTGATCAACGGCTTCACGTCCGTGTACGCGGCCACCGTGGTCTACTCCATCATCGGCTTCCGCGCCACCGAGCGCTATGACGACTGCCTCCACACGTGAGTGGCCGGCGGGCGCCCCGGCAGCTGCGGTGGCCTCGCCCCGCCGCCGCCTCCAAGGAGCCCCCCCGGACTGGTGTCAGCCTCGCTCTCTTTCCAGGAACATCCTGACGCTTATCAACGGGTTCGACCTGCCTGAAGGCAACGTGACGCAGGAGAACTTCGCTCAGATGCAGCAGTGGTGCAACGCCTCCGACCCCGTGGCCTACGCCAAGCTCAGGTTCCAGACCTGCGACATGGAGACCTTCCTCTCGGAGGTAGGGCCAGGGCAGCGGGCACCTTGGGTGGACACCGAGCCTCCCCTGGGAGTCCAGTTCGGCCACACGGCTGCCCACCCTGGCTCTCCTGCCCCGCAGGGTCCAGGCACTGGCCCTAGGGCACCAGCATCCACTGGGCCGTGAGCCCCGCATGTGAGGCCCTGAGACGCCCTCTATGGGCCTGACCTCTCCCATGGCCTCATGTCAAACACACAGAAACACCCGTGGTCCGTTTTTACCGTAATTTCTCCTACCCAAAGGTCAGAGTCATTGTCACTGTCCTTCTGAAGTCACTGGTGGCCACCAGGCTCCCAGGAGTGCCTCCTTGACACAAAGCTTGAGTGCCAGCCCCCAGGCCGAGCGACATCTGCTGCTGTGATTGCTCGCAGGCTGCACCTGCTAATCCTAGCTTTGCAATTCTCTCATGGGAGCCACACAGCATTTCAGGGGCGTGCTGAGCATTTTGAGGGCCTGGCGCTGCTTCTCCAGCGACAGCACCATCTTGCCAGGAGTGGACACAGCAGAGGGTCCTCCCCACTTGGCTCTCCCTGGGGGCACCACCGGGACCGCCAGTCTCAGTCCCCCTTCCTTTTAAAAAGCGACCGTCTCAGGGAGCCAGTTCTCACCTGGAAGCTCAGTTTGTGGGGGGTTAGTAAGTTTACGTGGTCGGTTTATGCCCTCCTGCGCCCCTGGTAGTCTTCTGTCGGCCGGGAGTGCCTGCCCCCAGCCCTGGGCAGTGCTGGCGGGCTTCTGCCTTCCCGGGCACAAGGGCGCTAGGCCTCCCGGACTGCTCCTCTGCGGTGCAGGCTCCACAGGGCCGGGACGGCCCCCGGCAACCTCCGCGGGGCTCTCTGAGTCCTTGTGTCCCAGGAACGCGTGCAGATGCCTCACGGTGCCATGGGCCCCGCGGGATCCCGCCGGATCCACTGGCTCCTCACTCAGCCCCTCCGAGCTTGAGGCTCTCTGCAGAGGTTCAGCCTCGGCAACCCTGAGCCTCGAGAAGGGGGCCCAGTGCCCGAGGCCTCACCCACCTGCGTGGGCCACTCCATGCAGAGTGTCCTTACGCACCCACGAGCACGTTTATGGCGTTGCCTGGCCCGCGGGCTGCTCTGAGCACTGGTGGGCGCACATCCAGGGGTCTGTTTCGGGGTCTCCCTCAGGCCCGCTGAAGTCGGTTTGCGTGATGGCCTCGGCTGTGGGCGGGGTGAGGCACCCACCGGCGACCAGATGGCAGTCCACGCCCCTCTGCCCAGTGTTTCTGTCTGGGCTGCATGGGGCCCCGACCACTGCTGGACAGTGAGGTCAGCTTCCCAGCGATGTACCCAGTTCAGCCTTTTAAATACACCTGGAGGTAAACATCAAGAGCTGCGGTCACTCCACAGAATGGCCCACGTCAGTCACGACTGCGTGGGTGCCGGCCGGGCGGGTGCAGAGCCGTCCAGGGTCAGGGACAGACCGGCCAGTGGGCGCCTCGGAGGGCCCTGGTGACGCGCCTGCCGCCCTGCAGGGCGTGGAGGGCACCGGGCTGGCCTTCATCGTCTTCACCGAGGCCATCACCAAGATGCCGGTGGCGCCCCTCTGGTCCGTGCTCTTCTTCATCATGCTCTTCTGCCTGGGCCTGTCCTCCATGTTCGGCAACATGGAGGGTGTGGTCGTGCCCCTGCTGGACCTCAAAGTTATCCCCAAGAAGTGGCCCAAAGAGCTGCTTACAGGTGGGCGGGGCCTATGGGCTTGTGGGCGGGGTCTGCGGGCAATGTGGGCGTGGCCGTGAATCTATGGGCGGGGCTGTGGGCCTGTGGGTGGGGCCTGTGAGCATGTGGGCGGGGCCCATGAGACTGTGGGCGGGGCCATGAAGACCCGCCTGGAGGCCGCGGTGCTAGTCGAGACCCGTGGCGCAGCGGCCAGAGGGAGACTGCGGCAGGCGTGGGGCAGACGCCCGTGACAGCACCCCGCCCTCTGCCGCCACAGGCCTCATCTGTTTGGGGATGTATCTCATCGCCTTCATTTTCACACTGAACTCCGGCCAGTACTGGCTGTCTCTCCTGGACAGCTACGCGGGCTCCATCCCCTTGCTCGTCATCGCTTTCTTCGAGATGTTCTCCGTGGTCTACGTGTACGGCGTGGACAGGTAGGGGCCAGGGGTGGGAAATCCCATGGCAGGCGGTGCGCAGGGCTGCGCAGGGGTCTCTTCTGTCCGGCGTGGGATGGGGGTGGCCTGAGCCTGGGAGGGCAACGGAGAGGCCATGAGCTCGTGGGGGGTGAGGACCCTGCCCTCTGCAGCGCCCAGATGCCCCCAGGCCTCGGGAAAGGCGCTGGCAGCAGCAGCAGGAGGCAGCCCAGTCTCAGGGCGAATGGGAGAAGACAGGACGGTGCCCAGGCGTTTGCTGTGGGTGGATGGGGCTTCCCTAGGACCCTGCCTGGAGGAGGGAGGGAGCTGGGGTACTGCAGTGCCGGGCCTGCTCCTGGGGGCCTGAGCGGGGCTCCTCTGCCAGACAGAGGCTCAGGCAAAGACAAGCAGACAAGCGTGCAGGCTCAGCCGTCCCTTGGCCAGTCATTCAGGGCATCACGGATTGGCACAGTGTTCTTAATAGGAGTTGGACTCACCACCGCCCCATAAACGATCTGGTGAAAGCAATTAAGATTAAATGCACAAGCCCGTGCAGGGGGCCCTGTTAAGGCCCCCAGCGCCGCACCCCCAAGAGCGCTGGTGAGGCTACCCAGCGTCAGAGCCACTGCCCTGCCAAGGAGACTGAGGCAGGGAGCCTCCCTCCTCGGTCCCCAGCAGCTCTGATGTGCCCTCCACATCAGTGTCAGCCTGGGGCCAAGGAGGACGCGGCCTGGCAGTAGCTCTGTGGGACGGCGGGGCTTCCCAGAGAAGGCGCGTCTGCCCAGAAGGATGTGAGAGGTCAGAGTGCAGCATCTCAGGGGAGCGGAGCGACTGTCTCTCCAGGAATGGAGACGCTGCCACCCTCTGCCTTCCGGGGACTAATGGCCCCTCGGCCTCTGCTTCCAGGTTCAACAGGGACATAGAGTTCATGATCGGCCACAAGCCCAACATCTTCTGGCAGGTCACGTGGAGAGTGGTGAGCCCCCTGCTCATGCTGGCCATCTTCCTGTTCTTCTTCGTGATCGAGGTCAGGGAGGAGCTGACCTACAACATCTGGGACCCAGCCTACGTGAGTCCTGGGCCTCCAGGGCGGGTGGGAGGGGGCAGGCTCC
>SJYG01000833.1:131087-143975 GCA_006410535.1 Litocranius walleri | reverse complement strand
CGTTGGCCGTGTGAGACCCCAGCTGCCTGGTTTGCTCACCCGAGGCCACTCTCTCTCCAGGAGGAATTTCCCAAATCCAAGGAAATCAAGTACCCAGGCTGGGTGTATGCTGTGGTGGTCCTTGTCGCTGGCGTCCCCTGCCTGGTCATCCCCGGCTTTGCCATCTACAAGCTCATCAGGAACCACTTCCAGAGGCCAGGGGACCAGCGGGCGCTCGTCAGCTCACCGTCCGCAGCCTCAGTGAATGGTGGCCTGTGGTCCTAGGCAGTCCAGCCCATGGGGGGGGTGGTGTCTGAGGAGGGAGTGGGCTGCACATGTGTGCACATGTGTGTATTACGTGAGAGTGCATGTGTGGGCGCGTGTACATGTGGGCGTGTGGGTGTGGTTCATGTGAGTGTGCCTGTGTGCATATGTGGGCACCGTGCATGTGCAGGTGTGAGAGTGAATCCACCGTGTGCAGGCATGTCCCTGCATGTGTGTGTGTGCATCTGTGCGAGTACATACTTGTGCAAGTGTATGTGTACATGTGTGGATGTGTGTAAGCATGTGTGCATAACAAGGGACATCATCCTGGTGTGGTTACACACGTGTGTGTGTACATGGGGGTGTGTGTGTGTGCGTGTAAGCACGTGTGGGCAGGTGTATACATGAGCCAGTGTGTGTGTATATTTGCACGTGTGAGTGTGTTCCAGTGTACATGCATCTGCCTTAAGTGTGCTCATGCTTAAGTGTGTGTGCATGCACGCCTGTGGCTTTGCTTGCACACACACTTGTAGCCTTGCAGCACACACGCCTGCTAGTAGGGCCTGGGGAGCCCACGGGCGCTCCGCCTTCACCCCACCCCCACCCCAGAGAGCCAGCCACCATGGGGGTGGGGCCTGCTGCGCACGTCCCACTCATCTCGGCCCCTGGGACCCAGTCTTGGTGCCTCTGCCCTTTCCTCTCGAGGTCCCCTCCGACCTTGGGATTCTTGCAGTGAGGTTGGGGCTTTCACCCCCTGACCAGGAGCAGCCTTCTCAGGCCCGTCCAGAAGAGGCCAGTGAGCTTGACAGAACCTGGCCAGCCCGGTGGGGCCCCACCCGTCCGACAGAGCCTTGGCCACACCCGGGTGTCGTGAATGCTGCTCTGCTTAATTCCTGCATCTGGCTGCCAGCAATAGGTGAGCAGTTAAACCAAGCACTCAGCTTGGGTGACTTAAGGCAGACGCCCCCTCACGCTTTGAATGTTCTTGAGAGGACATTAACTGCATGAATATTTAGCCAGATGTTGAAAAGACGGGTTGTAGGATAACTCAGCCTTGGCCACCGAAGTGGAGGACCGCCCATGTGTCCTCAGCAACGTCAGGGACCATGAGGGCAGGGGGACTGCCCAGCTGCTGCTCAGTGAAGCCGGCGTTAGCATCTCCCTCCCGCGGGGACGGGATGCCACATCCAGCCTCATCCGAAGTTACGTGAACTAGGGTGTTTGTTTCCAAGAACCAGTCACCTCCACTTTCCATGCAAGAATCTGCAAGTTTATGTTAAACTGGACTTTCCGAGGGTTCTCCGTGCAAGACCAGAGAGCCGAGTGGGGGGTGGGAGACTCCTGGCCAGCATCCTTGGGATCCATCTCCTACTCCCAGAGCTGTCCGACCCTGTTGGGAAAGCTGCTCAGGACCCCTCAGACACACCCCACCCCACCCCCACCCCCGGGGTGCATGGAGGGGAGACACACTCCCAGAAGCGACCTGGCCAGGGCTGGGCCATCTTTGTTTCTTGGTGAGGGGCTCTTTCACAGACTTGATGTTTTGCAGATTGTTAGAAATTTGGGTTTTGTGGGTGTCGTGTGTACCTGTCTGAATAAATCACTCTCTTTCATAATCTTGGCCTAAGTGTTGTCTAAATGAGAGACAGACGAGACCCAGCCTTGAGGGGCTGGTGTGGGACGGCAGGCCAGCTGTGTCCGTGGAGGGCCCCCGCCCCACCATTGCCCCAGGCTCCCGGCGAACTGCCCTCACATGGGGGCTACTGGTGAGGCCCCTGGGTGGGGGCACAGGAGGAAGCTGGGCCTCATCACCTGTCTTCCCTCTCCCACGCCTTTCCATCTGAGTCGCTCTTCCTCGGCGGGACCTGCTTCCGCGGCCCCGTGTTAGGGACCACGCAGCCCGGCTGAGAGAGGCATGTCCGAGGAAAGTCAGACTATGGGTAAGGGCCCCGGTCCTGTCCTGGTGGAGGCATCTGCTGGGAGGTGGGGGAAAGGGTCTGGGGAGCCCCTGGGGGGAGGCCTCAGCTGAACCCACTGTGTTGGCTCGTCACCACTGCAGCCCCCAGACAGGACTGGACCCGAGCTGAGGGAAGGGCTCACAGACCCCCTGAGCCTGGCCACGCCCCCTCCATGCCTGGTGTCGCTCCACCCTGCCACCCTCCCAGGGAGCCCCTTGGGGTCGCAGGTCGCCATCCCACCACAGCTCACAGTGGGCTCACATTGGCAAGGGTTCCTGGGCTAGGGGCTGGCGAATGCCAGGAGAGGGGTGGTCTTCTGGAACTCATCTGGACATCCTCTGCAGAGGAGCACTCAGAGCCAGCTAGAAGGGGAGCACCAGGAGCCAGCTGGAAGGGGAGCACTGGGAGCCAGATGGAAGGGGAGCACCAGGAGCTAGACGGAAGGGGAGCAGCAGGAGCTAGACAGAAGGGGAGTGCTCAGAGCCTGATGGAAGGGGAGCACTGGGAGCCTGCTGGAAAGGGAGCACTGAGAGTCAGAAGGGGAGCATCAGGAGCCAGCTGGAAGGGGAGCACCGAGAGCCAGACGGAAGGGGAGTACTTGAGCTAGACAGAAGGGGAGTGCTCAGAGCCAGATGGAAGGGGAGCACCGAGAGCCAGACGGAAAGGTCACATTCAGACCATCTGAGAGGTCTGGACATCTTTGGGAAATAACTGGCTTAAAAGTAGACACGGCAGCTGTCCTGGTCCTGTCCGGGCATTCGCCCATGTCCATGCAGAATCCCATTGCAGACGTTCATTGCAGTTCTTCCTCACGGCCACCCCGGTCAGCGCGTAGTGGACACAGTGCCCCACGGGCCATATAACCGCCTGCCAGGCGTGTCTCCAGAGACCAAGGCCTGTAGCCCAGCTCACACTGTTTATACAAGGCCCCTCTACGGAGAGAGAGAGCAGAAGCAGGCCGTTGGGGCTGCGGCCACACGAGGGATGGGGCCCCTCCGAGGATGGCTGTGTCCACCGCGCCAGCTGCGACGCTGGTAGGTGCCTGCAGGGTGCCGAGTGGGGCCCGTGGGCGCTCGGAACTGCTCCTCACAGCCACATGTGCGCCAGAAGCTTTTCCGGAAAGTTAACTAGAAGTGAACAGTGTCTATGGAGCAGGTGGACGGGCCCAGCCTCGGAACCCCTGAGGTTCTTGCGTCCTGGCGGCGGCTGCAGACGTAGGGCAGGAGCGGCGGGGGAGGGTCGGGGCGGGAGGGGCACGGGGCTGGAGGTGGGGGCTGTTACCGATTAACCAGCTCCAGTGGTTTTCCTTTAAATCACAAAAAAGCACACCTGCAGGGCACAAGGCTGGCGGCATCCCACCGAGGTGGAGGCGCCGGCGTGGCAGGCATGGCTGGCGCCCCGGGGCCCAGCCCACCAGCGGATGGCAGTGGGGAGGAGCGGCCGGCGTGGGGCAGCAGACTCCAGTACCTGCTGAGCTGCGTGGGCTTTGCCGTGGGCCTGGGCAACCTCTGGCGGTTCCCGTACCTGTGCCAGACATACGGCGGAGGTGAGCCTCCGGGGCGCGGGAACTCCCACCCCCAGGGATCTGTCCCCCAGGGCCCAGCCGGAGACAGCTTCGTGGTGCTGCTCAGCAGGCTGCTCGCCCAGGCTCCGCCGGGGTCGGAGCACCGGGCCCCTCTCGCCGGCACTGCGTCCTCACTGACCAGACCCCAGAGGGCAGCCAGGGGGCCGCAGCCACATGGGGAGCTGAGATGGGCACCCAGGCTCCCGCAGGAAGCCTGTGGCAGCAGCTGGAGCCGCTGGGCGGGGCGCCTCACTCAGCGGCCTGCGGCTGTGGGTGTCACGCCTGGTGTTGGGGACAAGAGGCGCAGACCCGGTAGATGGCTGCCCTCGGGGGACGGACGTGGGGTGTGGCTCACTGTGGCCCCAGGCTCAGGGTGGGGGCCTCCTGGGCAGAGTCATCCAATTGCGGTGTCTGACCTGAGGCTTCCCCGAGGCCCGCGCTTCCCAGCGCCCGCAGAGCTCCCAGCCGAGGCAGGCGCTGGTTGAGTGTCCCCTGTGGGGCAGCAGCTCTGACCTCCCTCCTCAGAGACGGGGAGGCCGGGGTGGTGAGAATTCAGCCCATCTTCTGGTTGGGGGGCTGGGGGGGTCCTTCCTGTTCAAGGGCAGAGGCTGCCTGTTCTCCACCCAAAATGAGGGGGCAGGGGGTCAACACAGAAGGCGGAGTCCACGTGAGCACTGCCCACCAAGCCTCCTGGTCATCCAGACACGGCGTCTTTGAGGTCTCTTTTTCCTGATGATGAGATCTGGGGCACGTGGGAAAATCTGAACATGCAGACAAGTGGCCGGATCTTCCTCTGTAACAGCTGCCCCGGCGCCAGGGCCTCCGTGCGTCGGGGCGGGGGGCGGGTAAGAGCTGCCCCGGCACCAGGGCCTCCATGGGTCCGGGGCTGGGGGGCGGCTGCACCTCTGTGAGCACGGTGTGAAAAGCATGGAGCTTCCTGGGGCACCAGCGTGGACCTGAAGCAGGGCGCCCAGAGCCCCCAGTGCCTGTCGTGCCAGCCAGGGCCTCGGCAACCCTCCAGGCACAGGGCTCTGCCACCTGCAAGCCCAGCGCTGCCCACAGCCTGACCCGCTGCCCAGAGCAGCCGGAGCAGGGCCCAGGGCCCCTCCCCGTGGACACCGCCTCCGCCTCCGTCCAGACAGCGAGGCCGCGGGCGCCACCCACCGTGCCCGGGGCTCCAGGACACGCCTGCAGGGCCCAGGATCCAGCTTTCCCGGGCTGGAAGCTCTCGACCAAATGCCACGAAACAAGCTTCTCACGTGGCGAGAGGCCCTTCTCCGTCTGCTCTGACCACCTCTGGAGCCCCTGAGACACACAGGCACAGGTGATACGCAGACAGGGCATCGCCTGGCTCGCACCCGCAACCCCCTGACGTCAGGACAGCGCCTCCACGTCGCGGAGGGAGGCAGCGTCGTCGCAGAGCTGAGCGGACGTGGACGCGGGGCCGTGCGGGGCGTCACATACACTCCACTCCGCAACCAGCAGAGGAGGCAGAAGCACGGTGCCCGGTGCCGACCGCGGCTGCTGAGCGCAGGGCTCCAGCCTGGGCTGTGGCCGGGGGGCCGGGGGCTGCAGAGGCCCCAGTCCCTGCGCTGCCCTGCAGGCCTGTGGACTCCGGTTTAGTGTGGAGCCCTGGTGTCCAGCAGAGCAAGCCCTGTGGACTCCGGTTTAGTGTGGAGCCCTGGTGTCCAGCAGAGCGAGCCTCTCCGCTCTTCCTTTAAACTCTGCCGCCGCCTTCCCACATGGACTGCAGCCATGGCGCGCTGGCCAGGGGTCAGGCCGGGGGTCCAGGAGGTGTCAGGCCCGGCCCCTGCGGGCTCCACGGGCTTGGGAAGCAGGTCCCCCCCAACCCCGTGTGCCCCTCTCCCTCCACCCCCCCGCCCCGTGGCTCTTTCCTCCCTTGCCGCTGTTCTGACCAGAGGCATCTTTTCTTACTGGGCTGAATGGTTGTGCGCTGCGCCCAGCACCCCCTGGGCTCCGCCCAGACCCGCCCGCAGGGGACAGTGCACAGCAACCGGCCACCCGATGACTGTGTTCTCCTTGTCACCGGCTCTGCAGCGGCCCTTCAGCTCTCAGGGCTGGAGCATCGAACGTGTGAGGCTTTCCCCACACTGACCGGGGCTCTGGTTACCAGCAGACACCGACTGGCTGCCCCAGAACACACAGGCTAAGGGCAGCCCCACAAGACCGCCCCCCACCTCAGATGCCAATCTGGAGTAGCAAGTCTCCAGGTTACCGTGGCTTCTTCCGATTCTTTACAAATTCAAGGGGTCCCACAAGCCCTCTGGAATGGCTCGGGAAGACACTCAGGTCTACAGGTTTACTATGAAGGGTGCACCCCAGGACCATCGTCCAGGAGCGAAGCAGAGGCGGGCCCCCCAGCAGGGACCCCTCCTGTGCCTCCACCAGGCAGGCGCCCTTGACGGGACCCTGGGCTGCTGGCTGGTGACTCTCAGTCCCAGGTGTGGGGTCACCTGCCCCTCCAGCTCCCAGCCTGCGGGGTCAACCAGTTGAGGTTGAAGGACGTCAAGCTGTGCCCCTCTCCCGACCCCCTGACACACCGAGGGAGCTCGGAGGCCGAGCCAGGACAGGACTAGACACACCCCTCTCAGTTCAGCAGAGTCCCGGATCCGGGGACCAGCTCTCCTCCTGCCTCGCAGCCCGGCAGAAACGAGCCTGCCCTATGCCACCCCCACCGGCTCCTCCTGGAGTTAGCATGAGGGGGCGGGTGCCCCCCGGACACAGAGCCCCCGAGCCCAGCCCCCAGCACCCCAGCCGGGCCTGTGTTCTGGGCCCCTGTCCCCACGGTGGTCATGCTGGTGCTGAAATGAGCCTGATGCACAGGCTGGACGCTGCTCAGCACCGGGTCACAGAGATGCCTCCTGTCCTCTCTCTCCAGAGCCAGGAGACTCAGCCACAGGCCAGGGTCCCTGTGCCTCCCCTCCCTGTCTGTCCCCGCCCCGTCCCTCCCCTCCCTGTCCGTCCCCCCTCCCCAGAACTCTCCTGAAGCCAGACCTTCTCACGCTGCTTTCAGCTGGCCCCTGAGGCCTCCACCTGGCCCCCGTCCAGCTGGGGCCTCCCCCTCAGACAGGGTAGGGACAGAGGAAGGGAGCCAAGGGTCAGTCAGCCTGGAGGCCTCACCCTTCCCAGATGGTGGCTCAAACCTGTGGGGCTCTGGCCCTGGGCGTGCAGCTGTTCCAGGCCTGCCTTCACCATGCCAAAAGCTGTGTGTCCTGGGGCCCGAGCGTGCTTCAGGAGGGCGCCTCCATCCACGACCTGGACCCCGGGTCCCTGGTGACCTCTGGCCACAGCCCCGCTGCAAGCCCTGCCTGCAGGAGCCCTCCTGCCCCTGGGAGGGCGTCCTGGGGCCTCTGTGGCCTCCACCTGGAACTTAACTCTCTAACGCACTTTGCCATTTTGCTGCTACATGGGAGATACTGAGACGCACCGTCTGCCCACATGCTGGCCCCAGGGTCCTGTCAGGCCCACGTGGCCCAAGAGCTGTTGGCCACTGGCTCCCCCCAGGGCTCTGACTCTGTGTCCACACTTTGGATGGTGATAGAAAAAGCCAGCACGAGGCTGTGCTGGTGAAGAGCACGGGGCCTTGGTTCATGGGAGTGGCTCCTGGAAGCTGAACCCAAGCTTTCCGTGGATGCTGGGGAGAGCCGTGCCCACAGCAGCCCGTGCTGCTGGACGGGGCCTGATGGTCTTTGCTACTCCCTGGGGTCCCCTGGACCTGTGCGAGCAGCGGCTGCGGGCAGCCAGGCAGTGCTGAAGCAGCCACACGTGCCGGCCCAGGCAGGCGGGTTTCCAGGGTCTGGACAGAGGACGTGTGGCTGAGACTCCCACGGCGCACACAGGGCCGATTCCGCCTCTGGGCACTGTCTTCCACCCAACAGTGCGGGAGCGTCCTGCAGGGAGATGCGTCTCCCCAGCAGGCCTGAGGGCTCAGGGATGCCCGGCCCCCTGCCACCTGCCGGCACCCGTGCCATCCACGTGGTGCAGACGGGAGCCGCCGTGTCTGCCTGCCTGCCCTCGGGTTCTTGCCAAGAGGCAGCTCTGTCTGAGGGGCCTGGCACCCAGGCCCACCCTGCTGTGAGCACCCCAGCATCTGAGCAGGAGCAGGGGTGAAGGGTCAGGAGGGGCTTCCGGCCCTAGTCCAGGGTGCAGCTTGGGTGACCTCCAGTGACCACCTCCTGCAAGGCCTTGACTGTGAGCAGACCAGCTCCCCGTCCTAGGAGCCCGGGAACCACGGGTGTCTGGGCCTCAGTGAGAAAGCACCTCAGCCCACGTGTCAGTGGGAAGCCCACACAGCCCCAGAGGGACACAGCCCCAGAGGGTGGAGCCACACAGCTCCAGAGGGCGGGGCCACACAGCCCCAGAGGGCGGGGCCACACAGCCCCAGAGGGCGGGGCCACACAGCCCCAGGGGGCGGAGCCACACAGCCCAGGGGCGGGGCCACACAGCCCAGGGGGCGGGGCCACACAGCCCCAGGGGGCGGGGCCACACGGCCCCCCAGAGGGCGGGGCCACACGGCCCCAGAGGGCGGGGCCATGGCTTTAGCAAGCACACCCCCGACGCCGAGGCGTCTCTCTTGGCGGCCGCGAGTGCTTCTCCTCATCCCCCCAGCGCCCTGTGCCATCCTTGCCAAGGCTGGGCCGGGCAGAGGGCAGGGCCACTGACGGCCGCGTCTCTGCAGGCGCCTTCCTCATCCCCTACGTCATCGCCCTGGCCTTCGAGGGCATCCCGCTGTTCCACATTGAGCTCGCCGTCGGCCAGCGCCTGCGCAGGGGCAGCGTCGGGGTGTGGACGGCCATCTCGCCCTACCTGGGCGGCGTGGGTACGTGACACCGCGCCCCCGCCTGCAGCTGCTCTGTGGGGTGGGGGCAGGGCTGTGTCTACGAGTGCCATGTGTGTTTGCTGGGTGTTTGCTCGTCACGCCAGTGCACGCCCAGCGGTTCAGAACGGAAGGTGCAGGGGTCCCGGGCACGCAGGTCCCCGAGGCAGGAATCAGGTGTGACGCGGAGGCGGGGGTCCACCCCAGAGCAGCAGCTCGCTGGCCCACGGGGCCCTGAGCACACGCGACCTCACGGGACCTCGTGGCACCTGGGGAGACTGGGCAGAGGCCAGCCCTGGTTCCCCGAGTGCCCGTGAGGTGGGCTCTGCCGCAGACGGCCCCAGCGTCGCTGGCAGGCCTGTGCACACCTGTGGCTTCGGGCTGCCCGAAGGCCCACCTAGAAGCAGACCAAGGCTGGCGGACGGGCCCCTGAGGCCCAACCAGGAGGGTGCCGGAGCGGGCGGGCAGCAGGGGCCTCAGCCTGGCACAGGGGGTGGAGGCAGGGGCTGGGCGCGAGGGGCGCCGTCGGGCTGCCCAGGGAGGCGCTCACCATGCCTGGTGCCCACAGGGCTGGGCTGCTTCACCGTGTCCTTCCTGGTCAGCCTGTACTACAACACGGTCCTGGCCTGGGTGCTCTGGTACCTCCTCAACTCCTTCCAGCACCCGCTGCCCTGGAGCGCCTGCCCGCTCGATCTCAACCGCACAGGTACGGCTGTCGGGAGAGACACCCAGTGCGGCCGGCCCCTGGCACTGGGTCCTGCTACCCTGTGCTTGCCCGTCTGCTGTGGGCCCCAGGGCCCCTCACCAAGTAGCACCCAGGCCCTCACAGCTGCTCACACACCTGGCGACGAAAAGCTTGCGGGTGGGTCTTCAGGGGGACCCCTCTCCAGCCCAGGGTGCACGCCCTCTGCGAGGACCTCAGGTGTCGGGAGCACTCGAGGTTTTCAAGTGTGCTCGTGGCCCCGAGGGGCCTCTGTCCCCGAGGGCCCCCTGTGCCAGCTCGTGCTAGGCACCTGCCAGGCAGAGGCCCCCGGCGGCCAGCCCCCGGGCCCGCTCCCAGGGTGGTGGGCTCCTGCCGGGTCCCTGTGGCCCGCGGCTCACTTGTGCGGGCCCTGCCGGGTCCAGGCCTCGTGCAGGAGTGCCGAGACAGCAGCCCCGTGAGCTACTTCTGGTACCGGCAGACCCTGAACATCTCGGCCGACATCAGCGACGGCGGCCCGGTCCAGTGGCGGCTGCTGCTCTGCCTGGCGGTCTCCTGGGCTGTCGTGTACCTGTGCGTCATCAGGGGCATCGAGACCACCGGGAAGGTGAGCCTGCGGCAGCCCTGCCCCGGGACCCCCGGCCCCCGAGGACCCCTGCTCACTCCCACCTCCTCGGCCTCCGGGGCTCAGGGGTTCTTCCGTGTTCCTGGCGAGCTCGGCTCGAGGACAGTCTTCTCTGAAACCCTCTCTGGTGTTGGGACAGCCGTCTCAGCTGCTTTGACTGAACTTTTTTCCAGCTCTTTTTCTTCCTGTCTGTTTGGGTCTTTGCATTGACAGTGATTCTGGGGGCAGCACGCAGCTGGGTCTCGCTTTTTACCCAGTCTGACGGTCGCTGTCCTTCTCCTTTGGGGGGGTCGGAGCACCGGCCCCGACGGCGCTGCCGATCGTGCTGGGTGCAGCCCGTCGCGCTGCGTTTGCTTCCTGCTCGTCCCCTGCTCTCTGTTCCCGCCCCGCTCTTCCTCTGAGCTGTTCGGGATGTTACTCGGTGTCCTTTGCTCGGGGGCTGTAACTCGGTGGTTGGATCTGGGGCTGCAGCCCACTCTGTCTCCCAGCAGCGCTGCGCCAGGCCGCAGCGGAAGCCCTCTGCATCGCCCTTCTCCCCTCGGGGACCACGCTGTCAGCGTGCCTTTCACTGCAGTGTCATAAACAGCAAGCACGCCTCAGCACTTCTTTTTTCTTGGCCGCACCACTCAGCCCGTGGGATCCTGGGTCCCCGATCAGGGACTGAACCCAGGCCCCGGCCGTGAGCGAGGTGAATCTCAGCCTAGGGAACGGCCGCATTCTCAGCAGTTTTGTTTTAAACCCTGCATTACCTTTTAAAGAGACTGAGGCAATGAGAAAAAATACTGAAAGTTACCCCATTTCCGCACAGAAAGGACCAGGGGAGCCTGAGTCTGTGCCTCCCAAGTTTGCCTTTCAAGCTGCACCCAGCTCCAGCTTCCCAGCTCTCTTCCTCCCAGGCTTGGATAAGTCCGGTCCTTTTCACATTTGTCGTGATTTCAACAACTGTGACTATACTCCATGCGTTCCTGTGGGGCCTCCGATGGTGGTTGTGGAGGTCTGCGGGTCTGAGTGCGTGTGAGCTCCTGTACTTTATTTCAGTTAACATGTGACGGTGATAATTACTCTCAGGCGAGGGGCTCCAAGCTCCAGGGGACTGGAATTTCAGACTCAACCAACCAGCCAGAAACCCAAATAGTCCTGCACAAACGTCCCTGAAGATGCTCCGGGCGGCCCCACCGTGTCTGCATCTGGGGTCTGGGGCTCAGGAGGGAAGGGTCCCCATTTGCCAATTGAATTTTCTGCAGACGCTATGTGTGCAGACCCTTCCCCAGCCCTGAAAGAACTGGGGGCTTGTCCTGCTGGCGGAGAGTGTGTGGGCAGGTGTGCGCCCCACAGACCCCATGAAGAGGCCCTCTGGGGCCGCAGGCTAGAAGGAGGAGGGGCCTGTGGACCAGAGGGAGGCCACTGCCCACCACGGCAGAACCCGTCCCGAGCGTGACTGGGGCCCGCAGCCCGCCGTCTCCAGTCAGACCCCCTGACCCGGCAGAGGCCGGAGGCCGCTCCTGCGCCCTGCTGACCCGAGTGGACGCAGAGGAGGCTGACGACCGGCCTTTTCAGGCGATTTACTTCACGGCCCTGTTCCCATACCTGGTCCTCACGGTCTTCCTGATCAGAGGGCTCACGCTGCCCGGGGCGATGCAAGGACTGACCTATCTGTTCACCCCTGACGTAAGTGGGCCCCACACTCAAGCTCCTGCACAGGAGCAGAGAGACGGCCACAGGGAGGGGCGGCCCGGCGTCTCAGGGGTCAGGTTTGGAGGGCGGGGAGCAGAGGAGAGTGCGGCCTAGGGTGTGAAGGAGTGTGAAATGGGGGTGCGGGGGAGAGGCCTGCTGGGGACCTCGGTGTCCCCCGCATGGTCCCAGACCCCACGTCTCTGAGGGGCTTGTCCAGGAACACGAGCCTGCCAGGAGAGGAGCCAGGGGGCCACTCTGCGGTCCATTCCAGGGGCTGCACAGCTCAGGCCCCCTGTCTCCCAGGCTGGGGCCCCTGGCGGGTGCATGGGTGGAGTCTGTAGGGCCCCAGTGGGAACACCAGGCCCTGTGTGCAGGGGGCCCCGTCCAGCCCGTGAGTCCTCGAAACCCCCAGCCTGCAGGGAGCTGAACAACCCTCGGATCTGACTCCCAGCCCTGAGAGGGCTGTCTTCCTGTGGATGGGCCCAGGGGGCATTCCACGTCAAGAGTGGGGAGCCCAGACTAGCCGTGTCAGCGTGCATGCTCCTCACGCGTGGTGCCAAGCTGTCTCGGAGCCTGGGTGGGCACGCGGCTCGTGGGAGCGTCCCAGGGACGCTGGGCACAGCCTGCACCAGGAGGCGCCGGGCTGGGGGGCCTGTCTGCAGACCACGGGCTCCCATCCCCCTCCAGCTGCAGGTCCTGCAGAGCCCCCGGGTGTGGCTGGACGCGGCCACCCAGATATTCTTCTCCCTGTCCCTGGCCTTCGGAGGACACATTGCTTTCGCCAGCTACAACCCACCCAGGTAGGCTGGGGCTGCGGCCATGGGCCGCGCTGCTGAGGGCACGCCGAGCAGCTTGCTGTGACATCCTTCCGGGAACGTGGGGTCAACCGGTGCGAGCCTCTGATAAGCACAAGCGCTCGGGGTTCCAGCAATCACTGCGTCACCCCGGGGGCTGGGAGGCTGCTGCCCGCCGAGCAGCTTGCAGCACGTCCCGGAGCAGCTGCCAGAAGGGAACTGGGGTCATCAAAGCCAGAACAAGACCACAGCCGGGGGCTGCCCGTGCGAGTCACGCGGCCATAAAAGCAGAATGCAGCCTGTGTCAGCCTCCCGGTCACCGAGAACAGGTGCCCGGGCGCCCGCCTCCCCACGCCGCCTGAGCGCGCCCACGGGCCATAAACACATGGCATGAGCGATGGTGCACTGGCAGCAGCCGCCGAGCGGGGGGGCGGGGGCGGCGGGCGCGCGGGTCCCTGGGGGGCGCCGGCCCCGCGCCGCCCCCCCCCCCGCG
>SJYG01000833.1:104055-125439 GCA_006410535.1 Litocranius walleri | reverse complement strand
CAGGAGGGGCGCCGGGAGGGGCGGGGACAGGCAGGGGGCCCGGGGCGGGGCCAGGCGGGCTCAGAAGAGGACCCTCAGGCGGCCTGCGGAGGGGAGCTGGGAGGGGCGGGGACAGGCAGGGGGCCCGGGGCGGGTCCGGAGCAGCTGCAACCCCCCTCCCATGTGTGCGTGGCCGCTGCACGTCCTGGGCCTCTCTTCCTGCCCTGGGACCCCGGTCAGGTGTCACGTCCCCCACAGTCAGTGGGCGCTTCTCTGCGCTCACAGAGCTGGAGCCCCCGACCTGGGCCAGACCCACAGGTTCTGCTGCTCCCTGGGCTGGGCTCAGCGACCCCTTGGGCCTTTCCCCTCCATTGACCTGGGGGCAGGGCGAGTCCTCACCAGAACCCAGATGGCCACCTCGTCCAGGGGCCACTTGGGAAGACGGGACGGAGGTCAGGGTGCAGGTGGGGACAGTCCCTTGGGCCACATCCTGGTGGACAAAGGCTGCCGGCGAGCGGACGGGCCTGAGCCCAGGCACTGCGGCAGGTTCTGTGACGACGTGGCCTGGATGACCGGGGGGCGGCCCAGCTTCTACTGGCGGGCAGCCTGGAAGGTCGTGAGCCCCCTGCTGCTGCTGACCATCTTCGTGGCCTACATCACCCTCCTAGCCAGCTCGCCGCCGCACTACAAGGCCTGGAACCCCCGATACGTAAGTCCTTTGGGTGGGGGGATGACCCCGGAACCCAAGACCCAGCCTGACCCACCCCTGGTGCCCACCAGGGACATCGGTGCCCCGGGGCCCATGCAGGCTGCTTTTTCCCTGAGACCCCAGGTCCCTGGCCCTTGATGTCCCTTGGGGCATCAGTGCTGACTCCGGCAGCCCCAGTGACCTTGGGGCTGACCTTGGGCGAGGGCCTCACTCAGCGGCGGGAGGGCAGGTGCAGGTTCCACACTGTGGTGACCCCGCGGGCCCCTGCAGCCCCTCCCCCGGGGACGGGGTTTCAGGCCACACGCCCAGGTGCCGTGCAGCCAGCTCTGCAGACCAGTCTGGGACGAGACCCACCATTGAGCCAGCCAGAGCACAGGGTGTGGCCTGGACTCTCGGCCCTTGGCTGCACGCTGAGCCCGTGAGCTCCACCAGCCTGCCTTCCATCTGCAAGCTCAGAGCCGCCCCTTCTCTGGGGTGTGGACACAGCCGGTTCTAAAATCTCCCCAGAAAGCAGCTGCCCTACACGGCCAGGCGGGCATAGGAGGAAGGGCGCCATCTCCTGGGGGCTCCCGCCCTGTCAGAGTCAGCACGGGCCTGGGATCGGGCGGGTGATGCTCCCCTCACGGAGGGAGCACGGAGTCTGACTGGGCCCAGTGGTCAGCCCCAGGACCGTGCAGCCCTTGGGGTGGTCCAGGGTGGCTCTCTCCAGAACGCAGCACCCCAGGTCCCTGGCCTGCCTCTAGGAGCCTAACCCCACGGGTGGGTTGGCCAGCCAAGTCCTCGAAACTTCAGCCGCCCAGGTGCCCACTGCCAGGGAGCGGCCCTGGCCACGTCCCTTTCCCTCCACCCACCCTGGGGGCCCTGATAGAGGAGGAGACGGGCTGAGCTGCCCCCACGCTCACGGCCGCTGGGGCCGAGGGCCAGCCTCCTCCTCGCAGGGAGCGCACGTGGGGCGACCTGCCTGCTTCCCGGATGCCCCCTCAGGCCTTGTGTCCTGCAGGAGCGGTTCCCCTTGCGGCAGGAGAAGCCCTACCCAGGCTGGGTGCTGGCCGCCTGTGTGCTCCTGTCCTTCCTGCCCACCCTCTGGGTCCCGGTGGTGGCGCTGGGCCAGCTGCTTGCCCGGTGCAGAGAGAAGACGCGGGACCCGCCGCAGGACGGACGCCCGAAGCCGTGGGGCAGCAGGGCCTGCTGAGCACGGGGCTGGGGTGGCGGGGAGGCCTGCCTGTGCCACCACCAGGGCAGCACCAATACACGCACACTCGGCCCCGAGGGCCCGTGGTCGTTGTTCCCGACGCTGTCGTGCCCTCCGGACCCGCTCACGGCACCGCCCGGCTCCCGTGTCTGTCCACGCTCCTCTCCAAATGGGCCAAGTCCGCTGTCCACCTCCTGGGCCCTGTGGCCGGCGGTTCTGCATGGGGCCCTCGGAAGGCCGTGCACCAAATCCACGGGCAAAACGGTGGTGGGAGGGGGAGGGGCATCTGGGAAGGCCCACTGGCACCCCACACTGGCGGGACAGCGTGAGGCACGGCCATCTGCAAGGAGGGCCCGGCCCCACAGAAGCACCTCTCTACCTGAGCCTTGGTCCCAGGGAGGGTCTATCCTGGGTGTGCGTGATGGGGACCTCGGGGCACCTGGTGCACAGAGAATCGTCCGGGAAGCACGGGCCGCTCCCCCTCACCAAAGGCCAGGGAGCCGGTCACCGAGATGCGAGCTGCAAGGCTGGCTCTTCGCAGGCTTAGCTCAGAGGCACTGCCCTTTATTCTTCCGAGACTTTCAAGTCAAGGAGGGAAGGGAAAGCTGATCATCACGCAGGTCTCCATTCTCTGCAGGGGAAGAAGGCCAACCTCCTTGCCGAGCATGAGTGCCTCCCTGCACCAAGCTCCCCTCCCAGCAGCCTCAGACAAGACCTGCCCTTTCCTGGCCCGCTCGCCTCCCCCAACCCCTCTGTGCTCTGGCCCTCCCCCATCAGCCGGGGACAGTCCTGAGGGGCCCTGGACACACAGAGGGGCTTCCGGAGACCCTGCCTGTCCTCTGTGTCGTGCTGGGAGCTCGGCCCTCTGCACCCAGCCCCAGGCAGGCAAGTGCTGTCCGTGGTGCTGAACCAGGCCCTCCGACATGGCCCCGTGGGAGGCCGGCACGGCACTGGGGCCCTCGGACCCCAGGAAACAGGGCGAGTCACTGCCGCCCGCCTAAGAGGAGTGGGTATTAAAGGCGGCTCAGCGCAAGTTTGCCCTGGAATGAGCCCTAAGCCGCATGGGGTAGGCGGGGCCTGCACTTCACCCCCATGGAAGCACCAACACGGCGTCTCCCTCAGCCCCCTCCTCCGCGTGCGAGGACCCCGGGATCACACTAGCCCGGCTGGGAGGCGGGTCCAGATCACGTCCCACCTCCAGGCCAGCTGATCGCTAACCATTGCGATGCGCCTCCGCCTCGTCCGAGTTGGGCTCTCGGGCTCTGGGGTTCAGATGCCCGGTTCCCTGTGCACATTTAGGGGTCACCACCTTGCCTCCCACCAGCATTCGGAGGGCTCTGAGCTGAGGCGTCTGGGAAGCCCTCTGCCCCATACTGACCTTCACAAGTGAGCATGCCAGGGCCAGGCGCCAGCATGTGCCAGGGGGCTATGGCAGTGAGCAGGGCAGGCGTGGGGCCGGGGCCCCCGGCTGTGGCTTGTCCCCTGCTCTATCTCCTGCCTCCTCCTCAGTCCTCACCTTGATTCCCGGCGGCATACAGGCCTGGGGGTGCGCGAGGGTCTCCTTCACGTGCAGTTTGGAGCTGGTAAGTGAAGGTTGGCCCGTGGTGCGCAACTCTTTCCGACCCCGTGAACTGCAGCCCGCCAGGCCCCTCTGTCCATGGGGTTCTCCAGACAAGCATCCTGGAGTGGGTAGCCGTTCCCTTCTCCAGGAGACCTTCCAACCCAGGGACTGAGCCCAGGTCTCCCACACTGCGGGCAGGTTCTTCACCCTCTGTGCCACCAGGGAAGCCGTTTAGATCTGGGGAAGCCTGAAAGCCTAGCCTTCTTTCGTCAGGATTCTGTCATTTCTATGTTTCACTCTGAGGAACTGCATGGTGGTTTTAAAAATGATAAATCAGAATGAGGTCTTGGTTGAGCCCGACCAGAACACATGCCCTTTCCAAGTTTTACACTTGAGGAAAAATACAAGTGATTTTGAGTAAAATCGGGATGAAATGCATTTAGTAGACAGTTTTAGAGGCATGGGGACACTGGAAAGCTGAGTGATGACTGGCCTTTATGGAAAGGCTAGAAAGAGGTCTGGGGCACAGGGAGCCTGCAGGGGCTGGTGGGGGTCAGCGGGACGCAGCCGTGGGGTCCTGGTCACCCTTCCCTGCCCGAAGCACCTGGCACCCTGAGCAGCGTAAGTTGTCCCCAGAGGGGGCACTGCCAGGCGGGCGGGTGGAGCCAGCACGGTGGTGTTCCTGAGGTGCATCTGGACCCGGGCCCATCCTAAACGCACCAGCCCGCTCACTCGGACGCAGCCGGCGGCAGCAGCGATGGCCAAACGCACGGCTGCCCGCACCAGGCACCGCGCTCAGCGGCAGTGGGCTGCTCCCAAGGCGACCCCGACCAAGGTCCACTTGCCAGCCCCTGCCTCAGAGCGCGGCCCGCCAGCGACACCCCGGAAGGGAGCCTCAGGACAACGTGAGCTTTTGCCAGGCACAGCGTGCAAGGCGGCCAGCCGCCCCAGGTGGCACCCTGAGCTGCCCCTCCGGTTCTCACGCCCGCAGGGGTTGAAGGGCAAGTACAGAGCAGGGCAGGCCAGGCCCACTGTCCTGATGAACACTGGCAGCTGCCGACGATGGATTCCCTGGCGGGGAGGGTGCCCCACAGACCTGGGCCCAGGGGGACGTAGAGGCCTCTGACAGGGTGCTGAGGAGGGGACCCCGCTCTCACAGGCCCCTCCATAACCGCACACCCCTCTTCCTGCTGGCTGAGCCGCACGCCCACCACCTCTCCCTGACCCACCTCCGGCATCCTGACCCTGACCCCACGGCCACTGAAGGCTCTGCCCCAGGGCCACTGCAAGGGGGACTGTCCCTAGGGCAGCCTCCAACCTCCCCACCCCTCGAGCAGCCTCAGCAGCGTGTGGGACTTCAAGATTCACAGGCCCAGACCTGCTGAGCCAGAGACGGGGCAGGGGCACCTGTGTGGCTCACCCCCCACCAGGGGACCAGGGACCCAGCAGCTGTGTGGGTCACACCCTCAGGGGGAAGTATCTGTGTGGTCCACCACCCCCAACCAGGGGACCAGGGACCCAGCACCTGTGTAGTTCACACCCTGGCCCCCACCAGAGGGTGCAGGTTGAAAGCTGCCCCTCACCTCTGAGCCCAGCCCTCCTGGGACAAGCTCTCTGGGACAGCTAGCCACCACCAGGATAGGGGCTCGCCGCACCTCTCCACGACCTCAGGGCCACCTGTCTGCCCAGGCCCTCCATGTGGCCCCCAAAACACAACCCTTGGCCTCGAGCCCTGTGTGGCCCCCCAGAGGTCTCACCCTTGGGGACCCGAGGAGCGCCCACCGAGGAGCCTCCCTCTCTGCACACCCCGGCCCAGGCCTGTGCTGCTTCTCTGCCCAAGTCCAGCTCAGTGGACAGAACGGCACGTGAGCAAAGGAGCCCCCGCGGTCACATGGAGACAGGCAGGGGCACCCGAGGGTTCAGGGGGCAGCCCGTGCGGACACAGGGGCTGCCACCTGAGCCCGTCTCCCTGCCCAGGTTCAGCTCGTGGGGACAGGTGGGGGGACAAGCACCCTGGGGGAGGGCCGGGCCCATGCCTGGACCCCGTGTTCCCAGCCCACGCTGTCCACTCCACGGGCCTTCTGGAAGAACAAGGAATCCGGGGCCCGCTGTGAAGGAACGGGCAGGATCGGGGGTCCTGGACCTCAGAATCTTCGTGTCTACCGTCGCCCAAGTGTGCACAGGGCACGGCAAGCCGCTGCAGGCAGGGTGGGCGCTGGGCCAACCCACAAGGGTGTCCTCTCTGGCCCCTCCCACCACACCCTGTCCCCAGGATACCCCCCTCCAACTCCTGCCAGGCCAGGGATGCGGGAGCATCTGACACCCCACAGGTGCGCGTTTATAACCACAGAACCCGGTACTGACGGACACAGCTTTTAATACAAACATCCAGAGAAAAACGGCAACAAGCTGTGGAGACGGCAGGCGGAGGCTCGATGGCCTCCTTTGCCGCGGTGATGGGGGGTGGGGGGGTAGGAAGAGGCACAGATGACCCCGGCCTGGTGCTGAGCGGGGACCAGGTGCCTGCAGAGGTCGGGGGGCAGGCAGGCGTTGGGGACGGCAGGGCCTCCAGCAGCTGACTGCGGGGAAGGCCCAGCAGGCTGGACTCCGAGCTCAGCGGGTGGAGGAGGAAGGCATGGACCGAGGGCTGGGCGGGGCACAGGCGCACTGTCAGCAGCGGGCAGGGCCCACTCAGCCCCACTGGACAGACATGTGTCCTCACTTCAGGGCAGGGGAGAGGGGTGACAACCCCAACTCCCTGTTCCAACGGCCGACCACCCCGCCAGGCCCTTCCGCACGTCTTGCCGGGCCTGGCGGTGAGCCACTGGAGATGCATGGTCTCTGGAGGGCCCCGGGGCAGCGGCTCCGCTCCTGTGAGGCAGCCCCCCTCCCCAGGGCTCTCGGGGTGCCAAGGCTTCGCCGTGGAGCGGGGCCCTCCCATGGGCTCCGGAGCCCACCCCCAGCTGTGGGCAGGGCTGACGGTCAGTCCAAGATGGTCTTGAAGTCCGCGGTCAGGGCTGGGTTGGCCGCTGCCTCCACGGCCGCCCGTGTGGGCCCTGGGAGCAGCCGGTGCAGCTGTGCTTGGGCTGTTGGAGGGGGATGGACTCAGAGCCCCTTGCGAGGGATGCCAGAGAACACTGCTCACCGGGCACACCGCTGAGGCCAAGCGGGTACCTCCCAAGTGTGCACAGGGCACGGCAAGCCGCTGCAGGCAGGGTGGGCGCTGGGCCAACCCACAAGGGTGTCCTCTCTGGCCCCTCCCACCACACCCTGTCCCCAGGATACCCCCCTCCAACTCCTGCCAGGCCAGGGATGCGGGAGCATCTGACACCCCACAGGTGCGCGTTTATAACCACAGAACCCGGTACTGACGGACACAGCTTTTAATACAAACATCCAGAGAAAAACGGCAACAAGCTGTGGAGACGGCAGGCGGAGGCTCGATGGCCTCCTTTGCCGCGGTGATGGGGGGTGGGGGGGTAGGAAGAGGCACAGATGACCCCGGCCTGGTGCTGAGCGGGGACCAGGTGCCTGCAGAGGTCGGGGGGCAGGCAGGCGTTGGGGACGGCAGGGCCTCCAGCAGCTGACTGCGGGGAAGGCCCAGCAGGCTGGACTCCGAGCTCAGCGGGTGGAGGAGGAAGGCATGGACCGAGGGCTGGGCGGGGCACAGGCGCACTGTCAGCAGCGGGCAGGGCCCACTCAGCCCCACTGGACAGACATGTGTCCTCACTTCAGGGCAGGGGAGAGGGGTGACAACCCCAACTCCCTGTTCCAACGGCCGACCACCCCGCCAGGCCCTTCCGCACGTCTTGCCGGGCCTGGCGGTGAGCCACTGGAGATGCATGGTCTCTGGAGGGCCCCGGGGCAGCGGCTCCGCTCCTGTGAGGCAGCCCCCCTCCCCAGGGCTCTCGGGGTGCCAAGGCTTCGCCGTGGAGCGGGGCCCTCCCATGGGCTCCGGAGCCCACCCCCAGCTGTGGGCAGGGCTGACGGTCAGTCCAAGATGGTCTTGAAGTCCGCGGTCAGGGCTGGGTTGGCCGCTGCCTCCACGGCCGCCCGTGTGGGCCCTGGGAGCAGCCGGTGCAGCTGTGCTTGGGCTGTTGGAGGGGGATGGACTCAGAGCCCCTTGCGAGGGATGCCAGAGAACACTGCTCACCGGGCACACCGCTGAGGCCAAGCGGGTACCTACGCTGGGCGGACTGTGAGCCGGGGGGCTTGGGGGTGCGAGCCTTAGCAGGGGGAGACAACCCATTAAACCCAGAGCCATAGGGGCAGCCGGGCAGCGCCCGAGGGGATGCAGGTGGGGGGCTAGTGGGCCGATGCCGTGGGGAGAAGAGGCCCCAAGAAGGGCAGTGAGAGGCGGCGTGACCCAGCTGGGTGTGCCCTGGGCGGGCGGGGCTGTGACCCCGGCTCCTGGGGACTCCTGGGCCCACCCACCTGCCCGAAGGGGCCGCCTTGTGTCTGCCCACACCCACCTGTCCGGAGAGCCCCCAGCAGGCAGCTGTAGGTGGCGCGGTGGCGAGCCAGCTTGTGCAGGAAGGCGTGGAGACACAGCCAGTGCGCGGCTTCAGACGGGAACAGGCCAGAGGCACCCCTGGCCCCCAGCGACGCCCCTGGGGACACGCGCGACTGAGGCCCCGCCCGACACCGAGCCGGGGAGACCGGGGCCTCCAGGCGGAGAGCATCAGTGCGCTTGTGGGACAATGTTGGGCAAACCAGCCCTTTCATCCCAGGGGCCACCCCAATAGGAGCTCGGGGAATTCTGACAACACGTTTTCTTCAACTTCTCCAAGAAACCTCCACGAACAGGATGGTGACAGTAAGTCTGCACAGGCCTCACCGACGCACAGCCGGGACCTCGGACGGGTCCGCAGGGCCCTGGCCGAGGCCGTGGGGGTGGGCACGGGGATGCCCCAGGAAGGCTGAGCTGAGGGCTGGTGACCCCAAAGCACATGGGGGCCCCTCAGCAGGCTCCTCCCCAACGGGGGCAAGGGCGGCCCAGGGCCTCCTGCTGCCCGCTGGCCTGGCTGACCCAATGCCCAGGGCACCGGGGCAGGAGGGCTGCCTGCGAGCGGGCGGGGTGTGCAGGGGAGGATCCCCGGCTGGTGCCTAGGTGCCCAGTCACTCCAGGCTGGTGGCGGACGACAGGCTAGTAGAGGGCCTGAGCCGCCATCAAAGTAAAGGTGCCCTGGCCCTGTCTCCTACCCCACGGGGTGTGAGGGGCATGCCGCCCAAGTCCCCACCCCCTGCAGGCCCTCAGTCCCGGACGCCCAAGCACCTGCGTTTCTGGCTTTCAGGAGGGCGTAGCCGCGGGCCGCCGTGTCTGCAATGACCTGGAGAAAGAATGCAGGGCTGCTCCCGACCGGCTGGCTGAAGGGCAGCTGCAGCACGCAGGCGTGGAACCTGGGGGCGGCGGCCCCGTCAGGACACGCCCCCCCACCCTGCCCGCGAGGAGCTCCATGGAGACCAAGCAGGACGAGCCTGGCTCGGGGTCCCGGTTAGGGGTGGACGAGCCCTAGACTCCACAGTCAGCTGCCTGCGCCCCGGCTCAGCATTTGGAGAGTGGCATGGCCCCAGAGCGGGGAATGTTCTGGAAGCTGGTCTGTGCTAATTGGTGTGGCTTCCCGCTGCCCCTCCTAGGGGCACCTGAGGGCTGGGGGCCACTGCAGACACTGATCTCTGCTCCCTGACCTGCCCCGCCCCACCCTGCAGCCCTCCCCCCATTGACGAGACCCCTGAGTGCTCCCTGGGGACAGAGCAGCGTTCCCAGGGTGGACGAGGACACAGGGGCTGCCTCCTTGCACTGGGGAGCAGCGTGCCCCCCAGGTCCCGGGCGAGTGTGGCACTGCGGCTGAGGCCCCGTCCCCCACCAGACGCACCTATAGGCCTGCAGCAGGAATATCTTATAAATGTTTGTGAAAACCGTCTGGAGACTGTTCACCTTCAGAAAGAAAAGAGAAGAAAATGCTGGCGGTGCCTCTGGCTTTGCATTCCTGAGTTTGCTTTACAGCCACGTCAAGCAGAGCAGGAGAAAGGGTCGTCTCGGTAAGAACCTGGCGGCCTCTCTGGGGAAACCCACCAGGTCCCCCGGGCCCCTCAGAGGTGGCCAGGCCTGTGGGAAGGGCAAGGGTGGGAGCCTGGCAGGACGACGGTCCAGGCCCCACAGGGACAAGCAAGGGCCACACAGGCCCGGCCCAAAGGGATGAGCAGGGGCCAGGTGAGGACAGCGGAGTCAGGGCTGTGGGCACAGGCATGCACACAGCTGGACACACATGCACACCCACACGTTCAGTCACACGTACACGTGTGTGATGCCCTTTCACACACAGGTGCACGTGCACACCCACACGTTCAGTCGTGCGTACACGTATGTGATGACTGATGCCCTTTCAGACACGGTCACGTGTGCACACCCACACACTCGGTTGTGCATACACATATATGATGACTGATGCCCTTTCACACACAGGCACACGTGCACACCCACATGCTTGGTCACATGTACATGTATGTGACGACTGATGCCCTTTCACACACAGGCACACATGAACACCCACACAGTTGTGCGTACACATGTGATGACTAATGCCCTTTCACACACAGGCACACATGCACACCCACACGCTCAGTCGTGTGTACACGTGTATGATGACTAATGCCCTTACACAGGCACATGTGCACACCCACACGCTCGGTCACACGTACATGTATGTGATGACTAATGTCCTCTCAGACAGGCACCTGCACACCCACACGCTCGGTCGTGCATACATGTGTGTGATGACTAATGCCCTTTCACACACAGGCACACCTGCACACCCACACGCTCAGTCGTGCATACACGTATGTGATGATTGATGCCCTTTCACACACAGTCACGTGTGCACACCCACACGCTCGGTCACACGTTCATGTATGTGATGACTAACGTCCTCACACAGAGGCGTGCACTTGCACACCCACACGCTCGGTCATGCGTACACATATGTGATGACTGATGCCCTTTCACACACAGGCGTGCACCTGCACGCCCACTCCCCCAGGATCTACAACACATGGGGTGCCAGCTGCCCTCGTGCCCGTGGCCCCGCCCCCACCTGCAGGTCCAGGAAGAGCCCGTGGCACTTGAGCTGCAAGACCGCCAGCAGCTTGCGGCGCAGGTTCCTCCCGGGCTTGAAGCCCTGGGTGAAGGTGAGGCTTGCTCTGATGGACGTCCGGGCGTAACTGTGAGACAGGACGGGGTCCGGGGAAGTAAGTGTGTCCACCCCACACTGATGCACGCCTGGATGTCCCGCCCCTCGGCTACACTGATTGGCCAGGAAGGCCGCCTGTCCCCCACACGGTCACAGCTTCACGGGCAGCCAGACATGACAGTGGGCAGGTCATGACTCGCTGGCGTGGTCGGTGCATGGACACGTGAGGGGGTGTCGGGAGCAGCAGGTGGACACACAGAACCGCAGACGGCAAGCGTCTGCCCCGCATCTTCCCAGGGAGCGCCCGGGGGCAGCCCCCAGCCCCCCAGCAGGACTGGGCTAGCAGCGCTGGACAGGGTAGCCCCATCCAGCAGTGCCCCGAGACTGCTCGTTCCTCACAGAGCAGAGGACACACCTGCAGCCACACTGCTCCTCAGCCCTCTGCGTCTGTGCAAAGCCTGGGGCTTGCTGCACCATCCCAGGGTGGGGCGGGAGGAGAAGGCTGCCAGGGGCTCAACCTCATCCCCAAACTCACAGGGTGAGCCCCGCCCCCATGGCCGTTCCGGGACAATGCCTTTGAGAAGGTGACTAAGGTCAAATGAGAGCATAAGGGGGGCCCAAACCCACGAGGACAGGGGCCCGGGAAGAGGTGCCGAGACGCTGAGCACAGGAGCCTTAACCCATGGGGAAGGGGGGGCCAGGAAGAGGCGCTGAGACGCTGAGCACAGGAGCCTTAACCCATGGGGAAGGGGGGGCCAGGAAGAGGCGCTGAGACGCTGAGCACAGGAGCCCAAACCCATTGTGTGATGCCCTTTCACACACAGGTGCACGTGCACACCCACACGTTCAGTCGTGCGTACACGTATGTGATGACTGATGCCCTTTCAGACACGGTCACGTGTGCACACCCACACACTCGGTTGTGCATACACATATATGATGACTGATGCCCTTTCACACACAGGCACACGTGCACACCCACATGCTTGGTCACATGTACATGTATGTGACGACTGATGCCCTTTCACACACAGGCACACATGAACACCCACACAGTTGTGCGTACACATGTGATGACTAATGCCCTTTCACACACAGGCACACATGCACACCCACACGCTCAGTCGTGTGTACACGTGTATGATGACTAATGCCCTTACACAGGCACATGTGCACACCCACACGCTCGGTCACACGTACATGTATGTGATGACTAATGTCCTCTCAGACAGGCACCTGCACACCCACACGCTCGGTCGTGCATACATGTGTGTGATGACTAATGCCCTTTCACACACAGGCACACCTGCACACCCACACGCTCAGTCGTGCATACACGTATGTGATGATTGATGCCCTTTCACACACAGTCACGTGTGCACACCCACACGCTCGGTCACACGTTCATGTATGTGATGACTAACGTCCTCACACAGAGGCGTGCACTTGCACACCCACACGCTCGGTCATGCGTACACATATGTGATGACTGATGCCCTTTCACACACAGGCGTGCACCTGCACGCCCACTCCCCCAGGATCTACAACACATGGGGTGCCAGCTGCCCTCGTGCCCGTGGCCCCGCCCCCACCTGCAGGTCCAGGAAGAGCCCGTGGCACTTGAGCTGCAAGACCGCCAGCAGCTTGCGGCGCAGGTTCCTCCCGGGCTTGAAGCCCTGGGTGAAGGTGAGGCTTGCTCTGATGGACGTCCGGGCGTAACTGTGAGACAGGACGGGGTCCGGGGAAGTAAGTGTGTCCACCCCACACTGATGCACGCCTGGATGTCCCGCCCCTCGGCTACACTGATTGGCCAGGAAGGCCGCCTGTCCCCCACACGGTCACAGCTTCACGGGCAGCCAGACATGACAGTGGGCAGGTCATGACTCGCTGGCGTGGTCGGTGCATGGACACGTGAGGGGGTGTCGGGAGCAGCAGGTGGACACACAGAACCGCAGACGGCAAGCGTCCGCCCCGCATCTTCCCAGGGAGCGCCCGGGGGCAGCCCCCAGCCCCCCAGCAGGACTGGGCTAGCAGCGCTGGACAGGGTAGCCCCATCCAGCAGTGCCCCGAGACTGCTCGTTCCTCACAGAGCAGAGGACACACCTGCAGCCACACTGCTCCTCAGCCCTCTGCGTCTGTGCAAAGCCTGGGGCTTGCTGCACCATCCCAGGGTGGGGCGGGAGGAGAAGGCTGCCAGGGGCTCAACCTCATCCCCAAACTCACAGGGTGAGCCCCGCCCCCATGGCCGTTCCGGGACAATGCCTTTGAGAAGGTGACTAAGGTCAAATGAGAGCATAAGGGGGGCCCAAACCCACGAGGACAGGGGCCCGGGAAGAGGTGCCGAGACGCTGAGCACAGGAGCCTTAACCCATGGGGAAGGGGGGGCCAGGAAGAGGCGCTGAGACGCTGAGCACAGGAGCCTTAACCCATGGGGAAGGGGGGGCCAGGAAGAGGCGCTGAGACGCTGAGCACAGGAGCCCAAACCCACGGGGATGGGGGCCCAGGAAGAGATGCTGAGACGCTGGGGATGGGGGGCCTAATCCACGGGGACGGGGGCCCAGGAAGATGCACCGAGACTCTGAGCACAGGGGCCTTAACCCACGGGGACAGGAGCCTAGGAGGAGGCGCTGAGACGCTGGGGATGGGGGCCCAGGAAAAGGCGCTGAGACGCTCAACACAGAGGTCCTAACCCACGGGGACAGGGGCCCAGGAAGAAACACTGAGATGCTAGGGACGGGGGCCCAGGAAGAGGTGCCGAGATGCTGAACACAGACGGTGACCTTGTGGGTGCTGGGGGTACAGACGCATCCACACGGCCTGGAGAGGCCACAGGAGGGATCGGCCGGTGAGGGACCACAGAGCCGACCACGTGCCCTGAAGCCCCGTCCCTGACGGACCAGAGGGGACTGCAAACCCGACCCCAGTGAGACCTGGGGCTCGTGTCCGGCAGGTCCTGAATCTCCTGGTCACGGCCACATGCCTCCCTGGGAGCACGCTCGTGCCCGAGTCAGCTACACGGTTCCCTTTCATGAAAAACACTCGGAAAGCCGCTGCCTCGGAGAGCCGGCGCGCCGCCTGCCGCGCAGCTCCTGACCCTAGGCCCGGGCCCGGCGCTCACCTGGAGTGGTCGGCATGCACCTCCAGGGTGCGTGTGTCCAGCAGCAGGCCGCACCAGGGGAACAGGCAGTGGGCCGGCAGCTGCAGGGGCGCCGCGCCGCCCAGGGCCCCAGTCTCCACAGCGAAGTTCACCACCGTCTTCCGCAGGTTCACCTGGCAGCCGTACTCGGGCACACCACGCACCAGGGTCCTGCGGCCGGGTGCCGCGTGAGCGCCGGATGGACTGGGCCGCACTGGCTGTCTCGGGGGCGCTGGGCAGCGTACCCAGCACCCGGAGAGGCAGGTGGGCCGCAGAGGGTGGGCTGGGACCGCAGGCCCCCATGGAAGGCTGGACATGGCCCGGCTCTGCGGAGTGACCTGCTGCTTGTGACCAGGGCCCGGGGTGGCCGGTGGCAGAGGAGGGGAGCAGGGGGGCCCAAGGCCAGCCCTGAAGCCTGAGTGGACACTGGGACCGTACGCCAGGCTCTTGGAGCCCTGAGACTGCGCCGCAGGACGCTCCCCAGAGGTGCGGGGACGCACAGGAGGGCCGTGTTCACACGCCTGCAGGACACGAGCTGGGAGGCGCGTGCAGAGACGCACACACGGGGGACCTCACCTGAGGAAGTCTGTGGCCCGCGTCAGGTGAGGCGTGACCAGCAGGAAGTCGTCCACCAGGCGCAGAAGCACCCTGGGCATGGAGAGGCCCATGGTAAGGGCAGACCCCGACACCGCCATACGCCCACACACGCCATATGCCCACACACGCCATACGCCCCCGGCGTCCTCCCGGGGCCGGTGAACGGTGCCAGGTGTAATGTCTGAGTTCAGCCGGACGCGAATAAAGTGACCTTTTCCAGAGAAGCCAACCACAGACCAGTGTCCGTGGGATTCGGGCAGGGCCCAGCAGTCTCAGCAGTCGGGCTGGGAGCAGACGGGCTCGGTGCCGGCCCACGCCCTGGCCACGTTGCAAGCCCCACTCACTCCCTGCTGAGCACTGCCTCCCAGCCCTGGGCAGCACCCCCTGCACCCAAGACCGGCAACAGAGGGGCCCCAACAAGGCCACGCCCTCCACAAGAGCCACGCTCTCTGCCACGAGCACCATGCCCTCCACCACGGGGGCCATGCCCACCGCCACGGGGCCACGCCCTCCACGACCCGCTGCCACAGGGGCCATGCCCACCGCCACGGGGCCCATGCCCACCAACACAGGGGTGTATCCTCCGCCACGGGCCGCAACCACCTCCGCGGGGGCTGCGCCCGCCAACATGGGGCCTGCGCCTGCCCACACGGGGGTGTACCCTCTGCCACGGGGGCCGTGCCCACCAACACAGGGGCACACCCACTGCCACGGGGCCATGCCGTTTGCCACGGGGGCTGCACCCGCTGGCCAGGGGGCCGTACCCATCCTGCTGGACTCCAGGGAATAGCTTGTTCTCCATGTCCCCGTAGCAGAAGCTGCAGAGCAGGGTGGACAGGATGGAGCCCTGGGGGATGCCCTGACACTGGATGTAGGACCTGGGGGGCAGGATGTGGTCAGCAGGTGGGCTGGCCACGGCGAGCTCCACGCTCACATCTACACACACACACACAGACACACAGGCACGTGCACACAGGTGTGCGCACACCACTCCCACCTGGGGATGCGAATCAACACACTCGTCACACCCCCGACAAAGCCCTGCCACACTCCTGCCCGGCCACACGCGGCACGACCCCGCTCCACGAGGGGTGGTGGCTCGGGAGGAGTCAGGCTCGAGGCCTTTCCCGCAGAGGAGCAGCTCCTCCACCTGGTGCCATTTCCACACCTGTGCAGACCTGTGCTCTCACCTGCCCTCGTGAGAACTCACCCTGCTGTGCAGTGGGCACGTGCCCTCCCCGGGAGTCTGCTGTTTTATAATTCACTGGGCTGCCTTGCCATGGGCATTGTAGTTGCTCGGAATGTAATAGTAATGAAGGCACATCCTTTAAGCAGAAAGTCCCCTGAGCCAGGAGCACGCTCACAACCCCTGAGAAGGCCCCAGGGTCTAGACTGACCTCTAACGGCTGTGGCCACGAGCCCGAAGCCCCCTGGACCCAGAGGGGTCTCACACACGCGTGCCACCGGAGCAGATGTGCCTTCACACACGTTAAAGAGAATGACTAGCTGCCTTCTGACCCCGAGCACATCCCATCAGTGGAGGGCCGTGTGCTGCCGCCCCAGCCACGGTGCTGGGGGGCCTCCCGGGCACTGGGCGGGCAGGCGGGGCCCAGACCTACCTGCCCCCGATCCTGATGACATGGCCTCGGACCAGGTGCAGGAAGAGGCTGAAGAGGCTGCTGCCTGGCTCGTTCAGGGAGCAGCTCTGCAGAGGCAGGCAGGCGCTGGGCTGGAGTGGACGCCACTCTGGGCCGGCACGTGGCCCGGGGGAATGGGCCCGCACCCAGGGAGGCGGCAGGGAGCCCCGCGTGGCGGCAGGGAGCCCCCAGGGCCCAGGGCCCGCTGGGGAGCCAGCTCAGGCAGAAAGTGTGTCCCCACAGGGCTCAGGAGGGGGCGGGTCTGCGGGGCCAGCCCTGTGCCCTCCTGGAGGAGGTGGACGCGCCTTCTTGTGGCCTCAAGGCCAAAACAGAGGGAGAAGACAGGCAGCAAAGTGCAGAGGGGCCACAGACAGCGGGGGTGCGGGAGGCCCGGGAGCGGGAGGAGGTGCCCTAAGGTATGAGCACGTCGGCACCGGCCAGCCCACGGGGAGCGGGCGCCCACACCCACCTGCTCGATGACCACGGCGTCTCTCAGCGAGCCCGTCACCTGCAGACGCTCCACAAGCTGCCTCAGGTATGGCTGGAAGTCCGAGAAGGTGGACACCTGCCGGCCGAGGACGGGGCGCTCAGGACGGCGGTCGGAGCGTGGGGGGCTGGCCATGGCCACTGGGACCGGGCAGAAAATGCCAGGCTGCCGGGGGTGCCAGGGAGGTGCGGACACAGATGGGCTGGGGTCTTGGTTTTTGGGGTGCATGCTGCCTTCCCCCTGACCTCTCCCCAAGGCCGGGATCCACTGAGCAGAAAGACTATGGGGTTCAGGGACACTAAGCAGCAAGGACGAGTCTGGGTGAACTCCAGGAGTTGGTGATGGACAGGGAGGCCTGGCGTGCTGCAGTCCACGGGGTCGCAAAGAGTCAGACAGGACTGAGTGACTGGACTGAACTGGAGCAGCAAGGATTGACGGCGTCTCGGGGGAGCTTGCAGAGCAAGGACCCTCACTCAGGCAACCCAGGAGCCACGCTGAGCCAAGCACGTGGTCCTGGCAGCCAGGGGGCTGGGCCTGGGGGCCCCTCACAGCAGACACCGGGGAAGGGAGTGAGGCAGGCCAGACGCCACGCTGTTCACAACGAACCCTTGCAGGACTCAGGTCACAGTGCCACTGTCAGGGAAACACGGCCCACCGTGGAGAACTCAAAAACCCACTCGTTACAGTTCCTGTTCACAAAGTCTGGCGCTTTGTGGAAAAACAGGCCCCGGTGTGACCAAAACCTCTCACAGGACAGACAGACACAGGAGAAGCCTGCCTGCGGGCTGGGGAGGTGCCCAGTCTCTGGAATTTTAAAATCAGTCAAGATAACACTGCTAACAAACAGGCAAAGCTGAGGGATTTAACCAAAGACCACCTGTGAGAAAAACCAACGCGGATTTCTAAACCTGAGAAACAGGCTACCCAACTTACGGATTGGTTAAATGCGTTTAAAACTAGAGACACAGAAGGGCAGACATGTGAACCAGAAGACAGGCCTGCGGAGTCCAGGCTGGAGAAGAGACGAACACATTAAAGCATCGGTGCACAAGCTGGTTCAAAACGGGCCCCAGGGGCTCCCCTGCGCCCCGTGGCCAGGACGCCAAGCTCCCAGAGCAGCGGCCGGCGCTCAGTCCCTGCCAGGGACTCATTCCCCACGCTGCAGCTAAGACCTGCAGCAGCCTAATTAATTAAAATGAACCAGCCCCGCCTAAATGCGGCAGCTGGAGTGACAAACGTCCTGACAGCACTGGGGTCAGGCAGACAGCAGGCAGGCCACACAAGCACAACACGGTTTCAGCCACGGCTTCGAGCAGAGAAGCTGGGTCCGCCAAAGCGAAAACCATCTGTTCATGGAGACTCCGCTTGCAACGGCGAAGGCAGGGTAGGCTGAGACAGCACCCAGGGCCGCCGGGAGGCCTGTCCCCAGGACGTGGGCAAGTCCTCTCAGATGGCAAAGCAGGCAGACAGCCCCACGTGGGGAGACTGCACAGGCACCCCCCAATTTCCCCAGAGGACGTGCCAGCCGGGGGGCTGGCACACGAGGTGCCCAGAGCCTGGTCCCCTGGATCGGTCCCAGAGACATGCCCGTGTGGTCTACAGCCCTGCCCTTCCCGGCCCCCAACACCGCCCGCTGGACCCCCTGTGGCCCGCGGGACCGCACCTGGCACCTCTTGGGCGACGTCTCCTAAAATGACGCAAGCCTGGAGTCCGCCCCATGGGATCTGGGTGGCGGGTTTGTCTCCACAAACAGCGCATCACAGGGCTGCTGGCAACCGCCTGGATCCACACCCGGGCATGAACCAGCAGACACCCACCCTAATGCGGCAGCTGGAGTGACAAACGTCCTGACAGCACTGGGGTCAGGCAGACAGCAGGCAGGCCACACAAGCACAACACGGTTTCAGCCACGGCTTCGAGCAGAGAAGCTGGGTCCGCCAAAGCGAAAACCATCTGTTCATGGAGACTCCGCTTGCAACGGCGAAGGCAGGGTAGGCTGAGACAGCACCCAGGGCCGCCGGGAGGCCTGTCCCCAGGACGTGGGCAAGTCCTCTCAGATGGCAAAGCAGGCAGACAGCCCCACGTGGGGAGACTGCACAGGCACCCCCCAATTTCCCCAGAGGACGTGCCAGCCGGGGGGCTGGCACACGAGGTGCCCAGAGCCTGGTCCCCTGGATCGGTCCCAGAGACATGCCCGTGTGGTCTACAGCCCTGCCCTTCCCGGCCCCCAACACCGCCCGCTGGACCCCCTGTGGCCCGCGGGACCGCACCTGGCACCTCTTGGGCGACGTCTCCTAAAATGACGCAAGCCTGGAGTCCGCCCCATGGGATCTGGGTGGCGGGTTTGTCTCCACAAACAGCGCATCACAGGGCTGCTGGCAACCGCCTGGATCCACACCCGGGCATGAACCAGCAGACACCCACCCAGCAGAAGGCCAGGTCCACCTGGCAGCACCAGAGGCCACCACACTGGGCCCCAGACTCCCAAAACCGGACGGGAGGGAGAGCATGCTTGCTTCACATCACAAGGTTAGAGACAGGTGAGCCTGCTGCCTGTTGGAGGAGGAGGCCTGGGGGGCCGGGGGGTGTCCTGTGGGTGCTGCCCCACCCGTGCCACACACCCAAGATCCCCCGAGTTCTCTGCATCACACACCCTGGACTCACAAACATGCTCAGCAGTGCCTGGGCCCAAGTTTCCTATGCGCCCTCCCCAGCACTTCCCGGGAGCCCAACCACATCTGTCTCCGGGTACACATGCTGCTCTGGGTGGGGGACAAGCGCTAGGAGCCCCCGTGGCCTCGGGGTCCACCTAGCACCCACGTCCTCTTCCAGCCCTTCCTGGCCTGAGGCCCCCACAGCCGGGGGGAGAAGCGGCCCCGCCACCCACCCCACGACACACGTGCGTGCAGAAGGCAGTGCAGCCTGAGTCGCAGGCAGGACACTCTCCCGGCCCCGCCCCCCGCCCCAGGGCACACACGGTGCTGCTGCGTGGCCGTGGGGACACCTCAGGACACCCGTGTGGCTCTGCTGCTGCCAGGGTCCCCTGCTCTGCGCAGCTCACGGGCAGTCAGGCCTTGCGCAGGGGCAGACCGGATGGGAATACCGGCAAGAGTAGTCCTCGGGGCTCCACAGTGTGGAGCGTGCACCCCCTGGCCCCGCAGGCCACGCCCCTGCACTGCACAGGCCCCCCGCCCCCGCAGTCCACAGGCCCCGTGGGTCTTACGTGTCTCTTGAAGGATTTCCACATGCGCCCGCGCGCAGTGCGGACCACGGCGCACTGGCGCACGCAGTACGTATTCTTCTGCGGCTGCAGCACGTTGGCGATCACCTCTGCCAGCCTGTCCTGGGGGAGGGCATCGTAGGCCCCCACCACGTCTGCCTATGTGGGAACAGGAGGCCTGAGGACACGTTCACCTCTAACCCCGAGTTTTGGGTCCAGCTCGTCCTGACCTGCCATCAGCCAGTGCTGGGGTGAATCGAACATGAGGGATGGGGAGACCCCATACCCCCATCCCTGCCCCCCGTGGGCTCTGAGACGCCCCACACCCCTGGACTCTGAGCACCCCTAGGACTGGCCTGCGTGCCCTCTCTGAGCTGCAGGCTGGTGACCAGAGCACAACACAGGGCACCCGGCCCAGGGTCTGAGCAGGTGTCTCCTTCCCTGGAGGGAGGGCAGGAGCCAGAGAACTCCAGAGGCACAGAGCCTCTGCCCTAGGAGCCGGGCCCCCGTCTTGCAGCTCACAGGAGAAGCTGAGAGTCATGTTTAACGTGGACGTGACTCCACCAGGGGTGAACCATCCTGGCACACACGGGGCTGTAGGAGGCGGTCACTCCCCACATCAGCTGGGCTGGACCCACAGGGTCACCTGCGGGCCTGGTTCTCTCCATAGGGGTGGGAACAGGCACCCACCTTGACGAAGTAGAGCGGAGGGGCTGGGCCCCGGGCCCTCAGGGGCAGCACAAAGGCCCGCCAGGCCCTGTGGATGTCGTCCATGCCCAGCACCGAGGCCCCCAGGAGGCCGGGCCGCCGAGCTCGCTCATAGTTCAGCACCGCGAACAGCGTCTTGATCCTTGAGCTGAGATGATGTACCTGCGTGCCCAGGCCAGACTGCAGTGTCACCAGAGGAACTATGGCCAAGGGGACTCGGGGTCAGACAGCCCCCAGGGGCTGTCCCCAAGGGGACACCAAGGGTCAGACAGCCCCGGGAACAATCCTCAAGGGGACTCGGGGTCAGACAGCCCCAGGGACGGTCCCCAAGGGGACTCGGGGTCAGACAGCCCCAGGGACGGTCCCCAAGGGGACTCGGGGTCAGACAGCCCCCAGGGGCTGTCCCCAAGGGGATTCAGGGTCAGACAGCCCCCAGGGACGGTCCCCAAGGGGACTTGGGGTCGGAAAGCCCCAGGGACTGTCCCCAAGGGGACACCAAGGGTCAGACAGCCCCAGGGACTGTCCCCAAGGGGACTCGGGGTCAGACAGCCCCAGGGACTGTCCCCAAGGGGACTTGGGTCAGACAGCCCCCAGGGACAAGGGGCAGGTCCCCTGCTCTCTGCTGCCCCCTCTCCACCAGCCCCCCTCAGACCCCAGAAAGACCATCTGGCCAAGCTGTCCACACCCACTTCAGACCCCAGGGTCTCCCTAGGGGCCCATCCTGGGGTCACGGACACCACTTGTGGAAAAGGCAAGCAGCCACACCCTGGGTCCCTCCCCTCACCTGGTCCCCCCACCCAACAGAGAGGGGCGCTGCCTTCTGGGGGAACACCGCCACAGTGGGTGAGTCATGCGTCACTGCTCACGGACAAGCCCTCACCAACAGTGACGGCTTCTCTTTGTCACTAATGGTAGAATCACCCCAATCACTCCAGGGGGCTCTGGAAGGGGTGGGAGCTGCTGGTGAC
>SJYG01000833.1:67545-88207 GCA_006410535.1 Litocranius walleri | reverse complement strand
ATGGCATCACTGACTTGATGGACGTGAGTCTGAGTGAACTCTGGGAGATGGTGATGGACAGGGAGGCCTGGTGTGCTGCAGTTCAGGGGGTCGCAAAGAGTCGGACACAACTGAGCGGCTGAACTGAACTGAACTGAGCATGGCCCAGCACATCAGAGCAAAACCCAGATTCGCCCACAGCCAGTCCCTCCCATCAGGAAGCTTCCACAGGCCTTTCATCATATCCATCATCTATACACATTCAGTTCAGTTCAGCCGCTCAGTTGCGTCCGACTCTTTGCGACCCCATGGACTGCAGCATGCCAGGCCTCCCTGTCCATCACCAACTCTCAGAGTTTGCTCAAACTCATGTCCATTGAGGCGGTGATGCCATCCAACCATCTCGTCCTCTGTCGTCCCCTTCTCCTCCTGCCCTCAATCTTTCCCAGCACCAGGGTCTTTTCCAAATGAGTCAGTTCTTCTCATCAGGTAGGTGGCCAAACTATTGGAGCTTCAGCTTCAGCATCAGTCCTTCCAATGAATATTCAGGATTGATTTCCTTCAGGATGGACTGGTTGGATGTCCTTGCAGTCCAAGGGACTCTCAAGAGTCTTCTCCAGCACCACAGTTCGAAAGCATCAATTCTCTGGTGCTCAGCTTTCTTTATAGTCCAACTGTCACATCCATACATGACCACAGGAAAAACCATAGCTTTGACTATAGGGACCTTTCTTGCCAAAGTAATGTCTCTGCTTTTTAATATGTTGTCTAGACTGGTCATAGCTTTTCTTCAAAGGAGCATCTTTTAATTTCATGGCTGCAGTCACCATCTGCAGTGATTTGGGAGCCCAGGAAAATAAAGTCTGTCACTGTTCCACTGTTTCCCCATCTATTTGCCATGAGTGATGAGACTGGATGCCATGATCTTAGTTTTCTGAATGTTGAGTTTTAGGCCAACTTTTTCACTCTTCTCTTTCACTTTCATCAAGAGGCTCTTTAGTTCTTCTTCACTGTCTCCCATAAGGGTGGTGTCATCTGCGTATCTGATATTATTGATATTTCTCCCGGCAATTTTGAGTCCAGCTTGTGCTTCATACACAACAGCATTTTGCATGATGTACTCTGCATAGAAGTTAAATAAGGTGGTCTGGTATTCCCATCTCTCTAAGAATTTTCCAGTTTGTTGTGATCCACACAAAGTCTTTGGCATAGTCAGTAAAGCAGAAGTAGATGTTTGCCTGGAACTCTCTTGCTTTCTTGATGATCCAGCGGGTGTTGGTAACTTGATTTCTGGTTCCTCTGCCTTTTCTAAAACCAGCTTGAACATCTGGAAGTTCTCAGTTCACATACTGTTGAAGCCTGTCTTGGAGAATTTTGAGCATTACCTTGCTAATGTGTGAAATGAGTGCAATTATGCGGTAGTTTGAGCATTCTTTGGCATTGCCCTTCTTTGGAATTGGAATGAAAACTGACCTTTTCCAGTCCTGTGGCCACTGCTGAGTTTTCCAAATATGCTGGCATGTTGAGTGCAGCACTTTCATAGCATCATATTTCAGGATTTGAAACAGCTCAACTGGGATTCCATCACCTCCACTAGCTTTGTTTGTAGTGATGTTTTCTAAGGCCCACTTGACTTCAGTTTCCAGGATGTCTGGCTCTAGATGAATGATCACACCATCGTGATTATCCGGGTCATGACGATCTTTTTTGTATAGTTTTTCTGTGTATTCTTGCCGCCTTTTCTTAATATCCTCTGCTTCTTTTAGGTCCAGACCATTTCTGTCCTTTATCGAGCCCATCTTTGCATGAAATGTTCCCTTGGTGTCTCTAATTTTCTTGAAGAGATCTCTAGTCTTTCCCGTTCTGTTGTTTTCCTCTACTTCTTTGCAGGTCACTGAGGAAGGCTTTCCTCTCTCTCCTTGCTATGCTCTGGAACTGCATTCAGATGGGTGTATCTTTCCTTTTCTCCTTGGCCTTTAGCTTCTCCTCTTTTCTCAGCTATTTGTAAGGCCTCCCCAGACAGCCATTTTGCTTTTTGCATTTGTTTTTCGCGGGGATGGTCTTGATCTCTGCCTCCTGTCCAATGTCGTGAACCTCTGTGCATAGTTCTTCAGGGACTCTGTCGATCAGATCCAGCCCCTGAATGTATGTGTGGCTTCCACCGTATAATCGTAAGGGATTTGATTTAGGTCACACCTGAATGGTCTACTGGTTTTCCCTGCTTTCTTCAAGTCTGAATTTTGCAATAAGGAGTTCATTAGCTGAACCACAGTCAGCTCCCGGTCTTGTTTTTGCTGACTGTGGGGCTTCTCCATCTTTGGCTCCAAAGAATATAATCAGTCTGGTTTCAGTGTTCGCCGTCTGGGGATGTCCATGTGTAGCGTCGTCTCTTGCGTTGTTGGAAGAGGGTGTTTCCTATGACCAGTGCGTTCTCTTGGCAAAACTCTGTTAGCCTCTGCCTTGCTTCATTCCGCATTCCAAGGCCAAATTTGTCTGTTATTCCAGGTGTTTCTTGACTTCCTACTTTTGCATTCCAGTCCCCTTAATGAAAAGGACATCTTTTTTGGGTGTTAGTTCTAGAAGGTCTCCATAGTACTGTTCAGCTTCAGCGTCCTCAGCGTTACTGGCTGGGCCATAGGCTTGGATCACCGTGATAGTGAAGGGTTTGCCTTGGAGATGAACAGACATCATTCTGTTGTTTCTGAGACTGCCTCCACGTACTGCATTTCAGACTCCTTAGTTGGCTATGAGGGCCACTCCATTTTTCCTAAGGGGTTCCTGCCCACAGTAGTGGATACAGTGGTCATCTGAGTTAAATTTGCCCATTCCAGCCCATTTCGGTTCCCTGATTTTAAAGTGTCGACGCTCACTCTCGCCATCTCCTGTGTGGCCACTTCCAGCTCCCCTTGACTCTTGGCTCTAACATTGCAGACTCCTGTGCAGTGTTGCTCTTCGCAGCATCAGACCTGACTCCCATCGCCAGTCGCACCCACAGCTGGGTGATGGTTCTGCTTTGGCCCCGTCTCTTCATTCTTTCTGGAGTTACTTCTCTCCTCTTCTCCAGCAGCATATTGGGCACCTACCGACCTGGGGAGTTCCTCTTTCAGTGTCTTATCTTTTTGCATTTTCATGCTGTTCACGGGGTTCATCTATAAACGTAGACATCATCTATGTCACCCTGGAGGGTCTCCAGGCATTTCTGCCCACAGGCCCAGCTCTGATCCTCCCTGGAAGGAGTCACCAAAATGCTGGCCTCAGATGAGCTTTCTTTTTAAAGTGTTTATTTACTATTTTATTTTTGGCTGCACTGGGCCTGCGTTTCTGTGCAGTCTTTCTCTAGCTGCGGTGCGTGGGCTTCTCACGGGTTGGGGAGGGGGGGCTGCTCTTGTTGCGGGGCACAGGCTCTAGGCCCAAGGGCTTAATTGCCCCGTGGCACGTAGGACCTTCCTGGACCAAGGATCAAACCCACGTCCCCTGCACTGGCAGGCAGATGCTTAACCACTGAACCCGCAGGGGAGCCCCCCCGAGACCCATACTGAGTATGAACACACAAGCAAAACCCTCCAGCACAGAAAGAGGGAGACAGTACCGGGAGCAAGAGCAGACGGACCCCAGGATGCACGGCAGCAGGATCAGGCCTGCAAGCTGCTGCAGCCGCCGAAGGACGCTGACCCTGGGGCTGGCCTGTCCTCTGTGCAAACACGGAGGGAGGCAGAGGAGAAGGCCTTTCAGACAGGCCAGGAGGCTTAACAGGAACAATTAAAATCAGAGGACATCTGAACCGAATTACTGAATAATGGAAAATTCAACACATGAACTAAGTACCAAGCAGAGAACATGGGTGCCGTGGAAACAGCTCTCTCTCTGGAACTCGCCCGAGTTCAGCACAGAGGGACCCAGAGGCTGAGAACAGGAGGGGAGGCGAGAGCGGGTCACTGTAGGGGAGCATCGCGTGGAGGAGGCGCTTCTGAGAGGCGGGCCCAGGCCCCACTGCTGCTGGGATCAGCGCCTTGCCTGGAGAGGGGGACGGATGGGGCGCCACGCTCGGCGGAGAGCACCCGGCCTCAGACGGGAGGCAGCCCAGAAGGCCGCCGGCTGCATCTCTAGGATGAGGGTAAGTAAGGGCACTCGTGCGGGCAGAAACCTGGAAGCAGCCGGTTTCTAAAGGACACGCGGCAGTCGGGGAGGGCTGACCTCAGAAACATGGGCTAGGCAGTGGAGGCCGTGGCTGAGAGTCGGGCAGAAACGTGGGCTAGGCAGTGGGAGCCGTGGCTGAGAGTTGGGCAGAAACAGACGGGAGCCTGCGGGCCGCTCGGGGCTACGGGCAGAGTGCAAGGTCCGTCTGACCTGGGCGTGCAGGGCCTGGGCGGACATCCTGCTCACTCTCCTGGGAATGGCACCTGTGTGCTGGCACCCCTGTTCCCGAAACGCCGAGTGAAGCTGCTGGAAGCCACCTGGCCCTGGGCTTCCTCGTGGGCGTGGGCGGTTTGTCTCCCCAGCAATCTGTCTGTCTCTCCACGTGGTTGGCTGTGTGGGTGCCAGCTGCCCTGAGGTTCTCCTGCTGCTCTTCACACACGTGTGCCATCTGGTGCCGTCCCCTCCCTCTTAACTGATGCTGGGATTGCGTTCGCTCTTCTCCTCCTCCTTAGTCTGGCTGGAGGTTTACTACTTTTATTGATCATCTCGAAGAACCAGCGATCCTGCCGGCATTCTGCACGTCCCGGGCGTGCTGCCCCCTCCCTGTGCTCTCGGCTGCTGTCCCGGCTTCTGAAGGTGAGCGCTGAGGGCGCCTCTCGCTGCTGGAGGCGGTTAGCGCTTCAGCTGTGCCTCTGTGCCCCGCCAAGGACTATGAACATGAGTATTCTGTGTTTTCATTTTCACTCAGTTCAAGATACTTTGTCATTTCCCTTTTGGCTTCTTCTTTGACCCATGGTTTTTTTCAAAGTGGTGATGTTTAATTTCTAAATATTTGGAGATTTTCCCAGATCTGTTAGTGATTTATAACTTAATTCCACTGGAGCTGAAGAATGTAATTTGTGTGTTCTTAAGGCATTTTATATTTGTTTAGGCTGGGTTTATTGTGCAGAATATTCTTGGTGAATGGTCTGCATGCTCTTGAAGTGAGAACACTTCTCAGTTTGGGAGACGTGTCTGCAACAGGTCCTGCAGACTCAAGTGTTAAGTCCCCTCTGTTCTCAGAGCTCTGCCTACACTTCTGCCAGCTTCTGACACAGCACTGGGTCGCCCTGTGGACTAGTTCTCCTCGCACTTCTTTCTTTCTTTTTTTTTTTGAGTACATATTTTATTAATAATTTTTGAACAACCTGAAATTTATAGAAAAATTGCAGAAATTGTATAAAAACTTTTATTTTTTAAAATTAATCTATTTTTGCTGTACCCCTCAACATGTGAGATCTTAGCTCCTCAACCTCATGAACTCATGCCCCCAGCTGTGGAATCATAGCTCACCCTGGAAGTCCCCCAAACTTTTATTTTTCTGAAATAATTCAGCAGTTAGCTGCTGATATGATGTCTGATAATCCCCAATACGTTATTGGGGATTTTCTCAAGTAAGGTTATTCTCGCATACATAGTCAAAATAAACCACCAAAGTAAGGAAATTAACACTGATGCATTCATTACTAACAAAAATTACTAACATAAATCCCCAGACCCCACTGGCGTTGTACAAGTTGTTCCAGTAATTTCTTTTAAAGAAGAAGAATCCAGTCCAGAATTACATGCTGCATTTAGTTTCTGGAGAAGGAAATGGCAACCCACTCCAGTACTCTTGCCTTGAAAAATCCCATGGATGGAGGAGCTTGGGGCAGGCTACTATCCATGGGGCCGCAAAGAGCTGGACGCAACTGAGTGACTTTCACTTTCACCTTCATTATGTCCAACATCCCAGCAGGTTCATGTGCCCAGTAAGAGATTATTGTCTCTTTAACGCCTTTATCTTTATAACAACACTTTATTTCTTGGTAACATTAGCGACACTTCCCTGAAGTTAACGTGGTAGATGTCTGCTCGGTTCCAGCCTGCGTCCCCGGGCCTGCCCTTCCTCTGGCCTGGCGGCCTCTGCCTTTCAGCGGGGTGCCCGAGCCGTGGGTGCCCCGTGCGCTGCTGCCGTGCGGCTGAGCTGCGTGCTGGCTCGCCCGGTCAGCTCTCGCTGCTCTCCCCACTGCCCCATGCCCTCTCGCATCGAGCGTTTGCTTCCCCACTGGCTGATTAACTGCGGAGGTCTCTCGTCTGTACCCCATCACAGTTCACCTGGAGCCAGTGTCTTCACAACCAGAGCGTACCTCCCCGCCTGGCCCTGTGGAGCCTCACTGAACACCATTATTATTTTAGCTCTAAGTGGGTTTAAGATACCTTAAATGAGCAAGTGAGTCGAGAGTCACCCGCGTGGCTGCTGCCTCCGGGGTGTCCCCTCATTCGCCCAGATCAGATCAGATCGCTCCCGCTGCCCTCTCCCCTGCTGGAAGGCCTCCCTGTGAGGCTTCTCAAAGAGCAGATTTGCTGCGAGGAGTTTCTCCTGCTTCTGCTTGTCTGTGAAGCCCTTCATGTTGCGATATATTCTGATACACTTTCAGGGGTGGGGAAGCCATCTGAGTCAGCAGCTTCTCTCCTGTAACGGGCACGTGCTGCAGCTGACTCCTGGGTGTGGTTCTGTCTGGCCTCAAGGACTTGGGGAAGGACACACAGACCTGACCCTGAGAGCTGCCTCGACGCTAGCCCACACCTGGCCCCACGTTCTGGCCACGCAGGGGCCCTGGACGCACCCCTGGAGACACGGCTGGAAGCCACAGCCTGTCGCCGAGGAGATCCCACTGGTGAGGTCTGGGTTCAGAGCCGGCCTCAGGGCTGAGATGCTGACGCGCTCACATGCCCACACCATGCCAACAGGCTCCAAGAATGAATCTCAGGGGACACGACTGACTGGTCACCACCAGCTCTCACCCTCACCTTCCCTGTCTGCAAAGACACCTCCTCGCCCTGCTTCTCCCTCTGTGAGGGAGAGCTCTAGGGTGTTTCTCTAACAAAACTGGTCTACTGACCCCCAGGACATGCGATGACTCAGCTTCAAAACCAGACACAGACACGTAAGAATACTCGTGGTCCGAGATTCTTGAAATCTCCTGTTGACAAACACATACCCAAACCCCATTGTGTGTTCATTTCTGGGAATGGGAAAAACGCCACTATCTGAAATCTACGTCATGTCAGGCCAAGAAGAGTGTACAGCCAGAGGAATTTATTTTAAAATAGAAACATACATACATTAAGCTGTAAAATAGTCAAATTTAAACGAAAAGGAAAAAAGCCATTTGATCCCAGAGTCTATACGGAATGGATTCAAGGAGGCATGTGAAATCCCCGTTGAGGAGCGCCCACAGACCCCGGAAGATGGAATCCAGGGTGGGGACTCCGCAGAAGTGGCCCAGCACCCACGGGCACCAGACACTCCCGGACCCGGCGACCAGGATGGATGTCTGTGTGGGTGGCGGCGGCAGCGCCATCGGCACCACGGACACGGCGTGGAGGCACCCGAGGCCGTGAGGGACGCTGGGGGGTTTGGCAACGTAGAGGCTGTGAGGGCGGGAGGCCCACCCGAGCCGCCGACCCTCTGCAGCGGCACCCCGCCTGGCTCAGTCTGTGTGGGGTTTCCGTTGGGGGGTCTCCTCGTAGGATTCCCCGAACTCGTTCACTCTGCTCTTATCCACGGGATAAAGCCTGCAATGAGACCATGTGGGTGTCAGGCTGGCTGGCGCGTAAGGGGGAACACGCATGCCCTGGGAGCAGGACAGCCAGGACTCGGAGGGTCAGTCCCCGTGGGAGAGACCGGCGTGGGTTTGCCTTGTGCCCTCTCGCTGACAGCTGCGCCCACGCCGAGGCGGGGGCCAGAGCCCAGGCTCCTGACATGCGCGCAGAGCAGGGCCGTGGCCGCCTCACACTCTGCTGAGCAGGGGAGCGGCGTGCTCGCGGGGCGGTCACACAGACAGCAGCACTCCTGCACGAGGCGCTGGGCCCCGAGGCCCCACCTGCCAACGCCTCCCCCCTGGGAGCGGGACTCGGCCCACACTCACCACCGCTGGTACAGGTACACGAGAAACACCACGTCGTCCCTAAAGCAGGCCAGCCGGTGGGAGGTGGGCATGGTGATGATGAAGGCGAACACGTCATCGATGAAGGTGTTGAAGGCCTGCGGGCAGGCGGGGCCGTGAAACCAAGCTGCCCGGGCACGCGGGCACCCATGGGCACGCGGAAGGCAGCTCTGACCATCCCCACCCCCGACCTGGCACGCTCTAGTTCATGGCCACTGGAGGGTCGTGTGGTGCCAGCCTCTGCACATGGCTGGGCCATGACATGCTCAGACAGCCCTAGGCAGCGCGGGCCTGGGCCCACTGGAGCCACCGTCTGGTGGACAGGGACCCGGCACCCGGCGCCAGCCAGCGGTCAGGAGCATCGCCTGCGTGGGATGCGTGGCGACAGGAAGCAGCGTGGCTGTCTCTCAGGGAGAGGGGCGGGGGCAGGGACCCCGGGCTTCCACGGCCACCGTGGGGCTCTGTGCTTGAGGGAGAGCCCCTCCCCCCGAGCCCCAATGCCCATGCACGGGCGCACGGCCGACATGACCCGGCCACAAGGGATGGTCCCCAAGGTCCTCGTGCAGGCAACACACTGACCTTGTAGGTGAAGGCCTTCCAGGGCAGGTGGGCCACTGACTTCATCTGGGGACAAGGAGATGGGGCACATCAGGGCGGGGCGGCCCAGGCTGTGGGCGCACGGGTGAGGGCGCGCCTCTTACCTTGTAGTTCACAAAGAGCTGGGGCAGCATGAACAGGAAGCCGAACGCGTAGACCCCTGGGGAGACACGGGCGTGGAGGCACGGGCGGGGTGCTGCTCCCCACCCCGCCCCGGGCATTGGGGCTGCCGACTCTGCATGCCCGCCCGGGAGCTCTGCCTGCCGTCACCCACTGCCTCCCACCCGCGGCCCTCCCACACCCAGAGAACGCACCAAGCCGGGCCCGGCGGCCTCTGAGCGGCACCTCACGGTCCGGACGAGCCGAGCGGGCTGTGATGCCCCAGGACACAGGGCGGGGGCTGCGGTACCCACGGCAGCAGCGTTTGCTGCCCGCGCCGACTGCCCCATAAGAACATGACGCCCACAGCCAATCCCACAGGCCAGCAAGGGGGCACGGGGAATGGCAGGCAGGGCTGGACAGGGCACTTCTTGTTGCGCCAGGCCAGGCGGCAGCCGGGCAACGCGGCCCGCCACAGATGCTGCCGCAGAGACGGGAGGCTCACCATTGACGAAGCTGTTGATCAGCCAAGAATACCAGCTGGAAGGCAAGGGCGGTGATGGGGGCGCTGCTCGGCCTCTGTCATGACCGAGCCCCCCGGCCCCTCTGGTGCTGGGGCCGCGGCAGGGGCTGCTCTCGGTGGGCTAGCCCGGGCCACCTGCATGGACAGCGGGCTCCCTGGAGCCCCTACCGAGGGAACAGCGGAGACCGGGCACTGATGCACTGCCTGCGACGACCTCCAGTGGGACGGAACCAGAGCCCGTGGGCGGCCCTGAGCCCGGCCTGAGTGCCGGTGCCATCAGGGGTCGCCCGTGCTGGGAGGATGGGGCCAGGACGGTGCAGGGGCCCCAGACTCTCTGGACGGGGACTGGGTGGCCAGCAACGAGCTGCTCTCGCGAGCGCTCCCCAGCCCGCCGGGACCAGATCGCGCGGGGCCAGCAACGGGCAGCCAGGACCCCAGCCGAGGGCGAAGCTGCACTGGACCCATGGCCGTCAGCAGGATGCCCTCACCTCTTGTACTTGATGTTGAGCAGCGAGTAGACGGCGCCCCCGATGCAGAGAGGGTAGAGCAAGTAAGACAGGTACTTCATGGCCTGGGGGACAGAAGGCGCCCAGTCAGGGCCCGTCCTCCAAGCCGCCTAGACCCACAGACCAGAGGGCACAGCGACGGGACGTCCAGGGCAGCGAAGCCGGGTTATGTGGAGTATACAGGCTGGCGAGCATCTACACACAGGACGTCCACCACGAGCGCGTGGCAGATCCACACCGGCCCCTCACAGCCTGACTAGGGGCATCGGGGGGCCAGACGTCCAGCAAAGGGCTCTGAAGAAAGGCTCCGGCTCCTTGCTGGGGCCACCTGCCCACTAAAGCGATCCGGGCTTTACCAAAACCCAGTGAAGACTGGGATGCGGCCGATGCCCGTGAAACCAGAACACAAAATCCCTGCACAAGGAACGTGTGAGCCAATCGGAAAACCGTGTGGGAGGGGGAACCCCGCGTCGCCGAACGGGCCCAGCTCACAGCCCCACGGGCACCTGTGGGGAGGAAGACGCCTCCCAACAGGACAGGATGTGGCGCAGGCGCCCACAGGACTGGGACCCGGGAGCTCCCAGCGGCCCCTCCCACGTCAGAAGCAGGCAGCTTCCTGGGGTGGCGGCCAAGGCGGGTAGGTCCCATGCCCAGGACGGGCCTCCTCCCGGGCAGCCAGTGCCAGGCCCGCGCGGGCGGGGGAGCATGCAGTGCCGCCACTCACCTGGGCGTCATACTCCTCTGTTCTCCGCTCAGACTCACTGCAAGCGCCAAACTGCAAAGGAGTCCACACGAGGACGTCACCCCAGGGGCCGGGCTGGTGCCTGGGCTCAGCTTGGCTGTGCCCAAGAGGGGCCCAGGCTGCAGGCTGAGTGGGAGGAATCCCCAGCCAGGCATGGCAGCTGTGAGCGCACCGCCCGGGACGCGAGGCCGCAGCAGGCCCATCGACCTGGACGTCATGCGGCACAGCCGCTTCCTGCCCCAGTCCTGCTAGGCTCTCAGTAAACGCCCTGCTCCACCTCAGCCAGGGCAGACGTACTAGGGCGACCCGGACCACGACAAGCTGTACCCCACCGCCGTGTGACCCACCCTTGACCTGCACGCCTGGACCCTCACAGTCCCTGGGGTCTTCACATGAGGCCCACCACACAAAGCGTAGCCGCCTGGCCGTGACCTGCCAGTGGCGCCCCAGGAAGCTGGCCACCGGAGAGCCCCTCAAGGAGTGGTCAGGGCGGGACCCCACCCCCGAGGGAAGCTCCACTTGAGATGGGCTGACAGGCGTCCTGCCTGGCGGTGGAGTAGTAGGGGGTTGCCGCTTATACGGCTGGGGACGAGGGACCCCAGGGGAGTCAACAGTCCAGGGGGCTTGAAGGCAGAGCTGCAGAGGGGTGAGCCACCAGCCCACACCAAGACATCCCTGCGTCTCCCCGCAGGCCTGCAGCTGACCACGAGATGGCCACCTGCCCTCAGGACTGCATGCTGTGGGGTCGCAGCCAAGGGGCGCGCAGCAGTCAGCCTGCACCAAGGGCGGGCTGCAACGGGATGGTGACGGGTCCCTGAGAGGACATGGCGGCGGGGGGGTGGAGGGTGTCCCCTACCTGAAACGTGGGCCGCAGGCCTCTCCAGGTGACTGTCATCTTCAAGGCTTTTTTCACTTTCCACAGCTGAGAAGGGAAAACCCACACCTGAGGTTCCAGGACCCAGAAGGAGCCACAGCCTGCTCCTGGGACAGTGACCCATCAAGACACGGGCCGCTCATGCCCCACTGCACCCCAGCGCAGCCGGACCACTTGGTAGGTTCCTGACCAACACCCGTCTCCAGCGCAGACCCAGCCTGTCCGCCCCTGGGGACCACCAAGTCCCCACCTGGTCCCCCCGTGCCTGGCCACCCCCACCACCTCCAGACTCGCCCCCAGCACCTTCTTCCAGCCCCCCAGGCGGCCCAGAGTCCCAGGTCCTGCCACGGCTGGGTGTTTCCAGGTGGCTGCCCCCAAGGTGGGGTCAGCACAACAGTGAAGTCGGTCTCCACAAGACTTATGGCTGTGGGAGGGTCCAGCCAGCACTTCCTGAGGGGTGCCCACAGGCAAAGGCCTGGACAAAGCTACGCTGAGGGTCCTGGTGAGGGTGGTGCCGGAGGCCCAAGGGGCCCTGGACTCCAGAGAGGTGGTGTCCTGACCCATCACCCCCACACCGCCTATTACACAGCCTGCTCCACACGGCATCAGTTCAGCAACAGCCACAGGGTCCACCCGCCGAGTTATCACGTCCCACAGGCGGAGAGGACGAGGGGTGGAGACACACGGGGCTGTGTGGAGCTCTGCTGGAGCGGAGCCAGGCAGCAGCGCCCTCGCCCTAGCCAGGCCGGCCAGGCCCCAAGCAGGTGCCAGTCCCGACCTGCGCTGAGCACCCAGGACCCAGGGCCCTCGAGGCAGCACGCAGACCAGCACCCAGGTGGGCCGCTCACCTCGATGGCGGCTCCGACGCCCGCGGGTACCAGCACCAGGAGGCTTGTCTGCTCGTCCAGCAGGAACAGGAAGATGACGACGGTGCTGAAGCAGCGCCAGAGCACTGGGGGCGGGAGGGGGGGCCAAGTGTGGGGCGGGGCCGGCTGGCTGCACCCGCATGCACACCCACACAGGTGCACATGCGTGCACACCCACAGTGCTGAAGCAGCGCCAGAGCACTGGGTGCAGGCGGGCGCGGCCAAATGTGGGGCGGGGCCAGCCGGCTGCACCCGCATGCACACCCACAGGTGCACACGCGTGCACACACCCAACAGGCGTACACAGGCACACGGGCACTCGGCCCCAACACCAGCACCTTCCAGGGCGTCTCCCCTCTGTCACTGAAAGGGAGCCATGGAAAGTGCAAACCACAGAACTACCGTGAAGGACTGGACCCAACAGAAAGCCACCCCAGCCGGGACGTGTGTGAGCCACACTTGCTGACACATGCACGGACGGGATGTGGGGAACACAGTTCCAACGGGGACCCTGGCCAGAGCCCGTGCCTGTCTTCCCAGTGGAGGCTCAGGAGCCAGGGGGAATGTGGGAATGTCCCCTGCAGGGCACTGCCCGCCAGGAACGTGGGCCTGAGGCTCCACAAACCCTGCTCAGCCACAACGGCAAAGGCCAGTGGAGGGCCAGGGGCTCAGTGGGGTCCTCCCCTCCAAGGAAGTCAGAGGTGAGGACAGAAGACCCCGAGACGTGGGACCTGGACACAGGGGCCACCCAAGCACCCCAGGCCCCTCCCTCAGAGTGACTCCACAAGGGCTGAAGAACCACCTTCTCCTGGGAAGCCAGCCTGGCGGCCTGCAGGACCATGAGCCCATGCAGACAAGCACCAAGAACCGGCCCCCGCGGCCCCTGCCCCAGGCGTACGGGGTGCTCACCACGGCCAGGAGGCTGCCCTCACCCTCCCAGGCTGCTCCCTCGGGGACCTAAAAGCCCATGCCAAGCAAGAGCCGCGGGGGTCCTGGGCGAAGACCCCTGTGGGCGTCAGAGTAAGTTCGTGACCCGCCTGCGTGGCCCAGCAGGGGCCCCTCAGAGGACACACACACAAGTCCCGAGCCGCTACCTGCTTTCGTGGACATGCCGATCATGCTCTTCTTTTTCTTCCAGAAGCTGATATCATTTTTAAATGCCAGGAAATCAAAAAGAAGCTGGAAGGCAACAAGACAGCGATGAGCCCCCACACCGTGTGGGCGAGCACGGGCTTGATCAGAGACACTGTCCACTCAGGGAGACCCTCAGCCCCGGCGTGGCCCTGACAAGTTCCAACTTTCCTGGCAGCTGGTCCCCCCAGCCTCTGGACCCGCTGTCACAGCCGGGAGCCGGGCCTCTCCCCAGCTCTCTGCCCCGAGCACAGCCCCTGGCGGGCTTTCCCGGCAGTCGCCAGCCGCTGTGTCTACCGGGGACCCTCCCCTAACTTTTGGAATCGCCAGACCTCAAACAAGGAAACACCTATTTGCTAATCTCATTGATCTTGATTTATTTTCAAAACGGCTCCAAACAGACGAAGCCTAGCCCTTCAGCTGGTCGAGCCTGAGTGTAGACCCCTCTCCTGGGGGGCAGGGAGAGGGGAGGCTGCACTGGAAAACCAGGAGTACTCACGTGGAACGCAGCCACGAAGAAGGTCAGCGCCAAGAAATACAAGTTGGTGTCGACAAAGATCCCCTTCACTTCGTCAGCATCTTTCTCTGAAAACCCTGCAGGAGACCGAGGCCCCGAGTGAGGGGCGACGTGGACCCGGCCTACAGGGCCCCAAGGGGTCACCTCGTCTGCAGAGGAGCTCCTCGGACCCCACGGGGCCCAAGGGGGACGGCCTCACAGGTGGACTGGTGCCGAGTCCGGGGCTCCCCACCTCCCCGCTCCCGGGGCGCGCCCGGCGGCCTCACCGAACTGCTGCAGGGAGTAGACGGCGTCCTGCATGTGGATCCAGAAGCGCAGCCGCCCCAGCGATATCTTGTCGTAGGACACGGTGAGCGGCAGCTCGAAGCTGGAGCGGTTGATGACCTGCGGAGGCAGCGGCGGTCCGGCCCCGTGCCAAACTGGCCCCGTGGGCCCGGCACCACACCCTCCTCGGGGGGCCCACAGGAGCCTCCTGTGGGAAGCCCTCACTCCCCAAGCTCCTCTCCATCACCCGAACCCTGTGGTCTCTCGGGACTACAGCCCCGGTGCCTCCTGGGCAGGCGCAGAGACCCACGTGGGCAGCCGAGTCGAGCAGAGGCCCATGGGAGCCTGCGCCCCTGCCCAGGGACCAGATGCCAACGCTGCCCTGAGGAGAACTCGGGGGCGGGGGGGCCCACACTCACAAGGGCGGCAGGGGCTGCAGGGAGGCGTGCACCCTCAATGGGGCCCTCGAGGACACTTTGAATTGACGTGTGACTGTGTGTGGAGGGGAGGTGTCCTGTGACACCTGACTCTGCACAGCTGAGCTCTGCCCAGCAGACGCTAAGCAGCAGGCCTCTTCAGAGAGGTCACCTCCCTGACCTAAATAAATCCCTGCAGGTTGGAGACACAGCTGTTCGGGTGCTGCAAGGCAGCCAGCACGGTGCCCACAGCGGTTAGCAACCCCAGGTGCCAGCTGTCAGTGCTGCTGCCAGCCCAGCCCACCCCGGGGGCGCAGGTGACCGCGCGACAGCCTGGAGGAGGAGGCTCTGCTCCAGATACCTCCACACCAGAAACCCAGGCCCCCGCGGAGCCACAGCCACTTGAGGGATTCCAGCCTCTGGACCCGCTGTCACAGCCGGGAGCCGGGCCTCTCCCCAGCTCTCTGCCCCGAGCACAGCCCCTGGCGGGCTTTCCCGGCAGTCGCCAGCCGCTGTGTCTACCGGGGACCCTCCCCTAACTTTTGGAATCGCCAGACCTCAAACAAGGAAACACCTATTTGCTAATCTCATTGATCTTGATTTATTTTCAAAACGGCTCCAAACAGACGAAGCCTAGCCCTTCAGCTGGTCGAGCCTGAGTGTAGACCCCTCTCCTGGGGGGCAGGGAGAGGGGAGGCTGCACTGGAAAACCAGGAGTACTCACGTGGAACGCAGCCACGAAGAAGGTCAGCGCCAAGAAATACAAGTTGGTGTCGACAAAGATCCCCTTCACTTCGTCAGCATCTTTCTCTGAAAACCCTGCAGGAGACCGAGGCCCCGAGTGAGGGGCGACGTGGACCCGGCCTACAGGGCCCCAAGGGGTCACCTCGTCTGCAGAGGAGCTCCTCGGACCCCACGGGGCCCAAGGGGGACGGCCTCACAGGTGGACTGGTGCCGAGTCCGGGGCTCCCCACCTCCCCGCTCCCGGGGCGCGCCCGGCGGCCTCACCGAACTGCTGCAGGGAGTAGACGGCGTCCTGCATGTGGATCCAGAAGCGCAGCCGCCCCAGCGATATCTTGTCGTAGGACACGGTGAGCGGCAGCTCGAAGCTGGAGCGGTTGATGACCTGCGGAGGCAGCGGCGGTCCGGCCCCGTGCCAAACTGGCCCCGTGGGCCCGGCACCACACCCTCCTCGGGGGGCCCACAGGAGCCTCCTGTGGGAAGCCCTCACTCCCCAAGCTCCTCTCCATCACCCGAACCCTGTGGTCTCTCGGGACTACAGCCCCGGTGCCTCCTGGGCAGGCGCAGAGACCCACGTGGGCAGCCGAGTCGAGCAGAGGCCCATGGGAGCCTGCGCCCCTGCCCAGGGACCAGATGCCAACGCTGCCCTGAGGAGAACTCGGGGGCGGGGGGGCCCACACTCACAAGGGCGGCAGGGGCTGCAGGGAGGCGTGCACCCTCAATGGGGCCCTCGAGGACACTTTGAATTGACGTGTGACTGTGTGTGGAGGGGAGGTGTCCTGTGACACCTGACTCTGCACAGCTGAGCTCTGCCCAGCAGACGCTAAGCAGCAGGCCTCTTCAGAGAGGTCACCTCCCTGACCTAAATAAATCCCTGCAGGTTGGAGACACAGCTGTTCGGGTGCTGCAAGGCAGCCAGCACGGTGCCCACAGCGGTTAGCAACCCCAGGTGCCAGCTGTCAGTGCTGCTGCCAGCCCAGCCCACCCCGGGGGCGCAGGTGACCGCGCGACAGCCTGGAGGAGGAGGCTCTGCTCCAGATACCTCCACACCAGAAACCCAGGCCCCCGCGGAGCCACAGCCACTTGAGGGATAAGCAGCCCTCCCAGGGCTCCGTGCTTGTCACGGTGGGACCCACCGCCCTCGGTGTGCGTGCTGTGCTGGGGTCGGGGGCGGCGGCCGACTCACCATGAGGTCCTTGACGCGGTTGCTCAGCTGGTCGATGAACAGGATGGGCAGGTACTGCACCGTCGTCCCCAGCTGGATCCTGGGGGCAGAGCCGTCTCCAGGTCACCAGGGGGCTCCCGCATCCGGGAGGACTGAAGCCCCAAGATGCTGTGTCTACCTCACAGACTGCTCCCCCGACCACGACTCCAGCGGCTTGTGGTCACCGGCAGGCCCAGGACTCGTATTCCCAAGGGGAGTGGAGGGGCCTGTGCACCACGCTCCCCCCTCACAGCTGCCGCTGGAGGATGCGGTGAGGCTGGGCACCGAGCACTCAGTGGGACGCCATTCAGGACGCAGAGAAGAACAAGGAGCCAAGTGTGCGCCCACACGGGGGCCCGGGGTGCGGCGAGACGTGAGAGCCACAGGCCTGGGAGGGGGCAGGCAGGGGCCTCACGCCCAGTGGCGCACACGCTCTCAACTACGAGCGCAGCCAGCATTAAAGAGTGAGAACTTCACAAGGGGCAAGGCGCCGCGGCCACACCAGAGGAGCCGCTGAAAGCGCGGAAGGCCATTCTCAGCCGCGTTTCCAGGAGCTATGTGTCGACCACCTGGGGCCGGACTGGGCGTCAGGGGGCTCTCTGCAGCACAGAGACGCAGGGTGACCTAAGCCGGTTCCAACGGTTATGCCTCTGATGGCAAGTGACGGTTAAGAGGATGCCCTAATGATCAATGTTTAAGCTGATAGAGTGGAGTGCGAGGTCGCGGGATGCAGACAGGGGAGACCCTCGAGGGTGCAGGGTGACTCAGCGGAATCAGGTTCCCCACTGTCCCTCCCAGACAAACACCTGCTCTTCCCTTCTTCCCTCCTGGTCATGGTGGCAGCTCTGATCAGCGAGGCAGGATGGCCGGGGGCGCTCCAGGCAGCCCCCGGCTCCACAATACAGAGGGCTCAGAGGTGCAGGTGCGGCCCATCTGCTGCTGGACTGTGGCCGACCACGATCCCAGGGGCTCCCCCACCCACAGGATCCCCCCTCTGCTGTCGGCTCAGGGGGTGCACGAGTGATGCTCAAGCTGGGCGCGGGACCCACAGCGGGCCTGCCCAGGGGCCTCAGCGGCACCTACATTTTCATGTAGCGCTGCACGTCCGCGGGCAGGGAGGCCCCGTCAAAGACGAAGTTGTCCACCATCACGTTCAGGGTCAGTCTGGGCCTCCAGTGAGAAACGGGCTCATCCAAGGCACTCGTCGGCCTCTTCTCGGCCTCGATCTGCTGCTGAACAGGAGCGCTGACTCAGCAGGGAAAGGCCAGGAGGGGCGGGCCCAGCGGGTCTGGGGGGCGGGGTGTGGAACCCTCACCTGGGAGCCTGTGAGCAGAGAGTGCAGCCCCGAGCAGGAACCCGGCGGCCCTCGCCCAGACCCTCACTCCCCACAGCCTGCTCACAGCAGAAGCCGAAGGCCTGCTGTTCCAGAGCACGTGATCCTGGGTCTCACGGACTCCTGTCCAGGGCCCACAGCCCAAGCGAGGGTCCTGGGAAGGCCAAGCCCTGAACAGTCACAGGAGGCGCGGGCAGTCTGGAGATGAGAGCCCTGCAGCCTGCAAGGAGCCTGAACCAAGACACTTCTAAAGCAGCTCTGCCCAGCCTTCTGGAAGGGGGCGTGTCCACGCCTGGGCAACAAGCCTAAACCCACTAAATTCAGAACAAACCCTTCCCGGCGGGGAGCCCTTAACGGTGGACCTAAGCAGCCCCGCGAACAGTGATGCTCTATTTATCTCCATCGTCCAGCTCCAGTTCAGCTCTAGTGGTGACACCAGAACTGTCTTCCCAGAAGCAGCAAGAGCTGATGCTGACTCAGCACCCACCCGATCCAGAGCCGCCCTCCACCCTCCACAGGCCTCCCAGGAAGGCCCTGAGGCAGCACTGTGCAGTCTGCACGGGAAGGGAAGCAGGGGACTTTCCAAGGACACAGAGAATACGGTGCGGACACCTCCCGGCGAGCTGCCACCCCTGGCTGTGAAGGGCTCTCCTTCCAGGGCACAGGCCCCGAACACCAGGCTGCCTCTCTCCGTACCCCCGGCAGCCACGGCCAAGTGCGTGCCCACCAGCCTTCCCTGCGCATGTGGTTTTCTAGGTGTGCAAGACACACTTAGTGCTCCTGCCTTCCTCCTAACTTAGGTCACATCCTTAGAATCAACACGCCGGCACTGCCCTTCCTGCGCCAGCACGGCGTCGCCAGCTCCAAGGCTGACTGTAGCCGAGGCGGGCCACCCTGCACCGACTCTCTGCCCTGCACACACACTCCCAGGGCTCAGAGGCCCGGTGACTCGAGCAGGAGTCCAGGAAAAGAAAGTCACCGAACGCTGAGACTGCACGCCACCAACTCAACACAGATGACCGTACGTGCAGACATGCGCGGACTGCAAGGGGCCAGCAGGCCTCCTTCCGCGGGCTCTGCTCACCTGTGCCGCGGGCCCCCCGGTGAGCAGGTTGACCTCCTCCGGCTTGGGGACCATGTAGGTGGTCAGCGGGCTCACCAGATGCACCTGCTTCCCGTCGTTCCAGGGCAGGATGCCGGCGTGGTGGAGGAAGACATAGGCGTACAGTGTGCCGTTGTTCCTCGTTTTCTTGGGAACAGAGACGTTGACTGTCCTGAAACGACACAGACGACGAAAATGACGCCGTGCGTGTTTTGTTGTGTGGAAGCGGAGGCCGTGCAGGTGTGCCTATAGAAAATACCGTTTTGAACTCAAACCGATTACTGTCGGCTGAGAAGTACTAAGAGTGAAATCCACCCGCCTAGACGTTACTTAAGTCCTCAGTGTTCGTTTACGCAACATACTCTGAAAGCGCCGGCGGCTGCCGAAAAGCCTGCATTCCCGCCGCTGAGGTTGCGGGCCAACTCCAGGCACGCGTGACCCGCACCGTCCCCACAGCAGCTCTCCCACAGGACTCGGGCCCCGCACAACGTCACGCACCCCGGTACTTGTCTTGCCGCTTCCCAGACCGCAAAGACGGAAGAGGAGGACTCGTCGCTCTTAACATCAAGTTTCTTGAAACTTAAAAAACTTGAACCACCAGTAACACGCAGCTTTAAAACATTACACTACACACTTCCATGTTTACACTGCTTGTTCTTTTCTGTAAAGCTACACTTCACTTACTTTGATTTTCTCCTAAATCCTTCCATCCATCCTTTTCTTTTCCCTTCTAGATAACAGAACTGAACCACTTCTGTTGGGAAAACACAGGTTTTGCTGTCGGAACTGCATAAGCTCTGTTCTGTTCTGTTCTCCACGTCGTCTGCACCCATCCCCACCCCTCGGGAAACTCCCGGGCCGAGCTGCATCCCACAGCTGTTAGAAGCCGGGTAAGCTACTTCCGAAGTGACAAACTGGTCAGCTGCTACCTTCAAGTGAAACGAAGTTTGCTGCCTGCGTTTCACAGATGTTTGTCTGCAGCTGAAACGCTCCACCGTGCACGAAAGGGTCGGTAAGGCCACTTCTCTGAGGTACACTTCTCTCACACGCACACACACTGACTCTTCAGCAATCTCAATGCCCACGGGGCTTGCCTGTCACCCTGCCCCACCCGTACCTTTCAAATTTGGACTCCACGTCAAAGTCCTCCACGTTCAAGACCAGATCCACGCTGTTCTCAGCGCCCAGGTTAGAGCGCGTGGTGGTATACACACTGAGCTGGAAAAAGGACCGTCAAGAAAATCAAGCCTGCGAGGGCCCCGGCAGAAAGCGCAGGGCGCCGAGAGGAAGGCCTGAGCGGCCGCTGCAGGGAAGGCGCCCGCCGCCGCTCGGGGGACGGGACTCGGCGGCGGGGCGGCGGCGGGGCAGGCCGGCCGCGGAGGGCCGCCCGCTGGCGCCTGCGGCGGGGAGGCCGCGCTCACCTGCAGCTTGGGCCTCTGCGCCAGGTAGGGCTGGATGCAGCGGCCGCGGCCGGAGCAAGGGCGCGTGTAGACGATGCCGTACATGACCCAGCAGGTGTGCGCCACGTACACCACGAACACGCCCACCGCCAGGCCGGTGAGGGAGCTGCGGCCGCGCCCCATGGCGCCGCCTCGGACGCGGGCAGCCCGCCCTCGGGCGCCCTGCCGGCCGCTCCGGCCGCCGCCGCTCACGCGAGGGC
>SJYG01000833.1:47170-57866 GCA_006410535.1 Litocranius walleri | reverse complement strand
CCCCTAAGCGCCTCTTCATTGAAGCCCCTCCCTCCTCCTGAAGCCTCGCCCCCACTTGAAGCCCCTCCCTCCCGCCGAAGCTCCTCCCTCCCGTCGAAGCTCCTCCCTCCCCGTTGATGGTCTCCTCAGGTCTGCGACCATCTCTTTTGAGTGTCATTTTACCCCCAGGCAATTGCTGTGGTGTTTGCCAAGCGGTTGCTCTGCGTCCCTTGGCCCTTCTCTGTTTGTGAGCAACAGTTCTGCCGACGGGATGTGGGCTGGGCTTCTCTTTCTTGTCTGGCATGTTTTCCCAGCTGGTGTCTGTGAGCCCCGCACCCGTGGGGTGAGCCCTGACCCCGGAGGCTGTAGGGGACGCGAGTGTAACCCCTGACCCCGTGGGGTGAGGCTCTGATCCCTAGGGGCTACAGGGGATGCGGGCCTGGGCAGGCCACCTGGGGCAGCCTGGGCTGAGTCAGAGGGTCATCATTCCCACGGTCATGACTATGGTTCTTCGGTCATCTGTCCCATGTCCGGCCTTCGGGAGCCCTCTGGGGGGCTCTGTCCCTCCCCCAGCCCGCCTCCCCTTTGCAGCCCCACGAGACACTCCCTCCTGCGTCTGGGCTCTGGAACCAGCAGTTTCTCCAGGGAGCCCTGAGGCCTCTCAGGACAGGGACCTTTGGATCTGCCGTCTGAGCTCTGGGAGGGCTCAGGGCCCAACCGGGTGCCAAGCCTTTCAGACCAGAGCTCAGACATGCTTCCCCCACACACAGGGGCCCGGTCTGTCCCGCCTACGCGTGTGTGGACAATCTGGAGCACGTGGGGGCCCCAGGTGGGGCAGCAGCCCGTCCGCATGTCTCCCCGTGCCTGACTTGTGGCCCCATCCCCAGACTCTCATTATCCAGGGATTATCCAGGGCCGTGCTCGGAGGGGCCTGTTCACAGCTCTGCTAATAACATCCTGAAATTCTTAACGAGTTTTGAACACGGGCCCTATTTTCTCATTTTGTACAGAACCTGCAAATTATGCAGCCATTCTGATTACCCCTGCTCACCCAAGTCTAGAATAAATGCCGGGCAATTTCAGGGTTGCTAACTCATCTCTGTGCAAAACAAACAGCCTGACTAGGGCGCAGTTCTACGTCTTCTGGTTCTCGGTCAAAACACCGTCTTGCAGAGACCCAGGCTGGCCATCCAGTGACCTTCCACCCACCCACCCTCATGGGCTGCCAGACATGCCCTCAGTCCGGTGGACGGTCAGCCAGCCCTGCAGGGAGGGGTGCTGGGGGGCCGCTCAGGCCAGGGTCGGGGGTGCTGGCCCCCATCTGCTGGGGCGGGAGCAGCTGCTGGGCTCTGGGTGGCCTGCACTCGGTCAGCCAGGCTGTTCAGCTTTAACTGAACTGAACTCACCGAGTGGCAGTGGCTCAGGGGACTGAGGGCAGATGGCAGCGTGGCCCCTCCCGCACCGGACGAGCGGCCGGCAGCCTGGTCGGGCTCAGAGGTGACCGCCTGGACGCCTACCCCACTGGGTGGCTCTGCGGAGGCCCCCGCGGGCCTTGTGGCCGTGCACCCGGCCCAGTGCCGTGGATGGGAGCTGTGTGGAAGCTTCAGGTCCTTCCTCCTCGTGGGCACGTCCTGTGCAGACTCAGGCCTGGGTGGTCTGCGCCGTCTGCATGCTCCTTGTTGGGGGGGCACACAGATGTGCGACTGAGCCTGGGGTTCCCCATGGGGCGCAGGGCATGGAGGGGAGTCCCTGGGGGATGGCAGAGAGGAGAGCCAAGAGCACAGCCCAGACGCGGCCTCAGGTGAGCAGCGGGCAGTCAGAGAACTTTCTGGGTCTGGCCCCTGCAGAGACGGTGTGGGAGTGGAGGACAGCACTTTGGAGCTTCAGACGTGGCCCCTGCACGTGCCCACCCTGCACCCAGGAGCCCCGTGTGCTGAGACCTCAGGGCCGGCCCCGCTTCCCCCGGAGTTCACGCCCAGCGACTGCTGTGCAGGCTCATGGCCCCTCTCTGGCTGCTGTTCCGAGGTCCGCGGGGAGGAGACCCAGCACCTCCCACTCCTAGTCGGCACCATAGCAGTGCAGGCACACGCCTTGCACACCTGCACACGCTCATGTGCGCACCCTCACTCACATGTGAGCACACATCCACATACGTGTACACACACCCTGCACACTGAGGTCAGCCCTGCGCTGTTGCTCAGGAGGATGATGGCCGTGTGGCTCCAGAGCTCTGGCCCCACCAGCTGTGGAAGGCTGTGGGACCGTCTTGGGGCCCAGGCGCAGCCACCGTGCCAGGAAGGACACAGATGTGTGTGTGAGTCACGCTGACCTGGTTCCTGGCAGGGCCAGGGCCTGGCGGCACCTGCCAGGAAGCAGGTCAGTCCTCAGCCTGGTGCACACAGGACCCGCGTGTGGGTAACTGGACGAAGTCTCCTGAAACGGCCTTGCCTCGTGTACGAGCGCGCGTGGCGTTTTCTGACCTACTGAAGAAAGAGCCGCTGCCCTTCTGTCAGCTCCTGCATCCGCTGGTGGCCACGCCCGCAGGCCAGGGTGCACGGCCCCCACCCCTGCCTCGCAGCCTGCGTGTTCCCGGCTGGGCTGCCAGGGGGCAGGAGGGGCTGCGCCAGCCACACCCACCCAGGGTTGGCGCCCGCGCGGCCTCTGCACGCTGGTGTCCCTCAGTTCAGCAGATCACTCCAGCATCCCGTCCTGGGCCGGCCTGCTGTCCTTGGACCACCCCCCGCCACCCCCCAAGGCCATCAGCCTCTGTGCACAGCAGCGTGAGCGTGTGCCGCAACTTCTGGGCTGAGGGTCTTCCTGCTGAGCCCCCGGGGCCTGGCCGGGCCTGTCCGCAGCCCCGTCGTCTCTGCAGCCCCTGCCCGGCGCCTGGCAGGAGGTCGTGTATGTTCCCTGGAGAGAAGGATGAGGGTGTGGTGTCCTGTTCCAGCGCCTGGAAGCCCGAGGCCACAGTGTTCCTTTTGCGGCCGAGGGGGAGTCCGGCCCGGCCGCTCCAGCTTCTCAGCTTGGCCGGGGCTGGCCGGCACCTGGACTCAGGGAGCACCGCCTTCTCTGAGCCCCTCCGCATGGCGTCTCCCTGTGACTGTGCCTCCAGCCGCCTGGTCTCACAGGACACTGACCTGCTGGGTGGGGGCCCGGCGGCCTCAGCTTCACCAGGCCCAGCCACAGATGCCCTGTTTCCGAACAGCCTCATGTCTGGGTGCCGGGGGCTCGGTCTTCAAGACGAGCTTAGGGGAACAAGTGCAGCCCCAGCGGGAGGACTAGAGGTGGGGCGGGCCCTTGGAAATCCCGGGAAGCCAGTGTCCAGGCCCCACCTCTCCACGAGGCCCCTTGTCCTCCTTCAGCCCCAGCTCCATGCACCCCATTGCGTGCTGAGTCCTCGGGCCGGGAGCTCATGCACTTCCAGGACCCAGCCTGCCCCGGAGCCCACGTGTAGGAAGGGTCTCGGGCCCCCCCTCTGGGTCCCCACAAAGGCACGACCCTCCTGCCCCGGGAGTCCTTCCTCTGCTGGACTCGGAGCACGCCAGCTGGCCTCGCCAGAGCCCGGGGGCCTCACGCTCCTGCCTGCTCAGCCGCTGGTCTGTGGCTTGCCCGCTGCTGTTCAGGAGGGCTGGGGGCTGGGGCAGGAGAGGGCCTGCTGGGGAAGGGCCGTGTCTAAGCCCCTGGCTGCCCTCGGAGCAGGGGGCTCAGGACTCGGTTCGCTGGTTGCTGGCTGCGGGCTGCCCGCCAGCCTGTGACCCTGGGCCAGCCCCATCCTCACCGTGGAGGAGGTTCCAGGAAAATGGGCATCGTGGTCTCAGTGGTCTGCCCCTTCATTTTTGCTGGGTCCTGCCAAGGCAGGGGACACGGGTTCGAACCCTGGGTCGGGAAGACCCCCTGGAGGAGGAAATGGCAGCCCACTCAGTCTTCTTGCCTGGAGAATCCCAGGGATGGGGGAGCCTGGAGGGCCACAGTCCATGGGCTCCCAAAAAATCAGACATGACTGAGTGACTAACCAAAAACAACAGACTTTACGGGGCTGTGGGTAGGGGGCTCACCAAGGGCAGGAGCTCTGGGAGGCGGGGTGTGGGCATCTTGCAGGGAGCAGGTCACATCACGACCTTTGGCCTTCGACCTCGAGCCCAGGGCAGCCCGCTGGTCCCAGTGGGTGGGGGATGTGTCCCCCATCCCGGGGTCGGGCGGCACCTGGGGGCGGCTGACCCCACGGGGTGGAGAGCAGGCGGGCAGCCCTGTCTCTGGGGGGTGTCTGGGAGAGGCTTCTGAGTGCTGGGCTGGTGTCTGGGTCCCGCCCGTGGGCCTCGCGGTCCCCGCCGCCCGCCCTGCCCGGGGCAGCTCTGGCTGGGGCGCCTGTGTGGTGGGACATCTCCACAAACCAGACCGTCAGAGTCTGCGGATCCCCCTGGGGCAGCGGGACCCCTGGGAACAGAGTAGGCCTGTCCTGGGAGGGTGAAGATCTCTGCAGGGCTGCGGTGGGGGCTTGGTGGGGCAGCCTGGGCAGTGGGGGGCTGTGGTGGCAGCCACGCCCTCCTGGGGGGACAGTGAAGAGGCCCCTGGCAGGCCAGGCAGGTGCGTGTCGGGTCTGGTGACATGAGGAGGAGCCACGCAGGGACCCCAGAGCCTGGACGGTGGTCGGCAGCTTGGAGACAACCAGGGCCTTTCCGGAGGTGGGGGCTCCTAAGCTCCAGCTCCCCACCCTGTTCGCTCCTGGGCCTGCGTGGGAGGCTTGTGAGGGCTGGGGGTCTCATCTGAGGCTCCAACGTAAAGCCTGTTTCCAGCCCAGTGTCCCCTGGAATTTCCTAGTTGTGCTTTCACATGGATCTCATTTTCTGCAGTTTTAATTTGAAAGCCTCGCCACCCCCCCACCCCCCGCCATTAAAAGTCTCTCGTTTTGCTAAAACAAGGAAGTATCCTGACTTGAGTCCAAACACAAGATGTTTTCTTCCATCAGAGAACCAGGAGGTCTCAGGGGTTTCCCAGCTGAAGAGTCTCAGCAAAGAGAGCGAGTGTTTAAACCCGATGCAGACCTGGGCCCAGAGGCCTCGCAGGTTGCCTGGGGGCTGGAGAGCCGGGCTGGGCTTGCTGCGTCCTGCACCGGGCATCACCTCCGGGCCTTTCCCAGTGCCGGTCTCAGTGTGAGGGGCTGGCTCTTGGAGGCGAGGCGGTGAGCCGTCAGTGGTGGCTGTGCCTTGGACCCGCGAGCGCCTGGCCTCGCCTGCTTCCTCCTCCTCAGTCCTCGAAGCCGCTGGGGACACTCCACGCATGGGCAGGGCCCTCCTGGCTAAGGCCGTGCCTTCGCCCCCAAGGCCCCAGCCCTTGCTTCCACGTGGGCACCACGGATGCCGCCAGAGTGCCCAGCGTCCCCACACGCCCACAGAGAGCAGTGCCGCCCTCAGAGACGGGGGAACCGGCAGATACGGGCTGGATACGTTAGAATTTCTGACATCAGACAGGGCCATGAAAGTGAGCTATTGACTGGACGGAAAACACAGTTCTCTGTGCCCGCCACAGCCACGGAGCAGCCAGAGAGCGGTGCCTCGCCGTCTGGAGTACTGAGAGCCGCCAGAAACAGCGATGCCCACCAGCCATGCTCAGGCCGAGCTGCTCAGCACCTCCCCTATCCCGACACTTTAATCCTTTCGGCGGCTGCCCAGCCAGGCAAGGGGAGCCCCTGCAGCAAGTGGGCAGACCGAGGCCTAGGAGGTCAGGACCCTCACCCAGGCTGCGTGGTGGGGCAGCCCTGCCCTCACCTTCGTTGCCAGCTTCCTCCTCAAGCAGCCATGGTCCCTGCCTGGGAGGTGAAGGGTGAGCTCCCTGGCCCCATCCCTGGAGCTGGAGCCTGGAGCACCCAGGCCAACAGGCTCACCCTCCTGGGGGTTTCGCTGGCTCCACGGGAGCTGGACTGCAGGAGGCCTCCATCTCGGAGGTTCCTCTGGAGTAACAGAGCGGCTTAGAACTTTGCATTCAGTCTCTCTGTGTGAACAAAGGTGATCAGAGCATTTAATAGCTGATGAATCGTCATTCCATCTCTGAATATGCTTCTTGAAAGACTGCTCCAGATATTAACCTTTGATCCAGTAGGATCAAGCCTGTCGAGCACACTGCTGTGTAAATACAGAAACAGGTGGCTTTTAACCCTGAGAAATGTCTCCTCTGATGGAACTCTCGCCTGCACAACAAGCGACTTGAGGCAAAGAGGAACTTGGGCTTCCCAGGTGGCGCTACTGGTAAAGAATCGCCTGCCAAAGCAGGAAACAGAGAGGCAGGAGCTTGGTCCCTGGATCGGGAGGGTCCCCTGGAGGAGGGCGTGGTCACCCACTCCAGCATTCTTGCCTGGAGAATCCCATGGACAGCGGAGCCCGGAGGGCTGCAGTCTGTGGGGTCACAGTTAGGCATGACTGCAATGCCTTAGCACATACAAGAGGAACTTAGCTCCTGGAATAATAAAATTATTCAAATTCTAGATGAGTGTGTTCAGCATCGAGTCGATACAGACTCGATTCTTAAGCTCTGTTGTGAATATGGAAGCTGCCTGCCAGCCCTCGAGGAGGGACGCAGAGGGGCCCCAGGGGGCTGCAGACAGGGCCCTCCTGGAGGGTCAGTTGACTGCGGGCTCACTACCCCTGCCCAGGGCGGGGCCCCGACTTCTGGCTCTGACCTGCAGGGCCTGCCTCCCCCCAGCCCATCAGCTCTGTCTCGGGCGTCCCATCTCTTTCTGATGCTCCGTCAGGGAGATAAGGTGCACTCCTGAAACACACTGCACAAAGCAGGACTTGTCCCCCGCAGGGGCACTGACTTTGATATTTTCTATTTTGTTAAAATGAAAAGAAAAAAAAAACCAGTCAAGCCAGACCCACTACACTGGAGTGGTTTGATGCTTCCCACCCTGTGGAGTGGCCGCGGCCCTGCAGGGGCAGCCCAGGTGCCTGGCCCTCTCTGTCACCTAAGGTCAGAGGGTGGGGAGCTGGCCAGAGTGACTGTCAGCTCTTGTTTTCCCAGATGTGAATGGACCTTCAGTGTGGCCAGCTGGCACACGTGCGTGGTGAGGGGCTGGTTTGCAGGACCCCGGAGCATCAGGGAGAGATGGAGGAGGGAGGTTCCAGTGCCTCAGGCTCTGCTGGTGGTACTGGGCCCTGGGGGTCCTCGGGGAGGCGGGGAGGTGGGAAGCAGACAGGTCTCCCAAGGTCAGGACATGGCAGCATCTTCAAGAGGGGGGACCATGGAACACGGGGCTGTCCACGACCAGGAGACGGGTAAAGATGCTGGTCAGGTGCGTCTACAGAGATTAAGGGAGGATTGTGGAGCAAAACCAAGGAAAGCCATACATGGAGGGATTCGTTTACCCTTTAAATCACCTGTTTCACTGTTGCCAAGCCTTTATTAAAAGGCTCCTCTCCAAGGAAAAATCACATGGCTTTTCTGGGCTGTAACACCTAGACTGTTTCTAAAGGTCACCGGGCAAAGAGCATCTGTCCAACGGCAAAGCACAGTGTGGATGGAGGCTCCGAGGCCCCTCATCAACAGAGCTGGGGCGGCCTCTTCACCCCCAGGAGTTGGGTTCCACACCCGGTCAGGGCAGGAAGAAAACACTTACTCAGGTGTTTCAAAACTGACACGTTTCACTTGTATTAAAGAGCTTAACCTCTCCTTGGAGAACAGACATCAAACACAGCATTCAGGGGCTAGCTCCACTGGGGTGTGTGAGGCTGGACCAGAAGGACAGACTTTAGATGTGACACAAGGCCTTCCACCACCTGTTTCCACCCATCTACCCACCTGTCCACCCACTCACGTGCACACAGATTACCCACCCGCCCGTCCACCCCCCCACCTCACCTTCCATTCACCCACCTATCCACCCTTCTATCCATCCACTCACCCATCCACCCATCCATCCACCCACCCATCAACCCATCCATCCCCCTTCCATTCACCCCTCCACCCACCCATTCATTTCCTCTCTTCCTTCCTCTTTCTTGCTTCCTCCTCCATCCACCTGCCAGTGCCCCTCGCTGTTCGCTCACTCATCTGTAAATGTAACTTGAGTGCCACTGCCCACTGTGTACCAGCTCTAAGACACTGGCAGAAATGCACGAGACGAGCTCAGCCCCTGCTTGCGGGGGAGCTCCTGCTCAAACTGGGGAGACAGTGAGCACTCTCCCTTCCATGGGAACCTGCTGGGGAGAGCAGGGGCTCCTGAGCACTGATTAGAGGTGGAACCCAGAAGCAGAGGTCAGAGCAGACCCCCTAGAGGTGGCATCCGAGCAGAAGGATAAAGCACAGGGCTCTTCTCTGGGCTGTGGCCAGAGCTGACGGGTGTCTAGAAGGACCTTGTTCTCCAGAGTGGATGAGAGATCCTTAGGGACCAAAGGCAGGGAACCACTCAGGACTCTGTTGTCGTGTCTCCACAAGAGGTGCTCACGCTGGGCAGGAGCCGCGGTCAGCTCAGCCCGCCTGGCCGGGGGGCCAGACCCCCGGGGAGCCTACAGGGGAGCTGGCTGGGCAGAGGAGGGCTTGAGAGAGAGAGGAAAAGATGGGAGGACTTGGGGGGACACCCACGGGGCCACGGGTGGGTCGGGCTGAGCCTGGCAGACCTGGGAAGCCGGGACTGCATACGCTCATGGTGGGCAGAGGTGAGTGAAGGGGGTTCTCAAGGGAGGGGTCTGGGCGCCCGAGGCACCACCTGGATGAGACAGGAAGGGACATGGGCATACAGCCCTGGCCGTCTCCCTGCGGGTCTCTCTATTGTTGGGGACAAGCACGTGAGAGGCCACTGTGAACGCAGACGGATGCGGACACCACTGGCATTCTTCAGGAGTGCTCAGCACTCCTGGGAAGGACGGGGCCCGACTCCTCTCGGCCACACCCGCCCCCGAGCGCCAGCCCAGCTGTGGCTCCCCTGAGCAGCGGGTCCCACGGGCCTGGGCTGAGGGCCGTGCCCAGAGACGGCTGCGACGGCTTCGCGGGCCTGTCCGGCAGCCTCCCCGTGGCCCTGGGCACGTGGCCAGCAGGGCGTCCCCGGCCCATGGCCACGAGCCCTGTGGACGGCAGCGCCAGAGGCAAACATCCTCTCTAGCAACCTTGGCAACGTCCCCAACGGGCTTCAGAAACCAGCCCCACCTTCTGAGCACGGGTTTGACTCCATTCCCTAAGGAAAGCAGAGCTGTGGCTGCTGAGACAGGCGCCTCCGAGAAGAGAGACCCCGGCAGGGCCTCCCTCCTAGGGTTGGGGAGTCCAGGCTAAGCCGCAGGGGCACCCCTGCTCCTGGCAAGCTCGCCTTCTCTGTGGCTGGGGGCCCGCGGTGAGGTGACAGTGAGCTGACAGGGAGCCACGTCGGGCGAGACCAGTGGCAGTCCACACAGATTTTACCGAGTTTTCCCTCAGCTACAAGGAGATAAAACAGCACTTCTGTCTCCCACCCAGGCCCCCGGCCCTTCGGGGCTCGGACTGGACCCATTTGACATGGGGTGCTTTTTCACCTTTGTGGCTGCTTCCATTTCACACTGTACAAGAGGGCAAACACGACACTTGGCTTTTTAATAGGAGCAAAGCAAAGGGTGTAGGGAGCTACTGCGAGCGCCGGGGTTCTCGGCAGAGAGCTGTGACCTATAATTATTGTCATTTCTCCTCCACACGTGGACCGGCGGCGTGGCCCGAGCTCCAGGGGGCCCTGGTGGGCCGGCGGGGGTGGAGGGCAGGCGGCGGCTGTAATGCACGGAACACAGCTCAGTCGATTCTACCAGCGGGACGAGCACAGACTAGGGGAGGAGCACAGCGACACGCGGACGGCGGGGTCGGCTCCTGGGGCACAGAGGGCGCGCCGTCCAGGGAAAGACGCGTGTGTCCTGTGGGACGAGCACAGACTAGCGGAGGAGCACAGCGACACGCAGACGGCGGGGTCGGCTCCAGGGGCACAGAGGGCGCGCCGTCCAGGGAAAGACGCGTGTGTCCAGCGAGGCGCGGGGCTGGGGTGAGCTGCCCTCCTCGCCCTGGTCTTCGCCGCAGGCACCCAGCAGCTCTTCCTCTTCCTCCATCCGCCTACACCACGAGCCAGTGGCGGAGCTGCAGAGGAAACACAGTTTGCTGAGACAAGAAGTGAGGTGCCCCCTGGGTGCAGGCGGCTCCCAGGCTGGGGGCCTTGCCGTAGCCGGGAGGAGGTGGGCGGGGACCAGTGCGGCTCCCGGGCTCCACAGACCCGATGCCCCAGTCGCTTCCTGGAGGCAAGTCATGGCTTCACAAAGTCAGAGCACGGCAGCCTCGAGGGGCCAGAATGCAGCCCAGTGGCCCCCTCAGACCCGGATGCTGTGGCCTCTGCTCTGGGCAGACACTGGACGCCACAGGCCTGGGAGGGTCCCAGAGTGCACGCCGCCAGCCCACTCGCAGCCCGCGGTGCCCCCAGCCCCTGGTGGCCTCACTCCTGGGGCCCCCGATATCGTCCCGGGAAGCCCCGTGCCCCGTGTCCCGCGGTGCTGGCTGCTTTGTGCGACCCTGCAGGTGCGGATGCAGCCTGTTCCCAGCTTGGGGGGTGGGCGAGGTGGACAGGCCCCTATTTAGCTGTCCACAGATGCCATCGCCTGTGATTACCTGGCTGTTAGCTCAGCCTGTTTCTAAGCACAAGCCATCCGATCATACTAAATGGCAAGAACCAAGTGTTTGTAAACATTTCCAATGTTTACAGGGCTTCTGATACGGCCGTCCTGGG
>SJYG01000833.1:17136-32302 GCA_006410535.1 Litocranius walleri | reverse complement strand
AGGCAGTGTGAAAGCTGCTCTCCTTGCAAAGCCCTTCCTCCTTGAGTTGGGGCCCAGGACTTGGGAGAAGGGAAGCCAGGTCCTGGAGCGAGGGCTCCTCCGTCCCCCAGCCCTCCACTGTTCCCACACCCCGTGCCCCCAGAGGAGGGGGTCCGGGAGAGGAGAGGCATACCAGTAGGGAGAGGGCAGGACGGGCTTCCCGGGGGCACCCTGTGCTTCCTCCCTCCAGACCCTGGGGGCCTCCTGGCTGGTTTCCTGTGCCTGTCGCTCGCACACTCACACTCGCTGCTGTGGCTGGGCAGCCTACACGGCAGATGCTTTTCTGGCTGCCAGCTTAAGTGTGATCTTTAAAAGCCATGTGCTGTTACAGAGACGCCACAACTTGTCGCGCCTTCTCCACGTGCTCCCTGCGACGCGGTATGTTTGTCCCCTCTGACTGTCTCACAGACACACTCCTGGGAGTGGGGACACGAGGCCCACGCCAGCTCCCTCACCCCCAGTAGGTGGGATCTGGGTGGAGGTGGGGAGGGGTGGGAGTGGTCAGGACTCAGGCCCTTGACTGCAAATGACCCCAAAGTAAAGAATATCCCCCAGGAAGCTGCTAGTCGATCACTTTCAGGGTTAGTTTTACAAGAAGTGCCAGCAGCTCGCTGGCGCGGCCTCTGAGAGCTTGCTCATGGACATACAACTTACCACTTTCCTGGTACCCAGTCCTCTGCGGGGCCTGGGTCAGGCACCAGCCAGTAGGAACAGGAACGGGCAGTTACTGCCGCTTCTAGAGAATCGAAGGCCGGAGCCAGGCTCCACCGCCAAGATCTGTCAGGGGCCCTGGTGCTGACCTGGGCTTTGGGACTCCCAACACCCCAGGAAGGAGCACGGTTTCTGATGCGGGCAGGAGGGGCAGATGGTTTGAAAAGTCTAAGCGCCAGGAGCCTGGAAGATGCCCATCAGCCTGGCTGAACTCAAGTCATATCCTCACTTTTCATTTTTGCTCCTGGGTTAATATTTCCCCCCGTTTTCTTGAGAATTAGAGCCATAAGTGACATTTACTTTGCTTTTCTGGGAAATGCAGTGAAGACGTCAGCTAACTTTCAGGGGTTAATGGGGATTCTTGCAAACTACTGCTATTTATCATAATAAAGGGCAAAACCCGGTGAAAATGCATAAATGCAAAGGTGAGTAAATCCCACTGCTCCGTCCTTATTTGCGTTAGGTTCCCTTTCCTCCCTTTATTGGATTTTTTTTTTCCAGGAGGAGAGTGGATTGGAAGCCCGTGGAGATGCATCTGGGTCCCCAGCTTTCCCGCCAGACTTGGAGAGGCTCATCCGCCTGGCTCCACACTCTGTTCCCTGCTTTCCAAGTGGGGCTCCCAGCACCTGGGCGGGGGGTCAGCCCTCTGCTCTCCTTGGTTGCTCTGCTAAAGTCACTCTCCTGCTCAAGAGTAAGAAGACTCAGGAGGAGAGGAGCTTGTGGGGGGCGGGGCGGGGGGGAAGGAGGGACCCTGAGCAGGATGGTCTCAGAGGAAGGGGGTCCTCCAGGGGCAGGCGCAAGACAACCCTCAGGCCTGCGGGGCCAGCAGCAATTTGGGGCCCAGGTCCTGGACTGACCCAGCTCCAGACTGCCTCAGCCATGCCTTCCGCCCGGGGTCAGGCACCAGCACACCTTCCCTGCACGGAATGCCCAGGGGCGCAGCAATCAGGGCTCCCAAGCACCCTGTTCTGGGCCAGGGCCCCCAGGCCTCTCCTGCTGGCCCAGGTTGCTCCCCACATCACCAGTGCCCACTCCTCTGCTGCCCGCCTCCCCCCGCTGACCCCTAGTCTGCAGACACTCTTGTCCGCATCGGCTGGGTGAGCAGGTTGGGAGCGTGGGTCTCTGTTACCACCGTGTGCCAGAGACGCCGGGGGTTTCTCCGCTGTTACCCCACTGCCACATGCATGCGCCATGGCCCCTGGAGGGCTGGGGGAAAAGCTTCAGAACAAAAGTAACTGCTGGTATCCAAGCCAGCCCAGCCTCTTTCTGGCTGACCACACCGAGGTCCGGCCATCTGTGCCCCTTGGAACGACTCTGACTCCTCAACCGCAGGACCCCACCAGGTGAGGGGAACCGGACCCTCATCCTGCAGCCCGAGTGGCTTCCATGAGGAGCCCTGGGCCGAGGGCCAACCTCGACCCGGCCTTGGCGTCCAGCAGGAGGGCCCGAGGGGGCAGGAGCTGGGAGTGCGTGGGGGTGGTGGGTGCAGTGTGCCCAGGTACCCTGCTCTCCGTCGTGTCAGCTGCTCCTGGGAAGGGCCCTGGGCGCCCGTGCGCTTCTCTCTCAGCTTGCAGGGAAACACGTCAAGAACTGGGCGGCCTGCGAGCGGGCAGGTGGGGACCTCACCACTCACCATCCTTGGCCACGTCCCCGATGGGGACACTGTGCTTCTGGGCCATGTACCCCAGGAAGGAGAAGACCACGAAGCCGGAGGAGAAGCTCGTCAGCGAGTTGACGGAGGTGGTGATGATCGCGTCTCTGCAGGAACAAGACACGCTGTGCCAGCCTGGCCGGGCGCCGCTGCAATTTCCCGTCATTATTCGTAATTGGCTGTGTCTGGTGCTGGTGGCTGGGGGCGCTCCCCAGACTGGCAGGCTGGCCCCTCCTGTGACCCTGTCCCAGGCTGCCCTACGGGAGGGAGGCTGGCGCCTGCTGACAGTGGTGAGCTGCCACCTGCACCCCTGCTGAGCAGCTCTGGGTGCGGGCCACACCCTGGCCAGGTCAGGCCTCCGGTGTCCAGCTGTCCACGCTTGCCTGGGCACCAAGGGGCTCCTGGGAGTCTCAACTCAGAGCTGATGGCGAGACGATCCCACAGGCAAAGCTGGGCTCCGGTGGGCAGCCCAGGTGACCATGGGGTCCCCACCCTGACCCACAGGGCTGCCAGGCAGGGCTTGGAGATGTGTGGAGGAGCTGGAAGGCTTTAAGCAAATACTGAAAATGTATTTGCTCCACTCATGGCGAAGGTTGGAAGCTGGAACGAGCATAACAAAGGGTTATGAGTGTTCACTGAGTGCCCAAGGCTGGGAACGGATGACGAAGGGTCAATACGCCCGGCCTTGAGGCGTTCGAAGGCTTCCTTCTGACCACCTGTTGTTTCATGATAAGACTCCCTTTAGAGTTTCGCCAAAGCTATGTTATGGCTTGGGCGGTGGGAACTGTACTTTACGCTTGAATGCTTTAATGCTCATCTGGAATGGCTACGTGCGAGTCAGCCTTATGCTCTATACCCTGAAAATTATGAAACTGCACGATTGGATAATAAACCTTGTCAGTCCACTGGAGGCCGTCCCTGAGTGTCCTTTTCAGAGTGCGGTTCTCCGAGCCTTACAGAGATGCCTCCTGGGAACCTTGTTAAGATGCCGGTGCTGACGGGGTGGGTCGGTGGGGCCCAGGTGCTGTGTCTCCCCTGCGTACCTGCGGGTCAGGGCTGCTGGCCCGGGGACCCCACTCTGAGGGCCGAGAATTCAGAGCAGGGAGGAGGGGCTGCGGGGCCAGCCCTCCTGGGTGCTCGAGTGCAATGACCCTCACAGACTCGGGTGGGCACAGGGTGGGCTGCCGTCCAGACGCCTCCTCTGTGTGGACCTCTGGGTAGTGGTCAGGGGGCCATTCTGCTGCGCACACTGCCTTTGCATTTTTAACCGCATTTTTATCCTCATGATATGAAAGAAGACAAACACTCGCTCAAAGGTCAAGGAAAGCAGTCCTGGAGGAAGCCCTTTCTCTCTCTTCAGAGCGGTTTTGGGCCGGCAAGTGGCTGCAGGTTGCTCAGGCCCTCCTGGGCCGGGCAGCACCAGCTGGCAGGCTGCCGGGGCTCTGGGCACGTGGCACAGCCGCGCTCCTGCCTGTCCTGGCGCTGAGTCTGCGGGGGGCTCCGCGGGCTCTGGGTGCACCTGGGGCCCCCGCTCCGTCAGTGAAGGCCAGGTGGGGATGTGCACAGGCCCTTCCTGGTGGGAGACAGGGCTGAGGAGCTTGACCCGGAGGCTGGGAGGACCGGGTGGCCCAGCCGGGCAGAGGAGGGGCCTGGGGGTGCCTGAGAGGCCTCCTGCCAGGGAGGGGGCAGCGTCTTCCTGCTTCAAGCCTCCCTGAAGCAGGAATCAGCGTTGGCCTGTGTCTTCCCCGTCTCATTTCCACGTGCAGTTAAGGGGCTGTAAGCACTGCTCCTGTCCCCTCCCCTTACCCAAGGGCACACCTGCCTGCCTGACGCCACAGGCCTCTCTCGGGGCGGGACTCACCGGTAGCAGTTGTTGGTGAACTTATTGTAACTGGAGAAGGCGATGAGCACCCCAAGGCCCACGCCCAGGGAGAAGCATATCTGGATGGCCGCATCTATCCAGACCTGAAGAAGCAGAAAGACAGAGTGAGTGGCCCCAGCCAGGAGCGGCCCCCGAGGGGAGACGGAGCCGGGTGAGCGGCCCCCGAGGGGAGACGGAGCCGGGTGAGCGGCCCCGAGGGGAGAGGTCCCTGTCGGGGCAAGGCCAGCCTGGGGAGAGGCAGGGTCATGGACTGGGCCCTCAGTGCCACAGGCTCTGAGGAACAGAGTCACACTTAAACTTGGCGTCACTGTCAGTGAGCAGATGTCACCTCAGGGAATAGCCCTGAGAGGGCCTGCGGAGCAGGGGCTGCGTCCTGGTGCGGGACCTGAGGTTACTTCAGTGGGCCCCGCCCCGGGAGGAGCGGGGACTCGTGACGGTGCTGTGTGACACGGCGCCTCCGCCCCGCACCCGCCTCCCACCCTTCCCGCGGCAGCGCACGGAGGGCGCACGGGAGCCCACTACGGCGCGCGCAGAAAGGCCCGCGGAGCCAGTGGTGGCTCCACGCTCTGCACTCGCTGGAAGTGGCACAGGCGACGTGCCGGGTGCCTGGCATACGTGACGGAGGAGGCCGTGTGGCCGATACTGGACCAAGGCACCATTTCAGCCGCCGGACACGACCTGCTCGGGTCAGGGCGGTGCAGACACCACCCTGCGACCCGGTGATGAGACGTGGGTGCCCCTGGGCCCTGCACAGCCTAGGGCGGCGATGAGGACAACAGACACCCAACCTGGGGGAGCGGCCGCCCGCTGCGTGAAAGGCAGGGACAGGAGGGCCCTGGGGGCTGTTCCCCGAGTCCCTCAGTCTGAGATGAGGCCTGTGGGCCGGGTTCCCCAGCCGTGACTCCAGAGCCCCCAGCTGGAGGCACAAGGCGGCTGACCTGAGCCTGGGGAGAGGCGTCCAGGCTGCACCTGGGCCTGGAGCACCCCAGGGGACAGCCCAGCATGGCCACCAAGCTGGTGAGCCCCAGCTCTTGCCTTGCCCTGGAGGTGATGTGCGAAGGTCTGCCAGGACCCTGTAGGGGGACAGGCACGGCTCTGCCCTCTGAGCTGGGGGTGCAGGGGCCCGGCCTCTGGGCCCAAGGGCTCCCAGGAACCCAACGGTTTTGCAGCGCTCTGTCCTGACTTTGTCCCCTCCTGTGGAAGCTGACGGGACATTAGAGGAGGGGACACAGGGCAGTCCCACCCCTCACTGCCTGCCACCAACATCTGTCATCCATCGCCCACTGTCTGCCTGTCTGCTGCCTGTCATCCATCCACCTGAACTCTGCTGTCTGTCTGTCTGTCTCATCTGTCTGCCTAGCAACATCATCTGTGCCAACCTCTGGTCTCCACTCCCTTCTGCTTCACAGACGCATCTGTTCACACAGCTGATAGCTGTTCTGCACGTTCTTCCCCCTGACGCCCGACCCTTCTCTGATTTCCGGGTCATGCCCCACCTGGCCTTTGATGCCACGGCCACCTCCTCCCACCAGCACACCTCGCCCACCGCGGGCTTTCCTGAGGACGACACTCTGCTGACCCACCGGTGCCCTGGGCCCAGCTGTGCGGTGGGGCCCCGGGATCCCCACTGACCTCACGCTCCCCTAGCCGTCCGTGTCCATCTCCCTTGGCTCCGTGGAGACACGTGTGCAGCTCTCACAGTCTCACGGGTCCTCTGCGAGCTGCCTGGCAGGCTCTACGGCTGCCCTCCCCTGTGAGCTTGTGGGCTCGTGGCCACAGCGCTTTCCTCTCTCTGCTGTTCAGTATCCGGCCTCTGCCCTGCAGCCCCCCCTCCCCCGGGGCTCCCAGCCTTGCCACTTCCCCTTCTTCTGCTCCGCTCCCATTGCCCACCCCTCTCCCCCGCGTGGAACCTCCTCCTTCCCCATGAGCGCTGCCCCCAATTCACAAGATGGCAGCGTCGGGGCCCCCACGCCCAGGCCGAGACTGCTCCACTCAGTGACCCAGCCTCCCTGGACGGCTGTTGGAGCCCCAGGTCTAGACAGCTGCTCCAGTGTGGTCCACCTGGATTTCCAATGGCCCCCTGCTCCCGCCAGTGACCACCCCTACTCTGCCCTGCCCCCTTTTCCTTTTTCTCTTCCTCCCCACCTACCCCTCCTCCATTGCCCTGCCAAGTCCTGGTATTTAAACCCAGATGATGTCTTCCTTTGCTGAGGAAACCTGCAGCCAGACAGTGGACTTAGTTTGTCCATGAGATGGTCACACCACCACCTTGTGTGGGCACTGGAGTGTCTGACCACAAAGTCTGGCGCCCTGAGGTGGGCCTGGTTCATGCAAGCCAGCACCTCAGCCCAGCTCTGAGGATAAGCCGTGGCCAGAGTTCGGGCTTCGATCCAGCTGGGTGCCAACATCCTTGGGCACAGACTGGCGCCCCCACCCCCAGGTGCTTATCTGAGGACCCAGGAGGGCTCCTCCAGGGAGTGGACGGCCCAGGTGAGGAGGTCAAGGGGCGGCTGCTCTGGCTTCTCCCTGCAAAGGCCAGGGTGACCCCTTCTCCTAATCCTCTTACCCTGGTCCCTTCAGCGCCATGCTGTGCCCACTGGTCCCTTCTCACCTGGACAGTGAACTCTGCTGGGTAGGGCAGGTCACCCCATGTGAAGCGTTTCCTGCCCAAGATGCAGAGAGAACAACGGCCCGACCTGCCAGCCCCAGAGGACGGGCCGTGAGCAGAGGGTGCACTCACCGAGGCCTCGCAGAGCCGATGGAAGTCCACGCTCAGGTACGCTCTGATGCCGTCCACGGCCCCCGGGAGAGTGATGCCTCGCAGGAGCAGCGCAAAGAGGACCACGTATGGCATGGTAGCCGTGATCCACACGACCTGGGGAGAGCACGTGTCGCTCGACTGCACTGGCCACTGTGGGCAGGGCTGGGCTCAGGGCCACCCGGATGGCTTGTGCTCAGACAGAGGGCCTTGGATTGGTAAGCCCAGTGTCCCGAACAGTCCCAGGATGTCAGCTCGGCAGATGCCCCCGGGAGCGGGCCCGCCCAGTACCCTCTTTCCTGTCTGTCTCTCCCAGGGATTGAAACAAGACAGTCTGCCAGGGAGGGGCCTTCTGTCTGCACCTGCGCCACGGCTGTAGGCACCAGTGGCGGGATTTCCGATGAGTGAGATTCAAGTGTTTGCATCTCACTGATTGTGTAAATGTGTACCTGGGTCATGTGTGAAAGGTGGACCCTGGGTCACGGGCGAGGCGGAGGGGAGCGCCACTGGCAGGCTTCCGGGGGCTGGGACGTGGCTGTGAGTGCTGGCCCCGGTGATGGCTGCGTTTGGGCACCCAGACAGTGACCGAAATATCTCCATCGGCACAAGTATTTTGTTGTGATTCCCCTTGTGCTGAAACCATTCCTCAACCACAGCCCCCTGCCCACTCCCCAGGTGGCGAGCCCTGTCCCTCACCTTCCCAGAAGTCTTCACCCCCTTCCACAGGCTGAAGTAGAGCAGGACGATGACCAGCACCAGGCAGGAGGTGAGCTGCCAACGGGGAGGGCCCAGGTCATCGATGCCCTGGCTCTCGTGGAGGTGCAGCACGCCGCGCCTGCAGGGGAAGGGCCGGGGTCTCGGGGGCTGCCTCTCCACCCAGGAGCTGGCTGGCCCAGAGAACTGCCCGCCCCTGCTGGGCACGGCAGCAAGGACCTGGCCTCACGGCCTGGGGACCCCTGTCCCCCGCTCCAGAAAGGCCAGGCCCCCAGCCCTAGTGGAGACACAGGCCTACCCTCTCTGTGGAGAAACAGGGAAATCCACAGCTACAGTTTAGAGTTCAACACGCCTTTCACAGCGGTGGAGAGAACAAGGCGAGGGTAAGGATGTAGGGGCAGACAGGACCTAGCTGACACGCCCGCCTGTCAACGGCACGCATGCATGCTAAGTAGCTTCAGTCGTGTCCGACTGGGTGACCCCATGGACAGCAGACCACTAGGCTCCTCTGTCCGTGGGGTCCTCTAGGCAAGAGTACTGGAGTGGGTTGCCATTTCCTTCTTCAACCCATCAACGGCAGGATGCACATTCCTTTTAAGTGCACGTGGCACACACAGGGATAAACCATATACTGGGGCAATAAGACAAACCTCAGGATATTTAGAAATAATGAAGCTTTAAATATATTAGTTCAGCGAGGCAAAATTAAGTTAGATGTCAATAACGGAAATATATCTAGAAAATCTCCCAATGTTTCAAAATCAAAGAACAAACTTCCAAGCATCTCTTGTGAGTCAAAGAGATCACAAGGCAGACAAGGGGACGCTTTAAACTAGTGAAAAGGAAAACATGATGTGTCAGACACGAGGGAGGCAGAGTGGCCTCTTAGAGGCTAGTTTGTAGCTTTAAATATATAGCTTTCTAACCAGTCAACCCTAAAGGAAATCAGTCCTGAATATTCACGGGAAGGATCGATGCTGAAGCTGAAGCTCCAATAATTTGGCCACCTGAAGTGAAGAGCTGACTCACTGGAAAAGACCCTGATGCTGGGAAAGACTGAAGGCAGAAGGAGAAGGGGACGGCAGAGGATGAGATGGTGGGATGGCATCACCGACTCAACTGACAGGAGTTTGAGCAAGCTCTGGGAGTTGGTGATGGACAGGGAAGCCTGGCGTGCTGCAGTCCAGGGGGTTGCAAAGAGTCGGACACGACTGAGTGGCTGAACAGCAACAAATGTATATTAGAAAGCAGGTGAAGGCAGTTTTACATTTAAGTGCTTATGGAGCTGGAGTTACATGCGGTCACCTTGGGGTTTCTGAAGTCAGCTTGCACTTTGTAGGACTTACAGCTTTACAACTTCATGATTGCATCAATAGCGACCTTGGCCTCTATGGTAGCCCACCAGGCTTTATACAGTGAGTTTAAACTCCAGAAAACCTTTTCAGACCTGACAGTCACCGGAGCTTGTCTCAGGGAAACTCAGTCTTCACTGCTAGTGGAATCACCTGGGGGTGTTCTTGGCGTAGTTTAATAACTGATTATGTCGTTAAGGATCTTTGACTGCCTTGTAAACCTTCAAAGGCCGCACCTTTGTCGGCCGCACCTGCACCTTTGTCCCGGGGTCACCTCCAGTTACGGTTGGACATCTGCTCCTGCCGACAGCCCTTCCGAGGAAGGGGCGGGCAGCTTTCCATCACAATCCTTCTCTTGCAGACGGGAGTTCCAAGCAGAATGCTCTAGTCAGCTCTCTTTCTTTTTTTTAATCCATTTATCACATATATTCTTTCCTTTTAGCATTCTTAATAATAAATCACTGACTAGTCAGTTTTTTCCCCTCTATTTTTTTATCTGAAAATCACTTACATAAATCAACTTTTTCCAGACCTCCCAAACAAAATGTGAAAGTAAAGAAAGTGTTAGTCACTCAGTCGTGTCCGACTCTTTGCAACACCATGGACTATAGCCCGTTGGGCTCCTCCGTCCATGGAGTTCTCCAGCAAGAATACTAGAGTGGGTAGCCATGCCCTTCTCCTAAGTGCCTCCAGATGGCCTCACCTGGCACATTCCACACTTCTGACAGCTTTCTGAATGTTCTGAACAGCACCAAAATCCATCTTAGAACTGTAGAAAACCACCCAGCTTAGAAGCTTTGCTGCGGTTTTGTTGGTGAAATGACAAACCCAGCTCTAGTGAGAGCTGCCTCTAGAAATCTGTGAGTGGTGGGACGGGGAGGGGGGCGGGGGCGCATCCCCAGGCACTTGCCCGTAGCTACGTCTGCTCTCCCCCTTCTGGTGCAGGGGCCCCTCCCTCTCTCCTTCTGGTCCCTTCTCTCCCATCACAGGCTAACACTGAGGTCAAGGCTGGACCAGGTCCGGGCTCAGCGGGACGGCGGGGGAACACATGTGGAGCCCAGGCCTTGTCCTGTGGATGAGAAGCTCCTAAGTTTGGGACCCGCGGCAATGAGCCGGCGGTGGGGGAGGGCCAAGCTCCTCAGAAGGCAGAGCGACTGACGGAAGCTCTGTGTCCTTTTCTGGATGAATCTACCGCCTCCTGCTTGCTTGTCACTCTGAGTCCTGAGCACACTCAAGTGACAGGGTACTGGGTCTGCGCTTCCCACGGGGATGCCCGCCCCAGCGTCTCTCAGGCGGATCTGATGCAGCCGACCCTAAGTGGACCCCCATTTCCAGCCCTGCTCTGAAACCCCCTGGCCGCTGCTGAGAGCTCCCAAGGCCAGGCCCTCACCTCCTTGCTTTGGAGCCCCCTCTTCCAAGCAGGCGGGTGTTCAGTGGCCCTTTGACTTCCCCATCACGGACACCCCTCCCCTCCTTCCAGACACCTTCACCCGCTAATCCCAAACCACCAAAAGAAGTCTCTTTCGAAAAACTAAACAGGTCCCACCGCACACCACCTGCACGCGAGCCAGGCTGTTCCTGGCAACTCCTGAGGAAGGCCCTGGTCCCCTCTGGGAGCCCCCCAGTGCCCCTCGCCCAAACCCTTGGCACTGTGTCCCTGCCTGTCGCGGTGGCCTTCTGCAGCAGCTGGTCCTAGAGACACCTTCCCCGCGTGGGGCCCCCAGAGCTGAGGATGAGACCCAACTATCTGGGCACACAACCTCAGACCCTGGGCGCCCGCAGGTTCTGTGGACTCCCTTGTCCCCTGGGCGCGGTCGCACCGACACCCACACGACAGATGCTCCCGGGAGGGCTCGGTCCCACCCTGCATGCGTGGGGTCTCGCCCAGCTCCGCTGGCCCTGTGGGACAGGGCCCGCCCCTCAGGGACCACCTCGGGCCGCAGCTGCTGATTAAAGGGGTCCTCTGGAAGCCCCTCTGCCAGCCGGGGCCAGGCAGCAGCTCTGCTCACACCCTCAGGCGTATGATCACCTCCTCCAGGACGGAGTTTATAACTTTCACAGTGAGATGGCCCTCGTGTTTACGCTCATGGTTTCCTACCTCAAAGAAAGTTTTGAAATTGTGCCCACCTGCGATTAAGACCAGAATTATATTTTGGGCTGAGGTTCACTGTTCTGAATTGTCGGTGGACTCATTTCCACCTAGAAACATGGGCAGACTGTGCCCAACTGGGATTTCAGTCCCAAAGGAAGGCAGCAGTCACCAGGAACGTCAGGAGTCCGCAGCAGGCCCTGCAAACGTGCGTCTCAAGTGAAGTGGCCTCTGTCAGGACATGGGGAAGGGCAGCTGGCCTGGGTGTGGGGGGGTGCCTGCCCTGTTCCCCTTCCTGCAAGGTCTCCCCCCAGGAGCGGAGCTGAGCTGCTGGAGGTGGGGTCAGAAAGAAGCCCCTTGAGAGCCCCGGGGAGTGGGACGAGACACAGGCCGGGGGCAGCACGGGCCGGCGGGTGACCCCGGGCCGGCGCCCTCCCCTCCCAGGGACGTTGGCCCCGAGGAGACCCCACTCACTCGAAGTACTCGGCGGCAGGCGTGGTCCTCAGGGTGCCATTGGCGCCCGAGCTGGCATTGGGGGCGCGGGCGTCTGAGCAGCGGGCGCTGTTCCAGGTGTGGTTGCAGTGCGTCCAGGGCAGCTCGGTGGTGAAGGAGGACAGCAGGTAGTGCAGCGCCCAGGCGATGATGACGTTGTAGAAGAAGCCGATGTACAGCGAGATGAGGATGACCGCGTAGCCCACGCCTGGGGGAGGGCGGCCCGTCAGCCTCGCCCTGCCTCCCCCATCCCCCCGCCCCGGGATGCGGCCCCCGCGGCTTCCTGAAACCAGGCAGCGCCTCTCGGCACGCTGGGAGATGAGGGAGAGGGTGGGTCCCGCCGTCGTTGCGGAGGAGGGGTCACCCCCTCCCAGCACCATCCGAGGCCCACCAGACCTGCATGGCCAGAAGGGGACACCCCGGTACAACCACGTTGCCTGCAGACATATGGAGGAGCCAAGGGCCACCACCCACCACCACTCCCAGCCAGTCAGGGTCGCCCAGGCTCACAAAAAGTCACCTAGGACCACCCTGGGTCACCAGGGCAATTTGACCCAGGGGTATCCAGGGCCACCAGCCAAACAAAGCCATCAGAAAAATTCACCACCACCCAGGCCATCTAGGAAGACCCAAGGGTACAAAGCACCAAGTCAACGAAGGCCACCCCAAGCCACTCAGGGTCCCCCAGGGACATCCCAGGCCACCCTGCCAACGGGGCCCTGAGGGTGGTCCAGGGTCGCCCAGGAATACCCCGCATCTCCCAGAGCCAAACAAGACCACTTTCAGTCATGAAAGGATGCCCAGGGTCTCCACGGCTGACCCCAGCCTCCCGGGCTCATCCAGGACCAGCCAGGCCTCCAAGACAAGCCCCACCCAGCTGGGCTGCCTACAGCCACCTAAGGCCACTCACGGCCACCTCACTAACCATCCCTCCCCCAGGCCAGTCAGGGCAGACAGAGGCATCTGGGTCCACCCAACACCACCCAGGACCACGCATGACCACCCAGAACCTCCCAGGGTTGTGTTTGACCACACAGAGCCCCCTGGGCCTGTCAGAGTGCCCTGCACAGGGTCACAGGACCTGGGATTTGGGAGAGTCACTGAGGGGCTTCTGAGCACTGGAGCAGAACGGAGGGGCGGGCAGTCTTTGGAGCCGTGTCATCCTGACTCTGGTGGGTGGCTGCTCTGCGGTAAGACCCCTGTCCCATCCAGTGCCACACAAGCACTGCTGCGTCCCACTTCTGCGGTTCAGTTTGCCCAGCTCCACACAGACTTCTCTCATTGCCACATTCTTCCCCGGCTTTGCTGCTGGGACTGGCTCGGGCATCAGTGCCCTGGAACCTCGTGGGCACCGGCCCGGTCCTGCCTGCCCGTGGCCAGGAGGCCCTTATCTTCACAGTGACTTTGGCAGGGAGCGCGTTGGCTTGTTCTTTGTGGGTCTAGCCCTCCTTATTTGTTGTTCAATTATTAAGTCATGTCTGACTCTCTGAGATCCCATGGCTGAGCATGCCAGGCTCCTCTGTCCTTCACCATGTCCGCTGAGTCGGTGATGCCATCCAACCATCTCTGCTGCACCCTTCTCCTCCTGCCTTCAATCTTTCCCACGTAGTCCCAGAAAAGGTTACTCAACCGAGAAGTGTAGTCCACTGGTTTCATGACCTCGAAGTCGAAATCGTAGCCAGGAAGGTTACTTATAAGTCCTGCCTAAAGGAAACCCTACCTGACCAAACTAGAGGAAGGAGAAGTTCCCCGAGAGTTCGTAGTCGAGAAACCGCGAGTCAGAAGAAATACCAGGTCAAGAATGTAGGCATGTACCGATGATCTTTTTGGTGTCGAGACTGATATCCCTGAAAAAGCCGTTTCACTACGGAAACGAAAAGTTATGCGACAGAGCCAAACAGTATCCAAAGGACTGGGAATCCTCTTCGATAAAAGGACGAGTCCTGTGAAGTAATTTTGAGAGAAGGACGAGACTTTCGTCTTTCTCTCACTGAGGTCGAATGAATACACGTCTGTAATTTGTCTAGATCATAGTCCTTACTAAGGGGACCACCGAGTCGCCATTTCTCAGACGGACGTTACGTCCTCGGTGTCCTCTGAACGCAAGCCAGGGACCCAGTCCTTCTAGAGGACCTCTTCCTTTACCTTTGGGTGGGGTCACTAGAACTGACCTTTCAGGGTGCCTGTCCCCTTGGACCACCCGATATACGTCAGGTCCCCCAGTGTTTCTCAGTCTGTACCGACCTCGCGGAGTCGTGGGTCGTGTCTGTCCGGGGCCACGTGCCGGGGAGGACCCTCTCTGCGAGTCCTCGTCGCTCCTGTCTTAGGTGCGACAGGGAAGGCTTCCGGAGACGACCCCACCTGGGGCGGGAACCCCTGTGGAAGAGTGACGTGAAGACAGGGGACGCGAGGGGCCCTCTGCGACCGAGTACCACCTGAGCGGCCGTCGGCGTCTCAGCCCCTCGGTGTGCCGAAGACTCGTGGAGAGTCTTCGAAGGACCGGCACTCGACCGACACCCGTCGACGACCTTTAGAGGTCTTCCACTGTTGAGACAAGTGGTTTAGGAGGCGAACACCGAACCCCTTGAGTCTCGGCGGAAACTGGTTTGCGGTCTCGTCTAGGTCGGGGCACAGGGTCCCTCTCACCGGACTCGGAGACCAGGAAGACTGGGGTCACGACGTACGTGTCGGTCGGGGGCCCTGCCGGACCAACGAGTACCAGTGTCGTGTCACTGTTCCCTTGGACCCCGACTGCGCCGAGGGTCCCCTGCACCCGAAACGGGGAGTCGTCGTCGTGTCGACGGGCCTCCGTCTATGCCTTTGTCCTCTATCTAGCCATCTACGCTATTCAGTCCATCCGTCCGCCTACTATCTGCCGACTATGCACTATCCGTCTGCCCACTGGCTGTCTACTTTCCATCTGGGCCCTCTCACTGCCTACCCGTGTGTCCACCCTCCGTCTATCGCGATGCACAACCCGACACCGGAGGTTGGACCTTGTCAGAATCATTGGGGGTCATGAAGTCTTACACTAGAGTGACTTCCGTCCCAGAAATGTCTCCTTTCAGTTCAGTCCCACCTGGGATCAAGTGACGCTGACTACAGGGGTATTAAAGGGAAGCCTGGTTGAAGATGCAGGGAGAAGACAGCCCCCACGACCGCAGGAGCCAGGCTGGGAGCAGGCCTGCCCCCCTCTCCCCAGCCTCAGAAGGAACCAGCCAGCACCCTCGAGTTCAGACCTTGGAAATTCGATACAACAGACGTCTGTTATTTAAGCCACTCGGTTTGTGGCGCTCTGCATGGCAGCCCCAGCAAACTAACACAGATGACAGACAGTAGATCACAGAACTACAAACAGGAGGCTGTGTTATCTTTTCCACCGTGTTAGCACTTTGACAAAACACCACCACCCAGGGACTGCAGGGTGGCTTCGCCTGGGAGCAAGGACACGCACTCGCAAACCCCCGGTCATTACAGA
>SJYG01000833.1:0-16172 GCA_006410535.1 Litocranius walleri | reverse complement strand
GGGCGTCCCCGCCCGTTACCTCTCAGGATGGGGCAGATCTTCCAGACGCCTGCCGCCCCCTCTCTGTTGAACTGCCCGAGGGCCAGCTCCATGTAGAACAGCGGCACGCCGGCGACGACCATGAAGAACAGGTAGGGGACCAGGAAGGCACCTGGGACGCGACAGCACCCTCAGCCTGGACCCGAGGGCGCGCCAGCCCGCTGTCACCCCAGCAAGCAAGCCGCCGTCCGCGCGTGCCCCGGGCACGACCGCTGTCACCCTTCTTCGAAGCTCCCACAGGCTGGGGGCTGGGCCGCCTGCATCTGTGCCCGGCTCCCGCTGTCACTGCACCCTGACACATGGCTCTGGGGATCGCAGTCACCTCCTCGCCCCCAGGTACGCGCAGCAACCGAGAGCAGAGCGGGCCAGCCCGGCCCGGGGCGGCTCTGCTCCTCACTGCTGTCTGCTCTCCACCCGCCCGGCCCTGGGTCCCCTCTCTCTCCTCCATGGGGATGTCTGTCCTCGTGAGTAGTGGATCCTTGGGGTCCAACGCAGCCTGGCCCCCAGGACGCCAGGCTGCCTCCGTCGGGGCCGCGGCAGAGCTCTCTGCTGGCAGGTGCCGCCTCCGCCTGGGGTCTCTCCGGGCGATGGCGCTCTGAGCATAGAGACTGGGGCCCGACCGGCTCAGCCGTCTTCAGCTGACTGCTCTGCCCACAGGAGAGTGGTTCTGCCATGGCCCTTCCGGGGAGGCAGGGAGACCCCACAGGGCTGCCTGTCTTGGGTTGACTCCTGTACTTGCTCAGAAATGCCCAGCTGCTCACAGGCGCCCTGGCAGCCCCTCCCCAAGGAAGTTTCCTAAAGCCCCGAGTGCGAGGCATGGAGTGACCCCGATGGGGTGGCAGCGTCTAGGAGGCTCACGGGAAACGAGCGCCGATCTAACTGGCTTCTCAGCTTGGACTCTGAGGGTGACCCGGGCCCATTTCTGTTTTCTGCCTTGAACGCAGATGGAGCAGTTCTAGGCTGGCTGTGCAGGGGAGGCGGGGGCCGGGGAGGGCCGGAGACACATTCCCGGGGCATCCTGGAGTCCAAGCACAAGGGCTGGCACACCCTTTGTGAGCACTGGGCGGGTCGGCCAAAGAGCCCGTTCTCCAGGCCTTGGGGAATTTTCTTCTCCAACGTGAAGGCCACTTTGGAGAACAGGAGGCAGAGTCACAGTGCCTCCAGCCACACCCCTGCTTTCCTGGCCTCAGCGTCCTCGAACGGACAGAACTGGCAGGGGACGAGACCATTCTGAGCGCTACCGTGCAAGGTCCATGCGCCCCACTCTGCTGTGTCCCCCCCAAGCCCGGCCTCCAGCGCCCTTGGGGCCCGTGGCAGGAGGGCAGGAGGCAGGTGGACAGACTCACCCCCACCGTTTTTGTAGCACAGGTATGGGAACCGCCAGACGTTGGCCAGGTCCACGGCGAAGCCGATCACTGAGAGGAGGAAGTCGGCCTTCTTGCTCCAGGTCTCCCGATCCTGGGCCTCCGTGGGGCTCTGTGGGGGGTTGAGGAGGGTGGAGTTCGTGAGCTGCACCCCGTTTTGCTCCTTAACCAGGACGAGTTCCACCGCCTTCGGGCCCGTGGCATTGGCCTCCTTGGCCGGAGCCACCACGGACGACATCAGGGCCACAGAGCACCTGCCCTCACTCATGGCCTCCTGGGCTCGGGATCCTGTGCTTCCGCCCTCCCGGTCTTCAGCCAGCACGAGAGAGAAACACACACAGGGATGCACGGGTTTAGCAGCCAGGAGTGTGGCGCTGGGCGGCGTGAGCAGGGAGGGTGGCTTTGCAGACGTTTCTTTGGGGGCAGAACACAAGCTGTCCCAGGACCTAAGGAGACAGAGCTGGGATGAGCAGATGACCTCCACTCCTCGTGGGGCTGGGGGACAAGGCATGGGGACCTCAGACCCCTGCCCTGCTCCCCTCCCCCAGGGTGACGGCGCCCCTAATGTGGTTTCAGTAATAACGCGAGAGGCTACCTCCACGCTCCCCTCACTGCCAGCGTAATGTGATGATCTTCAAACGGTTTTCCATACACATTCTTCACAACAGTGCACACGCATTCTTTACACTCAGCAACCAAAGTCAGAAGCAAAATTTTAAAACCAAGGTCACCCACAGGAATTCAAAGTAGCGAATACAAAAGTCCGCTTCAAGGAACGGCTGCATGTCCACACCCACTGCGGCCCCTGGACGGCCCAGGGGTGGGAGCTCACAGGACTAGCTCCCGCATGGAGCAGCTTCATCTGGGAAATCGCCTCCTAGTCACCTTCACGACACTCGGGATAGTGCAATCAGGGAGGACAGAAGAAATCACACAGTCGTGCCGGAGAGCGAGGAGGGCCCTCAAGGCCGTAGGCAGCTTCAAACATGACTTCTTCTGGCGTCTGGATGTTTCAACTGCACACGCTTGCAGGTGTGCCTGCGTGTGCGCGCGCGCGCACACACACACACACACACACACACACACACACACACACACACTACCGGCTCAGCCGTCTTCAGCTGACTGCTCTGCCCACAGGAGAGTGGTTCTGCCATGGCCCTTCCGGGGAGGCAGGGAGACCCCACAGGGCTGCCTGTCTTGGGTTGACTCCTGTACTTGCTCAGAAATGCCCAGCTGCTCACAGGCGCCCTGGCAGCCCCTCCCCAAGGAAGTTTCCTAAAGCCCCGAGTGCGAGGCATGGAGTGACCCCGATGGGGTGGCAGCGTCTAGGAGGCTCACGGGAAACGAGCGCCGATCTAACTGGCTTCTCAGCTTGGACTCTGAGGGTGACCCGGGCCCATTTCTGTTTTCTGCCTTGAACGCAGATGGAGCAGTTCTAGGCTGGCTGTGCAGGGGAGGCGGGGGCCGGGGAGGGCCGGAGACACATTCCCGGGGCATCCTGGAGTCCAAGCACAAGGGCTGGCACACCCTTTGTGAGCACTGGGCGGGTCGGCCAAAGAGCCCGTTCTCCAGGCCTTGGGGAATTTTCTTCTCCAACGTGAAGGCCACTTTGGAGAACAGGAGGCAGAGTCACAGTGCCTCCAGCCACACCCCTGCTTTCCTGGCCTCAGCGTCCTCGAACGGACAGAACTGGCAGGGGACGAGACCATTCTGAGCGCTACCGTGCAAGGTCCATGCGCCCCACTCTGCTGTGTCCCCCCCAAGCCCGGCCTCCAGCGCCCTTGGGGCCCGTGGCAGGAGGGCAGGAGGCAGGTGGACAGACTCACCCCCACCGTTTTTGTAGCACAGGTATGGGAACCGCCAGACGTTGGCCAGGTCCACGGCGAAGCCGATCACTGAGAGGAGGAAGTCGGCCTTCTTGCTCCAGGTCTCCCGATCCTGGGCCTCCGTGGGGCTCTGTGGGGGGTTGAGGAGGGTGGAGTTCGTGAGCTGCACCCCGTTTTGCTCCTTAACCAGGACGAGTTCCACCGCCTTCGGGCCCGTGGCATTGGCCTCCTTGGCCGGAGCCACCACGGACGACATCAGGGCCACAGAGCACCTGCCCTCACTCATGGCCTCCTGGGCTCGGGATCCTGTGCTTCCGCCCTCCCGGTCTTCAGCCAGCACGAGAGAGAAACACACACAGGGATGCACGGGTTTAGCAGCCAGGAGTGTGGCGCTGGGCGGCGTGAGCAGGGAGGGTGGCTTTGCAGACGTTTCTTTGGGGGCAGAACACAAGCTGTCCCAGGACCTAAGGAGACAGAGCTGGGATGAGCAGATGACCTCCACTCCTCGTGGGGCTGGGGGACAAGGCATGGGGACCTCAGACCCCTGCCCTGCTCCCCTCCCCCAGGGTGACGGCGCCCCTAATGTGGTTTCAGTAATAACGCGAGAGGCTACCTCCACGCTCCCCTCACTGCCAGCGTAATGTGATGATCTTCAAACGGTTTTCCATACACATTCTTCACAACAGTGCACACGCATTCTTTACACTCAGCAACCAAAGTCAGAAGCAAAATTTTAAAACCAAGGTCACCCACAGGAATTCAAAGTAGCGAATACAAAAGTCCGCTTCAAGGAACGGCTGCATGTCCACACCCACTGCGGCCCCTGGACGGCCCAGGGGTGGGAGCTCACAGGACTAGCTCCCGCATGGAGCAGCTTCATCTGGGAAATCGCCTCCTAGTCACCTTCACGACACTCGGGATAGTGCAATCAGGGAGGACAGAAGAAATCACACAGTCGTGCCGGAGAGCGAGGAGGGCCCTCAAGGCCGTAGGCAGCTTCAAACATGACTTCTTCTGGCGTCTGGATGTTTCAACTGCACACGCTTGCAGGTGTGCCTGCGTGTGCGCGCGCGCGCACACACACACACACACACACACACACACACACACACACACACACTCTGAAGGAGAAGGCAGCAGGAGGCAGCGGAAACGGGAACAGAAACTCAGAACACAGCTCATCACAGCACATTCCTGAGACGAATGAAAAGGCACAGAAGGGACTTGGCGGGAGGAGCAGAAGAACTGGCCTGCGGCAGGGTCCAGGGGAGCAGGCCAGGCTCAAGCAGACCCCAGCGGCCTGCTCTGACAGCGGCCCTGGCAGTCGAGCCGGAGGCCACCTGCTGGGGACTCCCCGGCTCAGCATGTGGGGTGAGCCCACCTCACGCCTGAAGCCACGGCCTCACAGACCAACTTTGGGTACAGAAAGCAAGACATGCTGCTTGGCAGCGTGGCTTTGAGCCCAGGACAGAAGCAGAGCTGCAGTCTGCCCCTACAGCCAGCCTGGATGCCTAGAGCCGGCACACACCCCCAGCTTCCGGCCATCCCTGCCCCATCTTAGCCACACTGAGAAAATCGCCCTGGTTGGATCTGGGGGTCGCTTGCCCAGGTGGTCCCCACCAGGCACAGGTCTAGTTCAACAGGGAGCAAGCAGCCCCCGGCCTCACAGGGCCAGCTGGGCAGGGAAGCCAGGGCCAGCCGCCCCCTGCCCAGTGCCCGCTCCTAGCCTGGGGCAGGGCAGGGCCGGGGCCACGGGGGCGCACACAAGCCCCGCGCCCGTCTCGGGCTCACCTCTCGGCCGCCTCACCTTCAGATGCCAGTTGTCCCGCTGCAGCGCGCTGTGCATCCGAGTGTCGGCTACGTTTACCTGTGGCGCCCCCCGCACCCCGCCCCGACGGTTCCCGCCCGCGGCCCGCGCGGGCCCGGACTCACCTGCGCCGCTGGAGACCGGCCAGCCGGCGTCCGCGAAAGCTCCAGCTCCGGCCCCGCGGCGCCCCCGGCTCTTATCTCGTCGCCGGGACCCGCCCCGCCGGCCCGACGGGGGCGCCCCCCGCCCTGGCTCCGCCTCCGTGCCGCCCCGGGTGGGCGGAGGGTGAGCGTGGCCGCGCCCCGCGCCCTGGCACCCCGCCCCCGGGAACCCACCGCCGAGTCAGGACAGCGGCGCCGGTCCACCGCCCGTATTGCGTTGTGCCCGCGGCCTCGCGCGTCCTGGGGCCTGGGGCGCGTGGGACCCGGGACGCCTCTGGTCCCAGGCCTCGCATGGCCAAGTGTGAAAGTCGCTCAGTATGTCCGACTCTTTGCGACCCCACGGACTATACAGTCCTTGGAATTCTCCAGGCCAGAATACTGAAGTGGGAGGCCACTTCCTTCTCCAGGAAGGGCTCTTTTCCGTGGCCTTCCCACCCCAGCTTGCACCTCAGAGCTGCCCCGCGCACCGGCATCTGCTTGGAGCTCGGGGCTCCCTCGGCCCACCCACTGCTCCGCCCCAGTGAAGCCCGGGGAGGGCAGTCGCGACGGGGAAGGAGGTGGGCGGCGGGCGGGATCGAGGCGGGTCTTGCCTCCCTCCGCTTCCTCTCCTCCACGCCCGCCGCTGCACCGACCTCCCCCCTGACGCTGTACCCACCCCGCTCCCCAGACCAGTAGTCTGGAACTCTCTCGTCGGTTCCGTCGCCTCCTACCCCCGCAGCCGACCCTCCCGAGGTCTGTCCGGCGCGCTGGGGACATCTCCCTGACCAGTCGTCCCTGGCTTGGGAGCGGGGGTCCTGCTGCGACCCCGGCTTCGCTCTGGTGGGCAGTCTCAGACCCCGCCCGGCCTCCGCCCTCTCTCCTCCGGCTGCGCGCCCGCCCGGACAGCGAGGTACCCGATCCTCGTCCGGTCCGGGCTGCAGAGACACGCGTCCTTCTGTGTCTCGAGAGACGCCTGCGCAGGACCCAGGGTCCGCGCGTCGGGCAAGGAGCGAAGCGTCCCGGCGCTTTGCCGACCTGGAGCGCGAATCGATTGGAACCAAAGGGCTTGAATCACACTCGCATTGGAAAACGATTTCCCCGGATGGCCAGAAACCTCAGCGGTCAATACCCACTCCCTGACCAGGCGGACTGGGATCTTTGCAGAGATGACCCGCCGCAAGACTGTACATTTGGAACGCGGAGGGATGCAGTTCCCAAGCCACCAAGCAGGCCCAGGACCCTCAGGTGCAGGACGGCGTGCAGGTAGGTGACACCCTGGCTCCGCACAAGGAGGAGCCCGCGGAACCGAGTCCGAATGGCAACCCTCCCCCTCCCCCTCCGTGTAAGCTTTGATTTTCCCACCTAGCGTCCCCTGCAGGGGGCTGTCCGCACTGCGCTCTCTGCTCTGAGCAACATGCTCGGCAGTGTCCCTCTGCCAGGGCCTGCAGACTACCCTGGCTCCTCAATACCACCGTGCCCAGGGCTCCAGCTTCGTTCCAGAGACCACACTTCCCTGCCTCTCTCGCAGTCTCCCGACCAGGGGCTGGTACCTGGTGTCCGGCAGGAACCACCCTCCCAGGCAGGACTGGGGTCCAGGAAAGAAAGAGCCCAGCACTTAATGGCCCAGCCTCTCTGCTGCTGTAACAAAGATGTCTCAGGCTGGGTGGCTTACGAAGTCCAGTGCCCACAGGACAGAAGGGCCCAGAAGCGCTCTGGAGCTGCCTTTAAAAATTAGTGCTGGCCCCATTCCTAAGGGCTCAGCCCCCGTCGGGGCCTCATCACCTGCCAGACCCACCCTCCAGGACCAGCCCGGGGCGGGAGGGGTGAGGGCGTCAGCATGGATTTGGGGACGTGCACGCAGGGAGGCGACAGGGATTTCACGAAATGGTGACGTGCCACCTCAAACCCGTGAAGACCAACGGCCATCCCAGCAGGCTGTCTGCCCACAGACACTTCACGTCGTGAGTTTCGAGAAAGAAGCATCCTAGGTTGGGGATTGATGGACAGGGTCATAGGAACACAGGGTGGAACTAGCCAGCTCAGACGTGTGTGTCTGCAAGCACACACACTAGGCCTGGGAAGGCGGCTGGTCCCCGCGGGGGCCAGTGTGGCCCGAGCCCAGCCCGACAGGGCTGCCGCCTCCGTGCCAGACACACCCAGACAGGAGTGGCTTGCCACGGCGTCGCTAACCTGCGCGAGGAGAAGGGTGCTGTGAGCGTGCAGGGGTGCTGCTGCCTGCCCGGCCTCAAGATGAGGGGCCCAGGGCTGCTGGAGAGCAGTGGCCGAGGGAGCTGGGCCTGCGGCCTGGCCGCAGAGGACTGAAAAGGCCGGCTGCCTGATGCTGCGCCTGCGTCATCCCGGGCGGGTTCCCCCCGCCCCCCGGCCCACACCTGTGCCCCCCGGTAGGACCTGTGGGGTTCAGAGCTGATTAAACAGCCAGGCTTCACGGGCTTGGAACTCGGCCCAGGGTTTATCTTCAGAGTGGCTGCCGCTGGCTTGGAGGCCTCCACGGGTGACGGTGACTGAGTCCCGTCCTGCTGACCTCGAGTAGCTGCAGGGCCCGGGGCAGGGCCGGGGGGAGCCTGTGGCCGGGCCGCTGTCCCCACTGCGGCTCTGCCCCACTGGAGGTCGCCGCTGGGTGTGGCCCTGTCTCGGCACCCCCACCTCGGGGGCCGTGTAGGTGCCCCCCCCACAGCTGCCCCACCCACAAGAGGATGAAGGCCACGCACTGACATCAGGGTCGTGCCTTTGAGGTTCTCGAGAGGCTGGAGTGCTGGTGGGTGAATGCAGGATTCTATCTGAGCATCAGAAGGCCGCCTGGAGGGGAGGGTGGCGGAGTGGGCGGGATGGAGCGGAGCAGATCAGCAGCGTGGGATGTGCTGGCCCGTCCCCAACCCACGCAGGCCAGCAGGTGCCTGGCTGGAGGGACGCGTGCGTCCTCAAGCTCAGTAGAAGAGCCGGAATGCTCAGGAGTCACCACGCAGGTGACGGGGTTGTTCCTGCCGCCAGGGCTGACTCTGGAGCCAGAAGTCTGAGATCAAGGTCCCGGAGGGGTCGCGTCCTTCCGAGAGTTGAGGGGGAGTCTGGTCCAGACCCCTGCAGCTTCTGAGGGTTTGCTGGTATCCCAGGCTTGTAGAAGCATCACCCCATCTCCGCTTGTTTGCTCAGAGGTATAATGTGTGCGTGTCTGTGTGGGTGTCCATATGTCTGTGTGTTTGTGTGTGTGTGTGTGTGTGATGTTGGATCAGGGCTGCACCAACACCTCCTTTAACCTTGACAACCCCTGTAAAGAACTCATCTCCAATTAAGGCCACATTCTGAAGTCTTGGGGCTTAGAATTTTGACATCTGAATTTGGGGACACAGTTCAACCCACAACAAATAGGAGCCTTAACAAGCCGTGGCGTGCTGCAGCCCATGAGGGGCAAAGAGACAGGGCTTAGCGCTGAACAGCAACAAGAAGCCCGTTCTCCGGCGGGGGGCAGCGCAGAGCTTGTCAGAGCCTCCTCCATCCCGTGGGGCTGCAAAGATCGGACTTGACTGAGTGACTAAGCATGCGCGCGCGTGTGCACACAGATACACACACACACACGTGGTCCCACAGCTCAGGCCAGGGCGTGCAGACTTGGAGGCAGCCAGAGCCGGTGCAGGAGGGCCAGCCTCGTTCTCAGGGAAGAAGGGACTCCAGGGGGCGCTGCCGGCCGAGGGCAGAAGAGGATGCCCCTCCCAAGGCGCTGGGAGGACCCCAGGGCCCTAGCGCAGGTCTCCTTCCCACCCATCCCGCCCACTCCGCCACCCTCCCCTCCAGGCGGCCTTCTGATGCTCAGATAGAATCCTGCATTCACCCACCAGCACTCCAGCCTCTCGAGAACCTCAAAGGCACGACCCTGATGTCAGTGCGTGGCCTTCATCCTCTTGTGGGTGGGGCAGCTGTGGGGGGGGCACCTACACGGCCCCCGAGGTGGGGGTGCCGAGACAGGGCCACACCCAGCGGCGACCTCCAGTGGGGCAGAGCCGCAGTGGGGACAGCGGCCCGGCCACAGGCTCCCCCCGGCCCTGCCCCGGGCCCTGCAGCTACTCGAGGTCAGCAGGACGGGACTCAGTCACCGTCACCCGTGGAGGCCTCCAAGCCAGCGGCAGCCACTCTGAAGATAAACCCTGGGCCGAGTTCCAAGCCCGTGAAGCCTGGCTGTTTAATCAGCTCTGAACCCCACAGGTCCTACCGGGGGGCACAGGTGTGGGCCGGGGGGCGGGGGGAACCCGCCCGGGATGACGCAGGCGCAGCATCAGGCAGCCGGCCTTTTCAGTCCTCTGCGGCCAGGCCGCAGGCCCAGCTCCCTCGGCCACTGCTCTCCAGCAGCCCTGGGCCCCTCATCTTGAGGCCGGGCAGGCAGCAGCACCCCTGCACGCTCACAGCACCCTTCTCCTCGCGCAGGTTAGCGACGCCGTGGCAAGCCACTCCTGTCTGGGTGTGTCTGGCACGGAGGCGGCAGCCCTGTCGGGCTGGGCTCGGGCCACACTGGCCCCCGCGGGGACCAGCCGCCTTCCCAGGCCTAGTGTGTGTGCTTGCAGACACACACGTCTGAGCTGGCTAGTTCCACCCTGTGTTCCTATGACCCTGTCCATCAATCCCCAACCTAGGATGCTTCTTTCTCGAAACTCACGACGTGAAGTGTCTGTGGGCAGACAGCCTGCTGGGATGGCCGTTGGTCTTCACGGGTTTGAGGTGGCACGTCACCATTTCGTGAAATCCCTGTCGCCTCCCTGCGTGCACGTCCCCAAATCCATGCTGACGCCCTCACCCCTCCCGCCCCGGGCTGGTCCTGGAGGGTGGGTCTGGCAGGTGATGAGGCCCCGACGGGGGCTGAGCCCTTAGGAATGGGGCCAGCACTAATTTTTAAAGGCAGCTCCAGAGCGCTTCTGGGCCCTTCTGTCCTGTGGGCACTGGACTTCGTAAGCCACCCAGCCTGAGACATCTTTGTTACAGCAGCAGAGAGGCTGGGCCATTAAGTGCTGGGCTCTTTCTTTCCTGGACCCCAGTCCTGCCTGGGAGGGTGGTTCCTGCCGGACACCAGGTACCAGCCCCTGGTCGGGAGACTGCGAGAGAGGCAGGGAAGTGTGGTCTCTGGAACGAAGCTGGAGCCCTGGGCACGGTGGTATTGAGGAGCCAGGGTAGTCTGCAGGCCCTGGCAGAGGGACACTGCCGAGCATGTTGCTCAGAGCAGAGAGCGCAGTGCGGACAGCCCCCTGCAGGGGACGCTAGGTGGGAAAATCAAAGCTTACACGGAGGGGGAGGGGGAGGGTTGCCATTCGGACTCGGTTCCGCGGGCTCCTCCTTGTGCGGAGCCAGGGTGTCACCTACCTGCACGCCGTCCTGCACCTGAGGGTCCTGGGCCTGCTTGGTGGCTTGGGTAGCCGGGTGCCTGTCCCTGTCCCCCGCTCACATCTGCGGGTGCCCCCACCTCACACACACCCCTGGGAGCCCCCCTCCAGCCACAGCCCGGGTGCCCCCGGCGGGAGGCTGGAAGCTCAGGACCACGCTTCCCGGGGGCTCGAGGAAGGCCCAGCTCGGAGTCTGGGGTGGAGAGCTGGCCGAGTGCATGCAGGCAGCTGGGGAGACCGGAGGCGAGAGGGAGGGTGCATGCCCGAGTTATTCCCAGGACTGAATGTTGAGGGCAGCCCAGAGCCAGCGACTCTCCCAGAGGGCACTATGGCCTGGAGCAGCAACCCTCTCGTCCCGAGGGGGCTGCGTGAACCCCAGCCGCACCTAGAGCGCAGAGCCGGGCCTCACTCTGAGAACCCGTCAGCCCCGTCAGCTGGGCTGGGGAGGCCTGGGGGGCGGCCTGCCTTCCTAACAACTTCCCGAGGGATGAGCTGCAGCTGGTCCCCAGACCACACTCTGAGAAGCAGGGACTTGGCTGGGCCCATGGGGTGTGGAAGGTTCTGGAAGACAGGGGTGCCGCGTGGAGCCTCTGGCAGCCCTGCAAGGACTCAGTGCAGACCTTGAGGGGTTTTGGAGAATAACCGAACATTCTTCAGAAAACCCTTGTTCTCATTTGGGGTGAGTATGCTCTGAGCCACAGCCCGGTCCCCCAGTGAGCCGAGCCCCGTCAGTTACAATGCTCGCCCACCTGTCCAGCTCCTACAGAGACTCTCTGTGGGCTGAGGAGCATGTGCCCCCACCCCCAACCGTGGCACTCCCTTAGCCCATTCCTGGGCATCACGGGCAGGTCCCATGACCATCACGGGCACGTCCCACGACCTGAAGCAAGATCCGGCAGTGCGCCGACCCTGGCATCGAGGCAGCTGCACTCAGAGGGAGGGCAATCTTCTTGGGGGGCAGGCGCCCCAGCGGGGCACCCTGAGCTGAGAAGCGGGGAGAGTCAGCGGTGCAGGCCTCGGGGATTCTTGCCCGTTAGCTGATGTATCGTGGAGAGGTCCCAGAAACTTGAGAAATTAATGACACGAGCTTTATCTGCAGATGACATAGTCACCTGCGCAGACAATCTGAGTGGATCTGCAAGGCAGACACTAGAATGAACAGGGGGGTCAGGAGGCCACTGGGCACGCAAACGCCAGCGGTGCTTCTGCGTGCCAGCGGCAAGCTACCATGAAATAGACACATGATGATTCCATTTAGAACAGGACCCAAACAAACTGCCGTGTGTGCAAGACACAGACGTTAAACACTGCTGAAGAACTGAAAGGCTGAGGGAAGTGGAGAGAGCACACCCGTGATCCTAAGGCTTAGTGTCATGAAGATGCCGATTCTTCTCAAACTGCAATTCTAACTGGCTCCTTTGAGGACCTCACGCAGTTGGTTCCTAATATACAGGGACCCAGGAGAGCCAAAACGCTGCTGAAAAACCAGGATTGCAGGACACTTCGTGACCCCACCGCCCACGTCAAGCTGATCCGATTTTCTGTCATTACCTTGCCATCCGTGTCCTTGCTGTATGAACAGCTTTACTGGTGCTTAATCGATGAACCATAAACTGCACGGATGTGAAGAGCATGATGTAGGTGGCTTCTGTGGTCACAGAGCACGTGCACCGTGAGGATAACTTTCCTTGTGTACGGGTCTCCTCGTGCCCTGTGGGTCCTCCTCTATCCCGCCCCTCAGGCAGCCACTGTCTGCCAGCTATAGACCCTTCTTCTTCCTGGAATGTCCCATCAGTGGCACTACACCATAAGGACTGTGTTTAGGGTTCCTTCCTTCCACTGGCATATTTGAGCCGAATCTGTGCTGTTGCGTGGGTCAGTGATTTCCTTTTCATTGCTGACTAGTGTTCCCATCACTATAGACAGAGCATCATCTGTTCACCCCTTCACCGGCTGATGGGTGTCTGGATCTTACAAATAAAACCCCTGTGAACACTTGCACACAAGTCTCTGTGCGGACGTGCGCTCCCATCTCTCTTGAGTAAGAGCTTAGCTGTGGGATGGCTGGGCCATCTGTGTTGATGTGTGTTTAACTGTTTTTTAAAACTGACTGTTTTGCAGAGTGGTGGTGCCATTTGCCATTTCCACGGGCACTGTGTGTGCGCGTTTCTCTTGCTCTGGGTCCTTTTCAGCGCTTCGAATGGCCACTTGATTTAAATGTTTGGTTTTAGCCATTGCGGTAAGTGTGCAGGAGACTCTTGTGACAGATTAAATTGCCATTTCTCTAGGGACCGAACTGTCTGCAGTCCTGTGTGTGGTTGCCATCCTCATCACTTCCTGTCAAGTGGCTGTTTAAATCTTCCGCACATTCGGGTTGTTATGTTATGTGAAAGTGTTAGTTGCATGGACTGTACCCCACCAGGCTCCTCCTGTGTCCATGGGATTCTCCAGACAGGAATACTGGAATGGATAGCCATTCCTTTCTCCAGAGGAATCTTCCCAACTCGAGGATCGATCCTAGGTCTCCTGCATTGCAGACAGACTCTTCACCGTCTGAGCCACCAGGGAAGCCCACTGAATATGTTAGATTCTTACACAAAACAATGGTTGAGTTTTGAGAGTTCTTTATATATTCTGGATACAAGTCCTTCATCAGATAGACGACTTGCAAATGTCTTTTGCAGTCTAGGCTTGTGTCTTCACCCTCTTAATTGAGTCTTCTGAAGAACAGGAATTGTCACTTTTGATGAAGCCCAGCTCACCAGCTTTTTAAATGAATCCTGCTTTTGGTGCTGTATCTGAGAAGTTTTTACTTCACGCAAGATCGCAAAAATTTTTCTCCGAAGTTTTTCTCTAAGAGTTTTAAGTTTTAGGCAGCACCCTTGTTTGTAGGGCCCATTTTACACTCCCGTGGCGTAAGGTGTAGGTCGGTTTCGTTCCCTCATCCTGTGGGTCCCACAGAGACGTGCTGAGAACTTGGGGCACAGCCGTGTGGGGCTGGCCCCTGTGTCCCTGTCCTGCCGATGTGTGCCATTCACAGGGAAGCCCTCCAGTCAGCCGCACGCCTTAGGGTCACCACGTCCTCCTGGGAACGACAGCCTCATCGTGCGTGACCACCCTTAGGTCCGCTGACCAGCTGGGCTCTGAGACTGGCGTCCACCCCACCTTCTCTTGACGGAGCTGGCAGCGCCTTTCCCTCTGGCCCGCTGGCATCCGTGTTTGGTGTGCTTGCTGGCGTCGCGTGGTCCGGTCTCACTTTTATGTCCTGTCTGACGGTTTCAGCTGGCCGTTCAGTGTGGTGCTGAAGTGCCTGGGTTCAGTCCCCCACACACCCTGCCCTCCACCCCGTTAGCGACATTTCTGCTGACCTGCAGGCCGGGGGCTTTGTTTCTGAGTCCGCGTCCACCTCTGCTGGACGCTGAGCTGTGTCTCTTTGCTGTGCTGTTCTGGCGTCTCCTTTGCGTGATGCACCGACCTGGGGCCGCTGCTCGTCGCCCCTCCCGGCCACCGTCGTCACCTGTGTGTCACGAATCCCAGGAGGCCTCGTCACTTTTGCTTCAGATGATCGTCCTCGACAGAGATCTAAGTAACGAGGGGCAGAGTTTCTGCCCCCACGTGGCTCCGGCTGAGCCCCTGCAGGCCCGAGTCCAGAGCAGAGTCCCCTTCAGGCTTAAGGACCTGCGCTCTCACTGTGCCGTGAGGTGTGCCGGCCGGCTGGCGATGAATTCTTTCAGCTTCTGAGTTTAGAAACACTTTTGCTTCCTTTTTTTTTTTTTTGGCGTTAAAAAAATAAAGTTAAAAGAAAATACACACTGCAAAAGAGGTGTTTTTGCTGTGTGAAGCGTCCTCTGTTCCGCGGACCCCGCAGGGTACAGCCCTGCCCTCTGCTTTCCCTGCTGCCCTGAGCCCCTTGCTCTGCTGACTCTGTTCCTCGTCTGGTCTAAGCATCTGATTACGATGCTCCTGGTGTGTCTCCTCCATGGCACTCCTGCTTGGAATCCTTACGCTTCTTGGACCCAGGGGTTTATAGTTTGTATCCAGCTTGGGAAAGTATTTCTTCAAATATTTTTCGGTGCGCCCTTCTCCGGTGGGGACTCCAGCGGCAGGTCTGCTGGTGACTTGAAGTCCCACCCTCAGCTGTTGGCCTCTTGTCTCTGTTTTGTTTCGGGTAGTTCCTGCTGCTGCGCTTCGAGCTCACGTGCCGTCTCTTCTGTGATGTCAGTCTCCCTGCATCCCAGCCGGGGCGTCTTGCACCGCAGATGCTGTGGCTCACATTCGCAGCATTCAGACGAGCGTCTTTTCAGGTCTTGTTTCTGTGCTCATGCTGGGCTGTGCCGGCCCTCTTGCTGCGCGGGTTTGCCCTTCGCAGTGCTCAGGCTTCTCTTGTGGAGCGTCTGTTGCTCTGGGGCGTGGGCTCCGAGCCTCAGTGCTCGCAGCTCCTCTACAACACTGGCTCAGTAGCTGTGCCAACGCTCAGCTGCTCCGTGGCCTCTGGGATCTTCCCGGACCAGGGACGGAACCCATATCCTCCGCACTGGCAGGCAGAGTCTTTACCTCTGAGCTGCCAGGGAAGTCCAGGTTTGTGGCTTTTAACAGACACCTTTTGCATCTCCCCATTCACGGCCAGCCTTGCTTCCAGCCGGCGTTCAGACACAGCGTCCAGTGATTTTCCATCGGTTCAGTTCGGTTCAGTCGCTCAGTTCAGTCCGACTCTTTGCGACCCCATGAATTGCAGCACTCCAGGCCTCCCTGTCCACCACCATCTCTTGGAGTTCACTCAGACTCACGTTCATCGAGTCCGTGATGCCATCCAGCCATCTCATCCTCTGTCGTCCCCTTCTCCTCCTGCCCCCAGTCCCTCCCAGCATCACAGTCTTTTCCAATGAGTCAACTATTCCCATGAGGTGGCCAAAGTACTGGAGTTTCAGCTTTAGCATCATTCCTTCCAAAGAAATCCTAGGGCTGATCTCCTTCAGAATGGACTGGTTGGATCTCCTTGCAGTCCAAGGGGCTCTCAAGAGTCTTCTCCAACACCACAGTTCAAAAGCATCAATTCTTCAGCGCTCAGCCTTCTTCACAGTCCAACTCTCACATCCATACATGACCACTGGAAAAACCATAGCCTTGACTAGATGGACCTTAGTTGGCAAAGTAATGTCTCTGCTTTTGAATATGCTATCTAGGTTGGTCATAACTTTTCTTCTAAGGAGTAAGCGTCTTTTAATTTCATGACTGCAGTCACCATCCGCAGTGATTTTGGAGCCCCCAAAATAAAGTCTGACACTGTTTCCACTGTTTCCCCATCTATTTCCCATTAACTGATGGGACCGGATGCCATGATCTTCGTTTTCTGAATGTTGAGCTTAAATCCAACTTTTTGCTTTCCTCTTTCACTTTCATCAAGAGGCTTTTTAGTTTCTCTTCACTTTCTGCCATAAGGGTGATGTCATCTGCATATCTGAGGTTATTCTCCTGGCAATCTTGATTCCAACTTGTGTTTCTTCCAGCCCAGCGTTTCTCATGATATACTCTGCATAGAAGTTAAATAAGCAGGGTGACAATATACAGCCTTGATGTACTCCTTTTCCTATTGGGAACCAGTCTGTTGTTTC
>SJYG01000832.1:797903-906801 GCA_006410535.1 Litocranius walleri | reverse complement strand
TATCTCCCTCCCACCCCTCCCCCCAACAATTTACATAGATTTTGGGTCTGTTTATATTAAATTCCTACATCAATTTAAAAAATTTTATATCTTTGTCTTAATGGAAGTATAGTTGATTTACAAAGTTGAGAGGTATTAGTATAGGTGTACAGCAAAGTGATTCAGCTATAGACATGTGTTTTTTTCCATTTTAGTTATTATAAGATATTGAATATTGTTCTTTACACAGTAAGTTTCTGTTGCTTATCTGTTTTATTATAGTTGCTTGTGTCTGTTAATTTAATCCTTCTCTGTGAGTCTGTTTTGTATATAGATTCATTTGTATTATTTTTTAGGTTCCACATATAAATGTTATCATATACTTGTTTTTCTCTGTCTAACTTACATCACTTATTATAATATTCCTAGGTCCATCCATGTAGCTGCAAATGGCAATATTTCATTCTTAAAATTTTAAACCTTGATAATTTGCATTTTAAAGCATTTAAAGATCCCATCTTTATTTATATAGCTTTCTAGGAAAAGTTCAACTTCTAAGCACCCCCTTGAGTGGTAATATTGTCATTGAGGTCTCTTAAAGTGCTTTTAATCTTTATCTTTAAAGCACTTTCCTGAAAAGTACATTTCCCAGCAGACGACCGCACCTTACTCGACTGGGGTCCCTTGGCTGGTGGGCTGCTGGGGGAGGAAGCTGTGTGAATCTGGGACCTTGAGGACCTTCAGTTCTCTCCACAGTGACCTCAAAGCCCACGGCAATCGTCTATCGCTCCTTCCACCTGCACGCTAGTCTTCTCACTGTGCCAGTTCGACACGTCTTCCTGTCTCAGGGCTCAAAACAGATGTGAATCATTAAAGACCAAGTTAGTAGACTGATCTAGTGGGAAAGTAGCTTCTGTGAGGGGAAGCCTGGGCCTGAGGGCAAAAAGACCTACAGTGACTCCCGAAGTAGAAATCGGAGCCCAGCGCTCTTGTTTCTAGGTGTATGATAGCAAATAGAAAAGAGCCTTGTGTCTTCAAGAACTGTCCTTACCAGTTAAAAGCTTATCGAAACAGTCCCCAAACCAATCAAATAGAACTACAACAGGTAGGTCATTTTTACAGCTATATTGTCAGATCCAAACTGGTTCCCTCCTTAGGCAATATGCATGTTTTCCAAGTTATGTGGAAAAGCAACTGGCCAGAATTGTTTTTGAGATATTAACATTCTTATGTGTTTTACAGAATTAACATAGTTTGGTTAAATTCATCATTTTTTGGATTTTTAATATTATTCATTGATAAGCATTTTTAAACACTTCTGAAATAAACACAACAGCACTGGGATATCATCTGCTCCCGAAATCAGCCCTGGCGCACTTCTTATAGCAGTTGGCCCAGGGCTCAAGAAGAGAAGCAGGCTACACTTTATTTTTCCATCGGGATCTCTAGTTTTTAAATATAACCTATGATTTTGTGGAAAATCAATCAGTGTTCTGAATTGTTAGATACACAACTTAGCTATTCTAGATTTTTTTTTTTTCATTAAAAAAAATGCAAAACTGCCTGAGAATGTTTAAATCTCAGCACAAAAAGGCCAGTGCTATTTCAGGCTGTCTCAGAAGACTATCATAGAGAAGGGAGGGAGGCAGACAGAGGTAGACACATCTGGGATGCTATTTTCAGGCTCCTGGATCCCAGAAAGGCTCTGGAAAGCTGGAAAGAGACCAGAGTGTGAAGGGAAATGATTAATGAGTGAAGTCTGTGCAGAACCACAAGAATGACTTCTCAGAGAGTGGCTGAGAACTTGAAAGCCAGGGAGATTTAGGAAAGGCAGGAAAGAACCCCTCATCTCATCAGTCCAGGGGGTAATCATATGTTTAGATTAACTAAAACTACAAAAAAAGAAAAATCCTAGAACAAAAACTACATTTAAAAAAGCAAAACGTGGTTCCCTTTGGTTCTGAATACTGCAAAGACCTTGAGGCTGCGGATCAGACATTCTGGAGACAGAAGTGGTCTTTGGTCCTGGTTGCATATTAGCTTCCCCAGGAAAGCTTTAAAAAATCCCCAGGCCTGGCCCACACCTGTGGAGGCATCAGAGATCCCTAAGAATAGCTTTCTATGCTGGATACATGCAGAGGTTACCATGATACTTGTAAACAACATGAAAACTTCTTAAAGTAGTAGTCAAATCACAGCCACTTTTAAATAACAACATGATATACGTTATTGTGGAGCTTCCCAGGTGGCTCAGTGGTGAAGAATACACCTGCCAACGCAGGAGATACAGGAGACGTGGGTTCAATCCCGACCTAGAGGAGGAAATGACAACCCACTCCAGTCGTCTTGCCTGAGAAATCCTGGGGACAGAGGAGCCTGGTGGGCTACAGTCCATGGGAATACAGAGTCAGACAGGACAGAGCATGCACCCAAGCATGCATACATTATTGTCAGGGAAAACTTAAGGCGAGTTAAATGGTGAAATATGGAAACTTTTTATTTTAATTTGAAGAATGGTAATAGGAATGAAACAATGCATTGTGGTGTCTTTTAACAATGATTATTTAAACAAAACCATGGAGATTATTGTGTTTTGTAGACTGGTGCTTCTCAAACACATGTGCAAAGAAAGCATCTGGCAGCCCTCATAAGCTGAAGGCTTGGATCTGACTGACCCGGTGGCCTCCAGGTTCTGTTTCTCTAATGAGCTCTCAGATGAGGCTGAGAGTGCTGATCCAGGCACACGCGTGGAGCAGTTGAGGCTGCAGTAAGTTAAACAGCTTCCTTTCTAATACACTCAGACCTGAAAAACTTCCCAGAAATGATTCCTACGTGAGATTTGGCATAGCCATTCCCTATCCAAAAGGGTGGAGTTGGAAGAAAAAGATGTTTCTTAATGCATCATGGATGACTCAGCTTTTACCCTGAAGATAGACAGATCATAGGGAAAGCACTTTTGGTTAAAGAAATTTCATCCCTGCCATTTCCAAAAAGTCAGTTCATGCACTCCAAAATTATGTCTTGATTTGAAGTAAAATGTTAAATGCCATAAATAAACCATGCTCAGTCCCTCTGTCGTGTTTGACTCTTTGCAACTCCCTGGACTGTAGACCGCCAGGCTCCTCTGTCCATGGGATTTCCTAGGCAAAAATTCTAGAGTGGGTTGCTACCCCCTTCTGCAGGGGCTCTTCCCTACGCAGGATTGAATCCTGCGTCTCCTGCATTGACAGGCAGATTCTTGATCCCTGAGCCACCTGGGAAGCCCCGGGTGAACCATAAGCATATGAAACACCAGCAATTTCCTTCATGGTAGGAAAATAACTTCCCCTAAAGACTGTGGCTGGGATTTTTCATCTTAAATGCAATGCCTGGTTTTTACTCACTGCTGACTTTCAGTGGCATATGTGTGATAAAGGAGGTAAAGATGCCACTGAGAAGGCAGGGAAAGGCCAGGAAGCAAGCATACTTGGAGTTAACATTGTAAAAATTGGTTTTGATCATGCCTAAGGATATTGCACATATTCCTTGGGAATAACTTTCTTTTCTTTTTTTTCCTTGACACAAGTGAATCAAACAAACACAGATTCTCAGCTTTTTAATAAAAGACACTCTACTTACAGGCTCAATGTCTTTCTAAGAATTTGGCCTAAGCAAGAGTTTCTTTAAAATTATAAGTCCTTGCCAACTTTTAGTTTAGTTGGATTTTTTTCTGGCTTCAGGTTTGCATTTGTTGAGTCTTTAAAGTATCTGTAAAGTGTCTGAGTGTTATGCTTTCAAATGCTTATTAATTTTTGGTACAGGGAATAGACTAATTTAAAACTCAAAATATTTAGAATCTGTGGTTACTGTACTTTGAAGTAACATTATGGTGTTCTTAGACTTCAGTCTGCGTGTGCCCAGTCATGTCAGATTCTTTGCGGCCCCATGGACAGTAACCCACCAGACTTCTCTCTCTCCTTTGCTGACAGGCAGGTTCTTTACCATTAGTGCTGCCTGAGAAGCCCCTTAGAGTCCAATAGAATACAAGAATAAGCTAATGGTGTTTGATAAGCTGGTAGAAATGAAAGAGGAGGTAATATAATTTTCCTAATGGGTAATTTTTTCTTTTTGTTCCCAAATGTTTATAGCATTTCATATTTCAAAGGCCAGGAGAGTTACTGCGCATATAAAGGATAACAGAAACTGTCCCGGACTTGGAGGCTGTGTTCCTTCCAAAGTTCCCTCTTGAAAGGGTTAAAAATGTCTCCTTTCTCTACGTTTTTGTCCTAGTGGCTCTCACCTCCAACAATCTTCAAAGAATGTCTTATCTGTCCAAAACAGCAGCAGCCTTTCGGGTGTGGCTACTGAACACTTGAAGAGCTGCTTGTCCAAACTGAACTATCCTATAAAGTACAGAATAGGAGGAGGGAATGGCAGCCCAGTCCATTATCTTTGACTGGAAAGCCTCTGGACCGAGGAGCCTGGTGCCTTACCGTCCATGGGGCCGTGAAGAGTCGGCCGTGAAGACTCAGCCGTGAATATGAGCCCAACTTCCCCAGACTTAGTGCTAAAAAAGTGAAATATTTCATTACTAATTCTCATACCGATTCCATGTTGAAGCAAGAATATTTTGAACGACTGGGTTCAAGCAGCATTATTAACATTATTTTCACCTTTTGCTTTTTGCATTTTTAAAAGCAACCACTGGAAAATGTAAAATCACACAGGTGGTTTACATTCAGTTTCTATTAGACAATACTATTGCAAGTAATTATCTAGATTGCTCACTTTGCTTTTGGAATAATATCCTACTTATTGAATAGTTGCTATCTCTAAGCATTTTATCTGTATTAACTCAGTGTAATTATCTCCACTTTACAAATGAAGATATTGAGTTTACAGAAGTCAGCTAACTTGCTCAAGCCACACTTCTAAAAAGTGGGAGAGATTTCAAACCTCCATCTGTCTGAAACTAAAGCTTGTCTCTTCGCCAGGGTGTCACCAGGCCGGGGCGAGAGGGAGGCGAGGGAGACATTTGCCTTGGTTGCAGAACTCAGTAATCAAGATACACAGTGCTTTAAAGGAATATTTTTAAAATCAAAGTTAATGGAAAAAATTAATAAGGAAGAAAATATCAAAATTTTAAATACAGACAGAATTTGTTCCCCAACTTGCCTGCTGTGTCCAGCCTCACCTCATTGCCATCTTAACCGTGCCAGTTGGTCTACCTAGCTGAATGCCCGCTCAAGTCTGCATGCGTGGGACTTCCCTGGCACTCCAGCGGTGAAGACCTTTCCCTCCAATGCAGGGGGTGAGGTTTCTATCCCTGACTGGGAAGCTAAGATCCCATGTCTCCCGGCCAGAAAACCGAAACGTAAAACAGAAGTGATATTGTAAGAAATTCGATAAAGACTTTCACGTACTAAAACTACCTTTAAAAAAAAATCTGTATTTGTTATCTTCTAAAGAATATTGTCAGTGCTTGGAGAGGGGGCCTAGATCTCACATCTCAGAGCTGCTTCTCAAGGCATCCAGGCCTAGTGAGCTACTGAGACATGGGGGCTGCTAATAAACACATGAACAGCAAAAGGCTGAAAGGAAATGGACCGCAGTGTTTAGAGAGGGTTTTCCTCTGTGTGTGGGGGTGGGTGGGCCGGAGCTTGATTTCTCCATCACTTATAGTGTAGTCCTGGTGTAATTCTCTCAGTCCTGTCTGCATCTTACCCCATGGACTGTACCTCCCCAGGGTCCTCCGTGCATGGAACTCTCCAGGCAAGAATACTGGAGTGCGTTACCATCCACTTATATGTATAACTCTTACAGTTAAAAACAGACTTTTAAAATTTTGCTGAATAAGCTTTGAATTCGTTTCAAAACTGTGGAACAGGCACATCTGGCTGAGAAAAGCACTTGCGACAGCATTATGCAATGAGTGAAAAGCCGTGATTCTGACAGCCAGACTCAACAAACTCTGTGCGCTGCTGGGCAATCCAAGCCTGTTCATTTAACTCCCTTTGTTCATCGTGTGAATCATGGGGTGGACCTTTCCACAGCAGGCTGTGATCAGGGCTGAAGGACCTCACTCACTCCTCTGCCTTAGGGGCTCTCCACCCATCTGTTCGGCAGGCCAAACAGAGTTTCCAAAGAACTTTCAGCTCTCCCCTCCTGCCCCCGCCCCACCAGTACACACACCCTTCCATCTCTGTGGGAGGAAAAATAACCCACCTCGTTTCTCCTTCTTTCCCTCTTTTCCCTGTTCAGCTCACTCCATCTCTACACAGACACTGAAAGTGAAAGTGAAGTCGCTCAGTCGTGTCCAGCTCTTTGCAACCCAGTGGACTGTAGCCCACCAGGATCCTCTGTCCATGGGACTCTCCAGGCAAGAATACTGGAGTGGGTTGCCATTTCCTTCTCCAAGGGAATCTTCCCGACTCAGGGATCAAACCCAGATCTCCCGCATTGCAGGCAGACGCTTTAACCTCTGAGCCACACAGACACTACCTGTGTGATATTTCCTGTTGACCTTCTGGTCAAATCTAGTGGACAGTTTACAGTGTGCATCTTTGTTGATCTCGTAGCTACTTTTGACACCATGAACCATTGTCTCCTTTAAACACATCTTCCTCCATTTCTTTCCCTCCATATTCTCCTGGTATTCATTCGCATTTTTGGATTCCTCTTGAGTTTCCTTCAGAGGACTTTCTTAGAGGAAACACCCCTCCGTCTCTCCCAGTCTGCCCCAACCATATCACCCCTTATCACCAACCTTCTCCCTAAACTTCACCATGTCTATTTCCATCACCTTAGAAATCTTAGCCTCCATTCTGGGTTTGTATTGCTCCCTTAGAATCCATCCCCTTCCCTAAAATCAAGTCATTTAATCAAGAGTAGTAGGCTAACCAGAGCTGGGGGATCTAATATCCATAGCATATTATTCTCCTAAAATCACCTGGTTTCTTTGCTCTCCCAGCTAGCCTGTGTCTAGCTCTCACTCACCTCTGCAGCCTCAGGGTCCGAAGAAGAACGTGATACCTGTCAGTAGGTATCAGTATGATTTTGACAAGAAGGAAGAGAAATTCCAACTCCAAATGACCAAAACAAACAAAAAATTGTACTCTTTCAGTGACTAGAAGTCCAACAAAGAGTATACCAGGGCTCCATAGTGCCAGCAAAACTAAGGTTCTTTTCAGCCTCGCCCCTGGTCACCTTCTGGGTCAGCCTCTCTCTAAGGCCGGTTCCATTATCAACATAGCAGCCAGTGGGAAGTGAGGGGACCTACAGTGCTCCCTTGTTCAAGAAGAAATTCCTGCCCTTACGAATTTCCGCACCTCAGATTAACAGTGAATAATCAGTAATAACTGGCCCAGCCACTTTATGTGCAGGGGCAGAAGACAGGAAGACCTATTTGGAGAATTTGACCCAGATGTGAAAATTCTTGAGATAGACAATACGTAAAACCAACCAAACTTCACGCCTGTGATTATAGAAACCATAATACGCTGTTCAAGAACTTAACAAAGTCTTTGTGAATTTCCCCTGTATAAATCTCTCTTTTTATTCCCTTGAGCCAAGCCTTTACATTTTCCAACTTTGCTCCAAATAATAAGCTTTGTCTTACAAACTTTATTCTGCTTTTCCACTATATCTCCCAACTCTTGAAGAATCAAGGTTCTGTGTGATACTCCCAAGTCTTGCTCTGAATTTCAGAAAAGAAAAGAAAAATTCAGAAGCCTTCTGAAAACTCTATTTATTGAATGAATGGTCCCCTCAAAACCTTCAGATTCTTCCAGCTCATTCAAATTGCCCAAACTCCAAACACTGACAAAATGCCATCGAGGGCAAGGTGCTCTTCCTCTCTGCGGTGCAGCATTCTGGATGGTTCCTGGCTCTGCTATCATGCTTCCTCTTGCTCTGTTTCAGACCTGTGTTTCCTTTCCCCCGGCTTACCTGCTATTTTTAGCCCTGTCCTCTGGATTTGTCAGTCGCAATTATCCCAGATTAAACCTCAGCATTTTCTCAAAGCTTTGCTTGAACTCAGCCCCAGCTGCTTCTGTCCTGACTACCTTGGGCTATCAAATTCCAGGCGGCCAAATCCTCCCCATTGTCCTGCATGTGGGTACTCCTCCCCCTTCCTTATGCCCTGTTATGTTTAAATTCCTTTTCTTCATCCTTGTTTATCAGTCTACACTGAGAGTTTAGACTGTGAGCATTAGTCTAAACGCTAATTTCCCCCTGTTCATCACCCATTACTGAATCGCCTACACGAGGAAGTACTGACCTTTACTGACCTTTACATGATGATATAAAACACCGTTGGCTCCCCCAGACCAGAAGGACAGGCTTAGCTCAGGCTAAAAAAATCTAGTTCCTGTTAGCAGGTCCAGGTCCTATTTGGTTCCACTCGAGTTATAAGTGAATCTTGTCTAATTGAAGATCTGGCTCACTCCAGAGAAATCAGTATCTGAGTTGAGAATCAGTTGAAACGAATGAATTCAGGCCTGTCTGGGTTTTTAATATCTGAAAGGATTCTTTACATATGAAGTTGGGAAGAGGATAACATCAATCACTAAGAAAGAGCAGCACAAAAATTTAGACCAGAGGTGGAAGGACTTTTCCGCAATGAACCAGATAGCAGGTAATTTCAGCTGTGCGGGCCTTATCATCTCTGTTGCAAGAACTCTGCTCTGCTTTTGTAATGTGACAGCAGCCACAGACAGTATTAAATGAGTAGACATGGCTCTATTCCAAAAATGCTTTCATTTACAGAAGCAGGTGGTGGGCCAGGCTTGGTTCCTGGGCAGTCTAGATGAGCAACACAGAGACAGACGGAGGGCACCGGCACCTCCCTGGGCCGTGGTGCGAGTCAGGAGAGTGAGAGGGGCTCCTGCTGGGATCTGACAGTAAATAATATGAAACGCTGTCACATTCAAACAAACCCAGATATTTCATAAAGTGGAAGACAACTCTGGACTTTGTTGAGGCAGGTTCTTAGGAATACATTTTTAAAATTGACGTATAGTTGATTTCAACTACAGTCATTGGAAGTCATCCATCAGTCATTGGAAGGACTGATGTTGAAGGTGGTACTCCAATACTTTGGCCACCTGATGCAAAGAACTGACTCATTGCAAAAGACCCTGATGCTGGGAAAGATGAAGGTGGGAGGAGAAGGGGATGACAGAGGATGAGATGGTTGGATGGCATCACCGACTCAATGGACATGAGTTTGAGCAAACTCCAGGTGTTGGTGATGGACAGGGAGGCCTGGCGTGCTGCGGTCCATGGGGTCACAAAGAGTCGGACACGACTGAGCAACTGAACTGAACTGATGGTAGATTTACAGTATCGTGTTAGTTTCAGGTGTACAACATAGTGGTTTAGTATTTTTGCAGATTATATTCCATTATAGGTTATTACAAGATAAGGGCTATGATACCCTGTGGCCACAGTATATTCTTGCTGCTCAGCTATGTTATACACAGTAGTTTATGTCTTTGAATCTCATGCTCTAGTTTGTAGTAGTTTATGTCTTTGAATCTCATGCTCTAGTTTCTACCTCCATCCCCTTCCCTCTCCCTGTTGTCAACCAGAAGTTCATTTCTGTATCTGTGAGTTTGTTTCTGCTTTGCATATGCACACATGTGTATTAATTTTGGATGCTACATATGTGATGTCATCTAACATTTGCCTTTGACATTTCAGAAAACACAATATTCTCTAGGTCCATCCAATGTTGACACAAATGACAGTATTTTATTCTTTTTTATAGCTGAATAATATTCCACTGTATCTGTATATACCGCTTTTGCTTAATTGGGAATACGCTTGACTCTCCTCTGCCATTGGCTCGGGTGGGACGGGTTGAGGAGTGCTGGCTGGGAGACACTTCTGTGGCTGGTGGCTGCACGGGAATCCCTGGGGGCTTGTCTAACTGCACCGCCTTCATTCCTCACTGAAGTCTGAACCACGGCTGGCTCTGTGCCTGCTGCATTGTCTTGGGACTCACAAGCTTTGCCCCTTTCTGGGATTTCACGGTGGTCCCTGCCTGCTGACCCGTGAGACTCAGGCTTTCTTTGCAGTTTCCCAGAAGAACCCAGTTATTTTGATTTTAGTGTCCTGAAAGGTTCTGCTGCTGTTCTGCTGAAGTTTCTGCAACTTTTAGGTCTCTTCGGGTTCATCACACCCCTGAATATTACACACTCAGTCCTCGTCACTCATCTTAGGAATACATTTTTAAAATTGACGTATAGTTGATTTCAACTACAGTCATTGGAAGTCATCCATCAGTCATTGGAAGGACTGATGTTGAAGGTGGTACTCCAATACTTTGGCCACCTGATGCAAAGAACTGACTCATTGCAAAAGACCCTGATGCTGGGAAAGATGAAGGTGGGAGGAGAAGGGGATGACAGAGGATGAGATGGTTGGATGGCATCACCGACTCAATGGACATGAGTTTGAGCAAACTCCAGGTGTTGGTGATGGACAGGGAGGCCTGGCGTGCTGCGGTCCATGGGGTCACAAAGAGTCGGACACGACTGAGCAACTGAACTGAACTGATGGTAGATTTACAGTATCGTGTTAGTTTCAGGTGTACAACATAGTGGTTTAGTATTTTTGCAGATTATATTCCATTATAGGTTATTACAAGATAAGGGCTATGATACCCTGTGGCCACAGTATATTCTTGCTGCTCAGCTATGTTATACACAGTAGTTTATGTCTTTGAATCTCATGCTCTAGTTTGTAGTAGTTTATGTCTTTGAATCTCATGCTCTAGTTTCTACCTCCATCCCCTTCCCTCTCCCTGTTGTCAACCAGAAGTTCATTTCTGTATCTGTGAGTTTGTTTCTGCTTTGCATATGCACACATGTGTATTAATTTTGGATGCTACATATGTGATGTCATCTAACATTTGCCTTTGACATTTCAGAAAACACAATATTCTCTAGGTCCATCCAATGTTGACACAAATGACAGTATTTTATTCTTTTTTATAGCTGAATAATATTCCACTGTATCTGTATATACCGCTTTTGCTTAATTGGGAATACGCTTGACTCTCCTCTGCCATTGGCTCGGGTGGGACGGGTTGAGGAGTGCTGGCTGGGAGACACTTCTGTGGCTGGTGGCTGCACGGGAATCCCTGGGGGCTTGTCTAACTGCACCGCCTTCATTCCTCACTGAAGTCTGAACCACGGCTGGCTCTGTGCCTGCTGCATTGTCTTGGGACTCACAAGCTTTGCCCCTTTCTGGGATTTCACGGTGGTCCCTGCCTGCTGACCCGTGAGACTCAGGCTTTCTTTGCAGTTTCCCAGAAGAACCCAGTTATTTTGATTTTAGTGTCCTGAAAGGTTCTGCTGCTGTTCTGCTGAAGTTTCTGCAACTTTTAGGTCTCTTCGGGTTCATCACACCCCTGAATATTACACACTCAGTCCTCGTCACTCACAGTCCATATTCGTGGATTCACCTACCCAGCAGCATGTACGTGTAGCCCCTCAAATCAATAGTGACAGCATTTTCACGGTCGAGGCCGTCATGTGCAAAGAGGTGAAACACACCAGCTGCCCGTTTCACAAGATCCCAGCCCCAGCTTTAGCTCTCAGACTGTAACAGGTCGTTTTCTCTGAAGTGTATTCAGTGTCACATTTTGCACATTTTTGTGTTTGGGGGGTGATTTTGCTGATTATAATGGCCTCCACGCATAGTACTGTCTGTGTGAAGTTTCCCTGTGATATATCTCACAGAGAAAGCACAAATGTTGGATAAGCTTCATTCAGAGATGAGTCATGGTGTGACTCAGGAATTTAATGCTAATGAATCAATAATACATATTTAATGAAGTACCTGTAAAAAACACATTTGTGCTCAAACACTTTAGTGAGAACCGACTCTTTGCGACCCCACGGACTGTAGCCGCCAGGCCCCTCTGTCTGCGCCATTTCCCAGGCAAGAGCACTGGAGTGTGTTGCCCTGTCCTTCTCCAGGGGTTTTTTCCAACCCAGGGATCAAACCCACATTTCCTGCGGCTCCTGCATTGGCAGGCAAATTCTTTACCACTCAGCCACCAAGGAAGCCAAAAAAAAAGAAACACATATAAAACAAGATTGTGTATTGATTAGTTGGCAAAAATGCTGAGACCAGGGGCTCACAGAGACCTGGTTCTGTGTTTCCCTCAGCATCAATAGTTCAGTATTTGCTAATTCAGTATTCAGTGACTTTACAGAACGCAACTACCACAAGAACAAGAATCCACTGTAACTCCACAAGCAGAAGCCTGTGAACTTTGGGCCCAGCGTCAGCCACTCAAGGGTGGCCCATCATTTTGCCAAGTCAAGCCCTGGAAGCCTTGATATTCAGACAGCAGAACCCCAGGCCCCAACCCAGAGGCAATGAATCAGAATCTGTATCTAAACAAGATTCCCAAGCAATTCACATTTGCACTGACATTTGAGAAGCACTGCTTTAAGCCACGTCCGTCAGGCCCACAATGATCTCACTGGTCATTTTTTCCCTGGTTACACCAGAAACATCTTTAGTTTTCAAATGTCAAACACTTCTCCTGGTCAGTTACATATTTCTAGTTTGGTATTCTCCATTCACTCACTCACCAATTCATTAATTCAATCAATAAGCTTTTTTTTTTTTTCCTGAGCATCCATTTTATAGCAGGTATAATGCTGATAGTGAGATTACCCAGGAAAAAACACTCAAAGATCCCCATTCTGTTAGGGGCACAGCTTGCAAACTAACACTGTAAATGAATGAGGAGATGGCAGGAAAACAGCCACAAAAGAGGCGCAAAGTTGGCAGAAAAAGTAATACTAGATGGATGAGTCTGTGAATACTTCCTGGAGGAGTTATTCTGAACACAAAACACCTTTAATCTCTGTCAATATGATTTAGCAAAGAAGAGGGTGTTTCAAAGAATTCATTAATCCTTTCAAATCTCATATGTAACATTCCCTGCACATACACAATGCAACTAGATTATAGTGATTTTCCTACACAGAAACAAAAATAACAGTAACAACAAAAAAGTGTTATCTAAGAAATAAGCACAGAATAGGTACAGAATGAAGGAAGTTCTGTCGTATCCACCCTTCATGTATCTTTTAATCCAACTTAATAATTCAGTTTCCCTTTCCTTTCCTTACAGATTCTGAAGATTCTGCAAATTGTGGAATTTTTGATCATTTTGTCTGATCTCCTTTTACCTAATGTAATCTTTTTCAGGTCAGAACTCAACAAAGGAAGTTAACTGTTCTCCTGTATGTCTCTTATGAAGTCACAAGTTTATTTCCCCTTTTATATTAAATTATATGACAGAATTGCAAAACAAAAAAGGAAAAGATATTGAATCAGATGAGCTATTGATTTGCTGGCCTCAATGGTCACTTATACCTTTTGAAAAGCTTTCTCCTTTGAGTACAAGAAAGCCACAATGTACCTGGCTCTCATTTTTCACTGCTTGTCAAAAAAATGCCTCCAAGCTGGTCAGTATTAGCCTCTCCAGTTTACAAATGAGAAACCTGAGGCCCTGGAAGGTAAAGTGATTTTATGTTGTGAGTCAGCAGAGCCCTGGAAAGCCAGGAGGAAATATGAGCTGCAGGCGATTGGGGATAAGCCGGTTCTTAAGTCAGCGAGTGACCTTATGAAGAGGTAAATTTGAAATGGAAAACTATAATTAACTCTCTAAGCTGGAGCTGTGTTCCATCCTATTCATCTTAAGATAGTGAAAACATTCTTATAATTTCAAGAAATAAGTTAAAGGAAGGCTGAGTGGGAATGTGGAGCGTCTTTAAGTCGTGTGTGTGTGTTACAAAGTCCTGCTGTCTTGATGGCTGCCGTGCCACGGACACGTGTGATAGGTGTGTAACAAGGCCGAGAGGGTGCTGTGGCGTGCACTGGGGGACCCACACATATACCAATGCCCTCCTAGGTACAAGAGGTCCGAGTCGTCCAGGAAGCCATAAATAAATTAACACAAGACTCCTCGCGATCCACTTCTACTGTCATCGGAAGCTGGAGTATAGTCAAGGGATGGATGTTGCCGTGTGGACTGAGAATAATCACACAGGCCGGTCATTCGGAAAGGCGGAGCGTTTGAGAAGCTGGAGCAGCTGGGAGCCTGGAGCGCCAGGCGGCCGGCCCCGCAGCACCTCTCACTCACTCTGGACAAGTCTTCCTGAGCGAGTCCTTTCCCGCCTGCTTCTCCATCTGCACAGAGGAAGGGAAGCATCCCGCTCAGAGGAAGGGAAGCATCCCACACAGCTCTGGGGCTCTCCAACCACTTATTTGCATGACCTGCTCCCTGTGGACTCCCAAGAGAGACCCACTGTGGCCACCGCCCGCCGAGCCAGCCCTGGGCACGGGTATCAACAGGCAGCTGATGATGCCTGCAAGCTCAGTCCTCTCCTCCCGTCCCTTCTCAGATGCTATTCCCTAAGTGGGAAAACTGCTCTGAGATTCCTCCCAGCATATAAGTAATTTTGAAATCTGGGAGGAATCCTATTTTCCATAATTACTGACCGTGTACTGGTTGGCAGTGGTTCTACGCTTACCACCTGGGCTCTTGCTGGGCCTCAGTTACTTCATCCACAAAATGGGTACAATGACATTGGTTTCATGGTTTTCTTGTACAGATTAAACACATAAGGGAGCGCTGAGTGATTCTGCCTGAAAGAATACTGGCCACATGATGGATTTCAAACAGGCTTGCTCCTGTCCCACTTTCTCCACACTCTGCAGTGTATTGGTGCTGAAAGACTAAGGGATAGCGTTCAAGGTCAAGTGTTAGACAGCATGCAGGGAAGAGGGACTATTCGGCTCCTCTCGGAAACCATTCTGCAGGCAGGTGCTCATTCTGCTTACACAGCAGGTCCAGACTTACGTGCACCGCCAAGGCTAACAGACGGGAGTCCTGGGCCCATGCCAGTCACCACTGCAGTCGGCGCAAGAGCAGAGGCCGGCATCTGACGGTCCATGCTGATGCCATACCTGTAGGGCCAGCATCTGACGGTCCGTGCTGATGCCATACCTGTAGGGCCGAAGACCTAAAATAATACCCTCTAACGTGGGCAGTAGGGCTACTGTAATGAGCTGATGCAAAGCTTGGATAAGCTGAAAGACGCTGGAGCAGCCAAATTGCCCAGAGGAATGAGAGGAGACAGGCAGGATCGCAGCCCGTGGGAAAGGATTAAAGTGCTGTTGGTGCAAACCTCAACATACACAAAACCTTAAATAGACAAAAAAAAGTTTTGTTTTTTTTTTAATTTAAACCATCTATAGCAAGGAAGGGGTAAGAAATTTCACCCTCTGAATTTAGACTTTGGATAGACAATGTCAATATGAAAGTTCCTAAGTATGCTTTAAATAAAAAACATGCAGGACAAGCTGTGTATCTGGACAAAGGCCTCTCTGGACCGTTGGATGGCAGAAAGCTCTCATAGAAAGTCCTGAGGCCAAATGGCTTTTCTCCAATTTCCCAGGTTGATGCGCCCCACTGACCTCTGCCCTCACCCCCACAACACACACACACACACACACACACACACACACACACACACACACTTTTGGTCTTAGCTTAGATTCCAAGAAAATCAACCGTAGAAGGAACGTGGCAGGGAAACAGAATGCTTTATACAGCCTGCACTGTCTGGATTCTCCTTTTTAGAGAAGAAATCCACAACACAGAATGAAACGTCAGAAGCTCCACACTGCAAAGAGCAGCCAAACTGCCCTCCAGCGAATCCAGGAGAAGGGGGCCACAGGTCAGCGGGGCGCAACAGGCTCTTCTACCGTCGTTGTTAGCAAAGCGGGAACTCAGGCTACGGAAGCCTGCCTTTGCAGAGGCAGACGCCCAAGGAGCAAAGCCGGAGAGGTCTCAGGAGTGCAAAGAGCGGCAGGAACGGTGCCTCGCAGGCCCACGGCCCGCGCGTTCCGTCTTCGTCCTTTCTGAGCCTGGTGCGCAGACTGCCAGGCGAGAGGAGTGTTGCTCTCCACCCGAGGGAAGCGTCACACCGCGGAGCAGTCTCCACACGTGCGTGTTCTCGGAGCCTCGCGGCTCATACGCTACGGTTTGGGCGTGGCCCCTGCTGCTGCCATCGCTTTCACACAAAGAATGCTTTCTAAACAATAATGTCTCAAATTAAGCAAATGTGGGGCCTTCCAGTTCTGCTAGCTTTGCTGGTGGTCCTAACATCTCGAGACATTAAACAGCTAAGGGACAAATTCCTGCTGTTCTTAGGCAGATACTGTCATAATCCTTAAGACACACTGATTGTCCATCAATATTTTTAGGTTTCAGTTCAGAAAATAAAAAAAACACAGTGCTGGCCATGAATCGAGATGACTTGGACCTTCAGAGGCAGTATCATGCTTCAAGAACTCTTGACTTTAATCCTATAAAATAAAGGGCAGGGTGATCGCTTGCAAGTTCAGGAGAAATACAGGGTTTGAGCCTGAGACTGTACAGTTAAATGATATCATCTTATGAATCATCAGAATTATTGGTGCTTCTTAAGCCACGCTTCTTTCCTCACATTAGTAATCTTGTGCTTAGGCTCCACTGCCAAGGCGCTCAGGTGCTACTGAGCATCACCCAGAACAACAGGTCTCACTCTGTACAGCCTGACAAAATGGGCCGGGAGGGGAAGAGACACGTCTGCATCGGGCCCTGGCATGCACGTGAAGGCGCTGAGCATGACTGCTCAATGATGAATTTCAAAGATTGGCAAAGAATTGGCAAGCTCTTTATAGGCAACAGTGGATGTCGGTAGACCTACATCAAGGTGGGATCTTGATCGGTTTTCCCCTCCAAGAAAATGAGTACTAGGTTAGAGATCTTCCTGAGAATGAAAAGGAACTGAAAGAAACATCTGTCCTCGCGCGATCTTTTCTTCTACTCAACCAAGGCAGGTTACTGTCGGGAAGAAGAAGATGAACCAAGCAAGAGAGAAGGAAGTGCTGTCATCGGAAGGGAAACATTTGAAAGTCAAATGATTCAGATATTCAGGCTAGATTCAATGATTCAAGAATGAGCCGAACTCCTAATCGCTTCCTCTGTTGGTATCCCTTTCAAGTTGGCCAGGTTTATATAAAATCAAAGAGCTGCATTTTCCTATTCTGTGAGCTCTTTCACTTCATGACCTCCCACAAATCCTGTGAACAGGTACTTGAGGATTTTGTGAAAGGAAAGTGAGTGAGCTTGACCCAGTCTGTAGGGGGCTGGGCATGCTTCAGGGGGTGAAGCCCTCCAGCTCTGCCCAGCCCTGCCTTCCTGAAGGCGCTACTGAGGCGTGGAGAACAACCTTGCATTAGTGCGCTCCCTGTAAAAAATGAATGCACTGAAAACGTAAACACGAGAGTCCACGAGTTCTGAGTTTCAAAAAGAGAGCAATAAGCCGACACTAGCCTGATCAAACATGCAGTTCAGTTCAGTCGCTCAGTCGTGTCTGACTCTTTGCAACCCCATGAATCGCAGCACGCCAGGCCTCCCTGTCCATCACCATCTCTCGGAGTTCACTCAGACTCAGTGCATCGAGTCGGCGATGCCATCTAACCATCTCATCCTCTGTCGTCCCCTTCTCCTCCTGCCCCCAATCCCTCCCAGCATCTGAATCTTTTCCAGTGAGTCAACTCTTCCCATGAGGTGGCCAAAGTACTGGAGTTTCAGCTTTAGCATTATCCCTTCCAAAGAAATCCCAGGGCTGATCTCCGTCAGAATGGACTGGTTGGATCTCCTTGCAGTCCAAGAGACTCTCAAGAGTCTTCTCCAACACCACAGTTCAAAAGTATCAATTCTTCGGTGCTCAGCCTTCTTCACTCAAGGGCTTCCCTGGTGGTGCAGAGGTTAAAAGTGTCTGCCTGCAATGTGTGAGACCTGGGTTCGATCCTTGGGTTGGGAAGATCCCCTGGAGAAGGAAATGGCAACGCACTCCAGTATTCTTGCTTGGAGAATCCCATGGATGGAGGAGCTTGGTGGGCTATAGTCCACGGATCGCAAAGAGTCGGACACGACTGAGCGACTTCACTTTCACTTTCTTCACAGTACAACTCTCACATCCATACATGACTACTGGAAAAACCATAGCCTTGACTAGATGGACCTTTGTTGGCAAAGTAATGTCTCTGCTTTTCAATATGCTGTCTACGTTGGTCATAACTTCCCTTCCAAGGAGTGTCTTTTAATTTCATGGCTGCAGCCATCTGCAGTGATTTTGGGAGCCCCCCAAAATAAAATCTTACACTGTTTCCACTGTTTCCCCATCTATCTCCCGTGAAGTGATGCGACCAGATGCCATGATCTTCGTTTTCTGAATGTTGAGCTTTAAGCCAACTTTTTCACTCTCCTCTTTCACTTTCATCAAGAGGCTTTTGAGTTCCTCTTCACTTTCTGCCATAAGGGTGGTGTCATCTGCATATCTGAGGTTATTGCTATTTCTCCCCACAATCTTGATTCCAGCTTGTGCTTCTTCCAGCCCAGCGTTTCTCATGATGTACTCTGCATATAAGTTAAATAAGCAGGATGACCATATATAGCCTTGATGTAGTCCTTTCCCGATCCAGGATCAGATAAGTGGCTTTGGCTTTGTTACCCCAGAGGGCTTGCTAGCAGCACTGGCCAGATCTCAGACTATGACACACAGCACGTTCCAGAGGCAACGATAACAGTAAGAAGATGCCTCAAGGAGCTGCTAGAATAAGACTTGGACTCAAGCCTTCCTTTTTCTCCTTTCCTCATTTCTTTTTCCTCCACTGGACCAACAGTGCTCAGCTAGAGATAATTCTGCCCCACGTTGGCGTTTTTGGTTGTCACAAATAGGAGTATATATATTTGGCATAAAATGTCAATAATGTTGAAGATGAGGACGTTTTCAGTAGTGTATGCTACCAGGGAAAGGATGAAACCTATGAGGCAAAGCGAAAGGGACATGAGGACTCTCGCAACACAAAGAAGATGGCAGCCTTGAAGCCCACCCATGTATCTGGGGTAAGGTTGGAGGAAATGGATGATTTTTCTGTGTCCTCCTGTGACAAACGCTGTGAAAGTTAATCTTGAAGAAGACAGAAAGTGGATGGAAAAGCCCCTGCTAGTTCAAGAATAGCGATCAAAGCCCTGCGCGCCCGGGAAGCAAGTGGCCAGTGTTGGCGCAATCCCTTATGGCCCATCCCGCTCACAGCCACCACGCGGCCTGATCTGCAGGAGCCCCTGTGTTCCGAAAGACCCCTGGAGACCCAGCGAAAGCCGCATTTCCACAGAACGGCTGCCTGCGGTCTTTTCAAGGAAATCAGCAGCCCGGGAGGAGCATCCAGTTACTCCCCAAAAGGGAGCAAACAGCCTGAGCATCCGGCCTGCAGGGCGAAGCCTCGTCTGCCCGCCTCGCCTGCATCAGCACCTGCCAGGGTCCCTCGGCCCAAAAGACCTCGCGGGCTCCGCCTTCCTCTGCAGCGCTTCCCTCCAAGACCTGCGGTGTCCTTTCTCACCAGAAGACCTCCGTCCTCACCATTCCAGCACAGTAGGGAGGTTTTCCTAAGGCCGAGGTTCAAAAGGGAGAGGGCACTCGACCCTTTTGCTTCCAAGCAATTCCTTGGGTACCTGGGTAGATTCTCCCTCCTTCTCTCCCGGACCAGTTCCCATTCAGGCAGTATTTACAGCACCGCTTTCAGGAGACTACATTCTATATTTTTTCCCTTTAGGATAAAGGTACCTATTGGCCTTACATTGCCATAACTCATATAGACCTCTCCCCAAGTGATATCTCTCCAAATAATAATTTTTTTTTAAAAGATTCGCTTCAAGGTGACTCGGCCTCTAGGCTGAGAAGAACTTGGCATAATTTTTGAAGTTCCATTTCACCAGATGCCCTTTATTTCCTGTGGGAATCCATCAATTTGATGATATTGCTAATCACACCAGTGTTATCTGTTTCCCCCAAATCTACCCAGCAAAACAGTTTGTATTTCTATCCAAGCTGCACTGTTTTTCAGATGACTGGCATAAAACAGAAATGAAACATGTGAATAATTCCAGACTATCTTAATAACTAACGCATTGCTGTAGATGTCACAAGTCATAAATATCTTGCTCCTATCAACATATGGTTTTGTGATATTAGTTGGTGCTGCAGGTGGTGACACTTCACGAGCTAGCTAAATATGCACCAGTAGCTCCAAACCTGCAACAGAAACAGGGAAACAAACTCCAGATCACAAGAAGCAGGTGATAGTCTTGTGTGAAGCTGTGAACCATTTCACATAGTATAAAGTAACCTCTGTTACTCTAGAGGAACATTGAACACACACACACAAAGTTATTTTACCCAACAGACTGGATTCAAAGCACAGAATTTCTTCTTTTGTGCTTTCCCGACACTTCCCTGAAACAAAAGACAATGGGTGTTTTTTTAGAGATATAAATCACATAGGGACAAAAAAGATGTGAAAGGGCCTGTTGCTGCTGCTGCTGCTGCTAAGTGGCTTCAGTTGTGTCCGACTCTGTGCGACCCCGTAGACGGCAGCCCACCAGGCTCCCCCATCCCTGGGATTCTCCAGGCAAGAATACTGGAGTGGGTTGTCATTTCCTTCTCCAATGAATGAAAGTGAAAAGTGAAAGTGAAGTTGCTCAGTCGTGCCGACTCTCAGCAACCCCACGGATGCAGCCTGCCAGGCTCCTCCGTCCATGGGATTTTCCAAGCAAGAGTACTGGAGTGGGGTGCCATTGCCTTCTCCGGAAAGGGCCTGACAGCATCAAAATTTTGAAAACTGGAAAGATGAATAAGGCAGCAGGCTTGAATTTAAAACTGGTGGTGGGAAAAGCTGAAAACAATCCAATTTATATTGTGAACCCCCCCCCCCGATTCTGGAGCTGACTGCACCAGGTACCCATGGAGGGGGATAAAGAGACATGGGCTGGCTAGAATAAGGAGAACAATGAAAACTGCAACTAAGAAGCAGCCTCAGGTCTTCACTCCACAAGCTGGGGGACTGAGCCTCCCCATACTGGGGGAAGATTTGGAAGTTTCTTCTCTGCAGAAGGCCAAAAGAGAGTCCCCAAACTGGGAGGCTAAATGAAGCACAGTGAAGGATGGGGATGACTGGCATTGACTACTAAAGTGGACCTCATCCGTATTCTTAACCAGGTCCCATTCTTAACTAGGAACACACAAGCAGGCAGGGGTGCACAGCGCACAGATGCTGTCATCTGTAGTCAAGGATCAGAGTCCAAGCAAAGTGACTCCACAGCAGGATGGAGAGATTAACTGCGGCATGTTCTCATAGAAACCCACAGAAGTAATGTTGAATGGAAGAAGTTCAGACACATAGTGTTACCTATTGTGAGTTTCTAACTACAGAAAGTTCAAACAAAGGAAGCAAAATCAATCTATGGTCTTAAAAGTCAGGGCAATGGTTAATCTGGGAGAGGAGGCTACAGAGCCTGGGAGGGCACCCTGGAGAACCTCTCCGAGTGGCAATTTTCCACGTCTTGAGCTGAGTGTAGGTCTATGGGTATGTTCGCTTTGTGATAATTTGTTGAGCTTATGGTCTTGTTGGTTTTCTGTATGAAAATACTACTTCAATAACAAAGTTTACTTTTTAAAAAGTGGGCCAACTAGCAAATCTGTGATTGAATATCAAATTTATAAGTAGGGGTTTCTTTATAAACTTGCCATCACTGGAAATGGGTAAGGCTGTTGGAGAGGAAATTCTCTTGCCCAGAAACCTCTACTGAGAGACACTGTGCATGTCAGAATAAGCCCGTTCTCTGTACACTCTAGACATCTAGGCTTAACATAGTTCCATTTCTTACCAGATCGTTTTGAGAAGCAGATTTCTAAGATGTCCGTAATATTTCATGTCCCTGGTATGCTCACACTTTCTTTTAATTATTCTGTTAAATTTCAGTTTACTGAAGTGAATGAATTTTTCAGATGTAATTAAATTCCCAGATTACTTGATCTTAAAATCAAGAGATTGTCCTGTTTGAACCTGACCTGAGGAGGTTGTAGGTTTAGTGGCTAAGTCGTGTCTGATTCTTGCAACCCGGTGGACAGGGTCCTCTGTCCATGGAATTCTCCAGGCAAGAATACTGGAGTGGGTTGCCATTCCCTTCTCCAGGGGATCTTCCTGACCCAGGAATTGAACCCAGGTCTCCTACATTGCAGGCAGATTTTTTACCAACTGAGCTACAAGGGAAGTCCCATTGAACCCGACCTAATGATCGTTTAAAAACCTGAGAGAGATTCTTTTTTTTTTTTTTTTTTGACTAGTCACAGAATAGAAAATCACACAGAAAAACCTCTGTGTGTAAACTGCTGGTGGGGATCACATGGCCAAGACCTGCAGGCAGCTTCTAGGAACTGAGGATGGTGCCTCGGTGAAAGTCAGCAGGAAACTCAGGGACTCAGTCTTATGACCGTAAGGAAATGAATTTTTCCAACAACCAGTGAGCTTGGAGGAAGCCCTCAAGCCCCATGTGAAAACCACAGCTCAGGCTGACGCGTTGACTTCAGCCTACTCAGATCCAGAGCAGTGATCCATCCATGGCATTCCTGGACATTTCCTGGCTGAATCTTTTAGATGATAAGTCTGTGCTGTTTTAAGCTGCTCGTGTGTTAGTCGCTCAGTCGTGTCTGGCTCTTTGTGATCGCCACGGACTGCAGTCCACTGGGCTCTTCCATCCATGGGGTTCTCCAGGCAAGAACGCTGGAGTGAGTGGCCATTGCCGTCTCCATTTAAGCTGCTAAGTCTGTGATACTTTGTTAGAAAATGAATACAGTCATCTTCTCTCAATGCTATCAGTCACCATCTCATTTTTCTATGTTAGGTAAAAGTTGATAACGATGAGCCTGAAAGGAAGATTGCCTGCCATATAAGGAAGCGAGGAATTTTGCAGCCCTCGCCATCAAATTACAGCCTCCCCAGGGTGTGCCCTGCGGAACGGTGGCCTCCCTAGCAGGCCACCGCTGCAGCCGCTCCCGACCGGGCTCCCAGCAGACCCGGCTGGAGGAAGCAGGCCGCCCTGACCCTAGACAACTGAGACCTTTATCAAGGGAGTGATTCCAGCGAGCCTGGGCTTTCTCATCTTCCTGTACATAGAAAAGCCCTAAATTCCTTAACCTGAGATCCACGGTTTTCTTTAATGAACAGTCCTCTTTTGATGTTCTGACTATCCGGTCTTTGTTGCAGAAATTCCTGTATATCCTGGCTCCCCTCCTTGCCTCTTTGGAGCAGTCTCTCAGAATTATCTGAGACGCCGTGTCCTGTACTTAAGTCATCAGTTTTGTCCACCAGATAAAGAGTAATTCTCAACTTCTGGGTTTTGCATGGGTCGACACTCGTTAAGTTGCCCTTTTTAAACTTTCTAAAATTCCCTAAAACAAGAGCTCTCATGACTCTTCTTAGTAGGAGGTCAGTGATACCCATATTAGCACCTTAGTAGTGTTTAGAAGTCGGCCTGTCACCTCAAAGATTAAGAAGGATCAAAGGGGAAATCTAGAAAACAAACAATCGTATTAAATCAGGGGAGAACAAACTTGTTGACCGACTCTTGAAATGTTTAACACAATGAGGAATCTTTGACAGATGAGTGAGGGAAATGAATAAATGAATAAAGTGTAAGTACATTGTCACACAGAATTTGTTTTATTTAAGGAAACTAATCATAGAGTTTGTTCCAACATGGTGACAGAGGTAATTTAGATTTTTTAAAAAACTTTCATCTAATGTGTGTGTGTCAGAGGCAATAAAAGGGAAAAAGAGAAGGTGGAATTCACTCAGGGTCAGGCAATGACAAGGGAGAGATGACCGTACCCGCCCACAGTCCCCTGGGGTCATTTCCTTTGGCCCCAAACTGTTGCCTTAGATGCAGGAGGATGGGGTCCTGTGGCGAGTCCTTTGTCTCTACCATGCTCACTGTGTAATCTGTGCAGCCTTTTTCTCCTACCTGAAGGTTACTTTGCATTTCTCCCCCATCATTATGATTAACAGGGGGGCCTCTTTCAAACAGACTTATAAATAGTACTTGAGAACAAACTTCCTAGCTGTTATTAAAATCATTTCCAAGGTTTTGAGCATATATATCCTCTATGCTAAAATGGGGATTAAGTTGAGAAAAGCTGTATCTAGTAAGATTGCCCACACGGGCGCTGGCTGAATGCTTGTGGATTTGTGGAGGTAGAGAATTCCATAGTCCTTTGTGGGCCCTGCCAGGGAATTCTGAGAAATCACCTAATTAAATCGGCACATAACGGGAGAAGACAAATCGCCCCCACCCCTGGCCTAAAGACACAATGTGCTTTTGACCAACAGACTTTGAGTAGTCAAAAGAAATTGACCGTGTCTGAAGAAGGAAGGAGTGGTCAGCAGGGAAGACAAGAGGAGGTCAGCCAGGACGCGCTCAGTGAGAGAGGGAGAACGCATTGGGGAAGGAGAGCCATCCTCTCCTGAAGAGATGAGACTTCGTGGTGGCAGAGTCATTTTGTCTAACTTCCCTGGACCGGAGAGCAGCTGTTTCCCCCAACTAAAATCCCCTTCCTGATGTTCACCAAAGAAACTCTTATTTAAAAACTTTAGATTTCCAGGCATATTTTTATGAAAAAGGAATTGTCATGGATAATAACTGAAGCGTTTCAGATTTCATGTTTACTTGTAGCTTTGGTTACCAGTGGTGATTTAAATTTCTTACTTTTGTAAATTTACAAAACCATAAGGCCCCCACATCCATTCCCTGAAACGTTTTGTTTCAACCTATGAGGTAGATTCAATTACTGGCTCATTTAACTGATGAGGAAACTGAGGCACAGGAGTTAACTTGCCCATGTTTACCCAGCTAGCCAGTCAATGGTACAAGAGCTGGAAGAGATTTTTTAATGTGACTGCACTGAGTTCATGAATTTGGGAGAAATAAAGCCTTCATATTATTGAAACTTCTAATACATGAACATGGTGTACGCCTCTATTTGTTCTATCCGCTTTAATTTCTCTATCATGTTTTACTGTCTCCTCTGTAGAGGTTTAACATATCTCGAATTCATAGGTATCTGATAGAATGCTTTTGCATTTGTACCTGTAAAATTTTTAATGTTTCATTAATGTTGTTATGTAAAAATACAATGGTTTTATATAGAGATCTTATACCCAGCAACACTGTCATATCCCTTCACTACTTCTAATGGCTCATAGGTAGGTTCACTCGGGTTCTCTACCTATCCCAATATGTCATTTGTGAATAACAAGTTTCATTTCTTCTTTTGTACTCTTCACCTCTTTTCTTTCTTTCTCTTGTCTCATTGCACTGGGTAAGACTTTTAGTTTTGGGTAACAGGCCTTCCTGTATCATGTCTGATCTCACCATTAATTTTGCTGTAAGATTTTTATAGATGTCTTTTATCAGATTAAGTAGGTCTTCTTTCTTCTTAGTTTGCTAATGATTTTTATTATGAGCAAATATTATATTTTAATAAAGGCAATTATGCTTCTATTGAGATAAGTGATTTTCCTTCTCTATACAGTTAATGTGTTGAACTATACAGGTTAATTTCAAAGGTTAACTTGAGACCTAGAATTCTTAGAATAAACCCAACTTGTTCATGCTATATATTATTAGATTTGGCTTGCTAATACTCTATTTAATATTATTACATTTATAATCATAAGAAATTGACTGCAATTCTTTCTTGCAATGCTCTTGTTGGATTTCAGGATCAAAACTTTAATAGCTTCACAAAACAAGTTGTAAATTATTCCCTCCACTTTTATTTGCTGAAGAATTTGTGAAACATTGATGTTATTTCTTCATTAATTGTTTGGAAGAATTTCCTTGTAAAGCCTTTTGGATCTAAAATAATGTTTGTGTTAGAAGCAAATTTACCATACAGCTAATATTATACTGTCTTACCAAGTGTTCTGATACAAAGATATAGATAGTACCAAAGGTCATATTGCCTTATAGTCTTATCCTATGGTCCCTCACACCAAAGGTGACAGATAAGCTGATAATGCAGAAAACTCTCTTCTCATCCCTCAGATACATAGATTGTAAGCAGAGAATATAATTCTTTTCAATGAGTAGTCAGAATAAAAGTCCTATCCTGTCACGAATACCCTTGAAAATGCTCTGAAATATTTCTAGATGTTTTTATGCAGTTTCACAATAGAAAGTTATAAACCTGACACTTTACTAACTTATCAGTAATAAAAATGACACTATTTGATCAATTAGAAAAAAGATTTTAATTATCTTATTTTCAGAATATGGAAATGTTACAAAATTATTACTTATAAAGATAACTATTGTTTAAGACAAATGATATAGAACAAATTATTAGAAGTGTGTCAGCATCTAATTAGTAAAAGAAATATATTATTTTTCTGGATACAGTTATATTCTGATATTGGGCAGCATTTTGTAAACCATATTTTGTTGTGATTTATTTTTTCCATTCAAAGAAATTTTCAATTTTGTATTTGTTCTTAAACAAGGTCTTCAAAGTTGTGTAAATATTGGGTCTCTCAAAACCTAGTCCTTCCTCTGATTTATGGTGATATTGAAAATGATGGATTAGCTTATTTAAAATAACTATATAATCCTTCCAATGTTTTCCTTCCTATGTCAGTTTTGAAAAGTTCTACTTTGCCAAGAAATAGTTCATTTTATCTAAACATTTTTTGATTAAAACATATTTGTAACATTTATCTTACTGTTTTAATTTTTGTAGGATACTTAGTGATGAAAACAACCAACTTTTGCCTTGCGGATCTATCCTATAAATAAATATTATTACGTCCCATAAATACCCGATAAATATTAGTTTTCTACTTCAATTTCTGCTCTTAACTCTATTTCCTTCTTTTTACTTTCATTGACTTAATTTTCTGATTTTACATTTTGAAATGGATGCTTAGACTATTGATCTTCAGTGTTTTTTTTTCCTGTAATATATGTTTTTGATGTAATAGAAAGGTTAACGATGGAATTCGGGAACCAAGGAATCTAACATAAGAGAGGCAAAGGGAATTTCCAGCATCATAGAAAAGGCTGATTCCAAAACAGAGGTTGTTGGTGGCCCCAAACAGCCACCCCTCCAGACTAGAGCAGGTCAGAGGCCCTGCTAGAAACTTGTGTTTGAAGTGTTCAGTTGTTTGAATATATTGAGAGGAAATTTGCACAGAGAATACCTGGAGAGAGCATGGCATCCCACACCAATATTCTTGCCTGGAGAATCCCAGGGACAGAGGAGCCTGCTGGGCTACAGTTCACAGGGTTGCAAAAGTCAGACATGACTGAAGCAACAGCATGAATGCACGCACACAGAATACCAAACAAAAAAATAAATATATAATTATTCATGAAATGAGGTGGTGAGTTACACGAGAAATAAAAAGTGCTCGTGATTTAACATTATCATCATAATAAGACACATACTGAGTGCCGATCTAATAAAAATTGCTGTATAATGATATTCAGTATGTGGGAAAAGGGCATCTATTGTGGAAAGGATTAGTGGAGGAAATGAATAAGAGCCAGTCCTTATATTTCATAGAGGGAGTGAGTCCATAAATAAGAACCAATATGAAAATTTAAGAAGAAAGAATGTCAGCATTCATTAGATGAAATGATGGTTAATCTCCAAACAATCAGCTAAAACACATTGAAAATTTTTGTTTTGGGATAGCAAAAAAAAAAAAAAAAAAGTGATGATGTTGATTACCTTCAATGAATTGCTCTATTTTTTCACAGCTTGTGGGGGGAAAAAATAGGCAAAAAGTTGACTCTATGAGTGTGAGTGTGTGTATTTATAAAATTGATAGAAATAAAAACTAAATTAAAAAATAAAAATGCTTTCCAAAGTTTTATATTATTTATATAATAGGCAATTAATTCAAAGTGTATTGGATAGGGACCTTGCTCTGATTCAGTTCAGTTCAGATCAGTCACTCAGTCGTGTTCGACTCTTTGCAACCCCATGGACTGCAGCACGCCAGGCCTTCCTGTCCATCACCAACTCCCAGAGTCCACCCAAACCCATGTCTATTGAGTTGGTGATGCCATCCAACCATCTCATCCTCTGCCACCCCCTTCCCTTCTCACCTTCTATCTTTCCCAGCATCAGGGTCTTTTCCAGTAAGTCAGCTCTTCGCATCAGGTGGCCAAAGTATTGGAGTTTCAGCTTCAACATCAGTCCTTCCAATGAACACCCAGGACTGATCTCCCCTAGGATGAACTGGTTGGATCTCCCTGCAGTCCAAGGGACTCTCAAGAGTCTTCTCCAACACCACAGTTCAAAAGCATCAATTCTTTAGCACTCAGCTTTGATTGATTTCAAATTTAATTTCTTTTAATGTTCAGGAGAAGGGGAGAGTTGACAGGAATTATGATATAACACTTGAAGCAACTGAAAGTAAATAATGTTCTTAAATATAAGGATAAAGCAGTTATTAGATATGTTTTTCTCACTGGAATTACAGCTCCTTTCTCTAGCCCTCATCCATTTTGTCCAAGGATCAACTTACAAAAGGAACTCTCCTGCCTGTCTTATTAATGATCTGTACCCTAAATGTATTGCTCATTCTCATGAATTCATTTAATAAATATTTATTAAATACCTATCATGCTTGTCACCATGGTAAGCACTAAGGATATCTTGTTTAGCAAGATGGGTGTGGTCGTGTCCTCATAAAGTCTGATAAAAACTAGCAATGTGGTTTCATCACCTTGTGTTAAGAATGCTGTTTCTCTGCTGGTAGAGACTTTTCATTTCTTCCACAATCCAAGTCCTACACTTCACACAAAGCATAACTCGAGCTTTAGCTGACATGTCCAAACCAACCTTCCCCAAAGACTTATGAATTCTTTTCACTGTGGGTGTTTGTGTCTGTAGAATGTTATTTCTTCAGTGTTTTCATAGTGGTAGTGTGAGTCAGTCGTGTCCGACTCTTTGAGACCCCATGGACCTTAGACTACCAAGCTCCTCTGTCCATGGAATTCTCCGGGCAAGAATACTGGAGTGAGTAGCCATTCTTTTTTCCAGGGGATCTTCCTGACCCAGCAATGGAACTGGGTTCTCCCACATTGCAGGTAGATTCTTTACTGTCTGAGCCACCAGGGAAGTCTTTTTTTTTTTTTAAGATACACTAAATTAAATATGTGTGGATGAATGACAATGAGTTAATTACTGGCTGACTGTTTAGAGAATATTGCAGATGGGCATATCATAACCTAAGTTACAGCTTTCCTTCTTATTTCCCATTGCAGACAACCTTCACAGAGTGTGAATTTTCCTCATGTACAAAATTGTGGCTACTATCTATCTGACATCTTCATTATAGTCACCATTGTTGGAGAAGAAGAAAATGCTCCTGAAAGGTTGTTGTTGAATCACACAAAGACCCCGGGATTCTTGGCCCCTGGAGGAGAATTCAATCTGAGGCCAGAGACGAGGCTTGATTGCTCAGAGCTTTTGTGTAATAAAGTTTTATTAAAGTATAAAGGAGATAGAGAAAGCTTCTGACATAAGCATCAGAAGGGGGCAGAAAGAGTGCCCCCCTGCTAGCCTTCAGCTGGATGTTATATAGTCACTGGAAGTAAAAGTGAAGTCGCTCAGTCGTCTCCGACTCTTTGCGACCCGTGGACTGTAGCCCACCAAGCTCCTCTGCCCATGGGATTCTCCAGGCAAGAATATTGGAGTTGGTTGCCATTTAGCAGTCTGTTAATGAAAGAAAGTAATGTCTTAAAACTCAGAATCGCACCAGGCCCCTCACCCATAAGATGCATTTTGGGATAATCTTGGCATCAAATGGTTCATCCTGGGCCATAAAATGATTAACTTGAATCTTGAAGAAGGGCAGATCACCAAACAAATAATTTCATTTACACAGATTAGGGGAACAATATCAGAGTATAACATACTGGTTCCTCAAGTAGGTTCTGAGCCAAGAGGCGGAAGCAACTTGAAGACAGAGTTTGGGGTAAATGCATGGTACATTAGCATAGCTTAAGATAAACATTTCCACAAGAAAAAGACATTGATTATCTCTAGGTTTGAGAATAGTTAACTTCAGGTTAAACCAGGTGTCATTATGGCAACACAGTATTTCGAGAGAAACCTCCTTTTAAATTTGTATAGAGAAGGAAAAAATATCACTAGTTTGTTTCCTCCTGCTGCTTAAGAGAGATAAAAATGTCTGACACTTGCAGGCTATTTCCTCCGTTTGGAGACCCCTGGCCTTCCTGCCTGTTACCCTCTCACTCCTCTACCTAGGTTTTATCTGACTGATTTAAGAATTGAATTGACATGAGATGGATTAACAGGAGAAAATAAAACTTGATTTTGCATAAATGGGAACCCCAAGTATATGAAAGATTCCGAGAGAGAAAGCTAAAATGAGGTGTTTATGCCCTCCTGAGCTAAGGAATGGGATAGGGGCTGGGGGCTTCCAAGGACAGAGGGGTCACTCACAGGATGGTGAAGAGCTGACGTTTGGTAACTAGATGTGTGTTCAGCCTTACAGCCCTGGGTTGGGAAGATCTCCCAGAGTAGAAATGGCAACCCACTCCAGTATTCCTGCCTGGGAAGTCCTACGGTCAGAGGAGCCTGGCGGGCTGCAGGCCCTAGGGTAGCAAAGAGTGGAACACGACTGTGTGTCTGAGCTCTCACGCATGCCAGCCTTACAGACACAGCCATTTAGGTGAAATTCAACTTCAATAACAGCTCTTTTTCTGGGAAAAATAACCAATGGGCATGCTGTGATTCATGGGGTCGCAAAGAGTCAGACACGACTGAGCAACTGAACTGAACTGAAGGTAGGTCAGGGAGGAGCAGTAGTTTTTCATAAAACTGCAGGGTATCAATTGCCTTTAGCTCAAAATGTGAACGTCAAATGAAAGTTGCTCAGTCATGTCCGACTCTTTGTGACCCTGAGGACTATACAGTCCATGGAATTCTCCAGGCCAGAATACCGGAGTGGGTAGCCTTTCCCTTCTCCAGGGGATCTTCCAGACCCAGGGATTGAACGCAGGTCTTCCACACTGCAGATGGATTCTTTACCAGCTGAGCCACAAGGGAAGCCCAGCTCAAAATAAGCCTCATGTAAAAGCGGCAAACCTCTTTTGGGAGGGCTCACTCTGAACCCCCGAACTAGGAGTATTCTATTCACTTGACCAGGATAATTACAGTAAACATTCTCAGACGACCTGCTATGTGCCAGACATTGTTTTTCAATCAATTAGCTACTTTAATCCTCAAAGAGATCCTGTGAGATATGCTATTGTTTATATCATTTTATGAAGGACAGACTGAAGCTTAGCGAGATTAAAGAATTTGCCTCCTGTCACAGAACTTGCCAGATGCAAAGCCAAGCAATCTGGTGCCAGTGTCTGCTCTATGAGCCTCTGGGCGATACTTCTGAACAAAGAAATGCTCAATAATGGTATGAAATAATGAAAACTAGCCAGTTTAATAAATTTACCCTATACCAAGTATTCACTGACTTTTCCATGGTTTTTAATTAATTTTCTTTCTTATTTTAGGAACTTGGTATTTTGACTTCAAAATGAGAAACACTAATAAAAATAATGAGAAGGGGGAAAAAAAGATCAAATTTTAAAATACTTGAATAGAAGGATTTATCTCATAGTATCCCAGGTGGCTCAATGATAAAGAATTTGCCTGCCAGTGCAGGAGATGCGGTCCAATCCCTGACTCAGGAAGACTGGAGGAAATGGCAACCCACTCCAGTATTCTTGCCTGGAAAATTCCATAGACAGAGGAATCTGCCAGGCTGCATTCCAGAGGTCACAGAGTCAGACACGACTAAGCGACTGAGCACATTAGAGAGAGTATTCATAAAACTAAAACTTTTAAGATGAAAAATCAAGAGAAAAATACTTTGCCATGACTATTTATTGATGCTATACATTGTATCTTTGCTGTTTCCATTTTTCTTGCAAAAGGGCACAAAATATGCCCGTTCCCTAGGAGTACAGGTATGAACAGCTGATTTCAGAAGTCATAAGACTAGGTGTTGGTTCTCAGATTTCCTTTTGCACTGTGATTATTTGCCTTCCATATTTAAGAATACTCAAAATCTGAAATGAGAAAGGACAAGATTAGATTAACCCTAAAACACAAGCTGAAAATAAAACACCTTAAAATTAAAATTATTTGAGGAAATAAAATTATGTCAATTATTTCCCTAAATTTTTTAGGTGTATCAATAAAAAATAATGGTGTTTGAAGCCTCTCAAGCTAAAGACTCAAAAGGCGTTGTTTTTGTTTCTTATCATTTCCCAAATAACGTGTATGTGTGCACTTCACTGGTAGATGAGTGAGCTGCACAATGAGAGGCTTTAAAATCTCTCAAAATTCCACCTAAAATTAAAATGTGGGTTGAAAGGAACTTAATTAGGCAGTGTTTAGCACACAAGTACAAAAGGAAGCAGAAGACATGCTCTGCATTCTGACTGAGGGATTGTGACAGCACCGTCAGCCTGTACTTCACTAAGGAGGCTAAAGCAGACCCTATGACCAGTCCTGTTCTAGATTAGAGAGCAGTCCATCTTGTGAAGAGATACACCAGCAGTTAGGATGAGAGATAACTGGATAGAGACATGGTGCATATATGCAGCGAGGATTACTCAGAGATGGTGGAACAGTGTTGGGCCATTTGCAGAGGCACGGACAGACCTAGAGTCTGTCACACAGAGTGGAAGTGGGAGTCGCTCAGTCTTCTCTGACTCTTTACAACCCCATGGACCATACAGTCCATGGGATTCTCCAGGCCAGAACGCTGGAGTGGGTAGCCTTTCCCTTCTTCAGGGGATCTTCCCACAACCAGGGATCAAACCCAGGTCTCCTGCATTGCAGGCTGATCCTTTACCATCGGAGCCACAAGGGAAGCCCCTGAGTCAGAAAGAGAAAAATATTGTATATTGACACATATATGGAGAATCTAGAAAAATGGTACAGGGGAGCCTATTTGCAGGGCAGGAATATAGATGCAGAAGTAGAGAACAGACTTGTGGAATAGAGTGTGGGGTGAACCAGGAGGTTGGGATTGACATATGTCCACCGCCATGTGTGGAACAGACAGCTGGTGGGAACCTGCTGTACAGCCCAGGGAGCTCAGCTCGGTGCTCTGTGATGACCCAGGTGGGGGCGGGGCGGGGCGGGGCAGGGCAAGGTTGAGGCAGGGTGAGTGTGGGGGCAGGGGCAGGGCGGAGGAGAGGGAGGGCAATAGGGAGCGGATGTATGTATACATTTGGTTGGTCCGCCTTGTTGTGCAGCAAAGCAACTAAACATTGCAAAGCAATTACTCCCCAATAAAAAGAAGAAAAGTAATTTGGATTCAGTACATGACTGTAGCCATGAAATGAAAAGACGCTTACTCCTTGGAAGAAAAGTTATGACCAACCTAGATAGCATATCGAAAAGCAGAGACATTACTTTGCCAACAGAGGTGCGTCTAGTCAAGGCTATGGTTTTTCCAATAGTCATGCATGGGTGTGAGAGCTGGACGGTGAAGAAGGCTGAATGCTGAAGAACTGATGCTTTTGAACTGTGGTGTTGGAGAAGACTCTTGAGAGTCCCTTGGACTGCAAGAAGATCCAACCAGTCCATTGTGAAGGATATCAACCCTGGGATTTCTTTGGAAGGGATGATGCTAAAGCTGAAACTCCAGTACTTTGGCCACCTCATGGAAAGAGTTGACTCATTGGAAAAGACCCTGATGCTGGAAGGGATTGGGGGCAGGAGGAGAAGGGGACGACTGAGGATGAGATGGCTGGATGACATCACGGACTCGATGGACGTGAGTCTGAGTGAACTTCAGGAGTTGGTGATGGACAGGGAGGCCTGGCGTGCTGCGATCACGGGGTCGCAAAGAGTCGGACACGACTGAGCAACTGAACTGAACTGAACTGACATGCCTCTGTCTTACTGAATTTGCTCATTTGAATTTAGTTACAGACAGATTTTATTACAAGAAAAATATCTGAACCTATTGTTAACAGGATGGATCAGAAAGAAGATGCAAGGGCACATACAACCATATCCTCAACATACAGTTCATGTTGTGAGTTCTCCGCATGGAAAAACAGCACTCCACTATTTAAAGGGTTTTGGTTTTAATTATATTTCTTAGCAAACTGGGCCAAGGATTTTAGTACCGATTTCAAGTTGCTCACGGTCATGCTTTCTAAGAATAAAGCTTAGTTGTTTAAACTTTTATGACTCAGGACTGTCTATCCTGACCACATCTGTGTTACTGCTATGATATGTTATCCTTCATCCAGATTTTGGAAGACAATTTAATTTCCCTTGAGAATTAACAGGGGCAAATTTGAAGATTAACTTGTATGCTGTCTCTTTTGGATGTTTCTTCACTGAAGACTAGAGTGATTTGAAATACAAAGCTGGGGGCTTCTAGTCTTAAGTGTAATCATATTTAGGGAAACATGATCCAGACACTCATGTGTAACCGGCAGGGATTGATTTATATGATACTTGAGAAGAGAGCCTTTTACAAAATGCTGAAGTCTGCATGATGCTTTGCCACAACCTGCATATATTTCACAAGCCCCTGGTTCAACGAATTGAGAACATTCTTTTTACCACCCTTTTATCCGGGAATGGACGTTAACAAACCCTATAACTCCCTGTTTCTGCACCCTGATTCTTTACCTGCACGTGAAGCTAATGATGGAATCCTTCTAACAAACTTGTTGTGAGGATTAAATAAGATAAAACATACAAAGTGCTTAGAAGGGGGCATGACACTAGTAATTGATCAAAAATGTTACTTCTTCGAATACCAGACTTATCTTAGGACAAGTCTTATAACAGATGAACATAATTACAAAGCCTGTAACAGTGAGTGTGGATATTCACATTCCTGGATTTGGCTTTCTAAGGCACTATTGTTTTGAGTTGCTCAGTTGTATCCGACACTTTGTGACCCCATAGACTGTAGCCCACCAGGTTCCTCTGTCCATGGGATTCTCCAGGCAAGAACACTGGAGTGGGTTGCCATTTCCTTCTCCAAAAACACTATTATATCACTATAAAATAACAAACATTCCTCCTTCTTTTCTCTTTTTCCAACAGTTGCCATGTTCCTGATTATCTGTGAAAGGGCATCAGGATAGGGAATGCAATCAAGTTTTTGAAAATATGCATTACAAGTAAAATTATTCTGTGATGATTGTCTGATACAGTGTTTATTGACCATTTTCTTTTTCTCCTCGTCCTAAAAAGTAGAATGAAATTGAAGCATCATTCTCTGTTTTCACCAAGAGAGCCAAAGCTTTATTTCCTATTTTTTGCTGCATTAGTTCTCAGATGAAATATCTGTGCTGTGAGCCTGGTGACACAGCCTCAGCATGACCATGCTCTGCCCTCCTACACAGTGAAGTGAAGTGATGGTCGTCCAGGCGTGTCCAGCTCTTGGTGACCCGCATGGACCATACCGTCCATGAGTTCTCCAGGCCAGAATACTGGAGTGGGTTGCCATTTCCTTCTCCAGGGCATCTTCCCAACCCAGGGATCAAACCCAGGTCTCTCTCATTGCAGGCGGATTCTTTACCAGCTGAGCCACCAGGTAATGCAGTAAAGTGTAACATTCAACTGGCCACTATGTATAGAGGATGGAAGATAAATATTGAGTCTGAAGAGCAAACATATCCAGTGTACATTCATGATTACAGCCATAGTAGCTTAAAAAAAAAATAAATTTCAGCCCAAGGATTTTCCTAACCAAGTAGAGAAAGTCGTGATAAAGCACAAGGACACAATGATTTTGATTAACCGTTACCTAATGAAAGGTAAACACTCATAATGGTGTTTTTCAAAAGAACCTGATAGTGGTTTTCAAAAGCAGTTAACAGCCGATGGTGTGTATTATTTAACAGCATCAACGGCATATCTTCTCTCAACCAGCTAAGTAGCATACAGTTTCCAACCATGTTCAAATTGAAGCAAAAAAAAAAAAAACAAAGAAAATGACAGAAACTTGACTGAATCTTTTAAAAATACCATTAGTCTTTCTCGCAGAATTATGTGTCATTTAAACGGATACTTAAAGAGTTTTGTTGTATAGCTGATTGTTGAAAGCTTTGAAATTAAGTAATTTTGCCATTTCTTAGTGCTCTCTAAGCAAATACAGGTATACAGGGAGATCAAACCAGTCAATCCTAAAGGAAATCAATCCTGAATAGTCATTGGAAGGACTGAGCTGAAGCTGAAACTCCAATGCTTTGGCCACCTGATGCAAAAAGCCGACTCACTGGAAAAGACCCTCATGCTGGGAAAGACTGAAGGAAGGAGGAGAAGGGGACGACAGAGGATGAGATGGCTGGATGGCATCACCAACTCAATGGACATGAGTTTGAGAAAGCTCTGGGAGACAGTGAAGGACAGGGAAGCCTGGTGTGCTGCAGTTCATGGGGTCGCAAGGAGTCTGACATAACTGAGTGACTGAACAACAAATATATTTTTTCTGAGTTTTCACAGCAGCTAGAAGCACCAGAAAGTGTATTTCCAACCAGAAGACAGAGAGAGACAAAGAGAGAGACAGAGAGAAATACGTGTATATTATACAGAAAATGGATGTGGCAGATGGTGATGTTAATTTTAATTTTGTCAGCTGAAAACATTTTCTAATATAAATGCATTTAAACAATAAAGTAAAAATGTGTCTGCCTTCAAATTATTTAACAAAGACACAGAGATTATATTGGCAGTAAATATAAAGTTCTCAACATTTTCTTTGTTAGTTTCTATATGCTAAGGCTTCCCAGGTGATGCAGTGGTAAAGAACTTGCTTACCAATATAGGAGAGGCAGAAGACACAGTTTTGATCCTTGGGTCAGGAAGAACCCCCACAGGAGGAAATGTCACCCCACTCTAGGATTCTTGCCTGGAAAATCCCATGGACAGAGGAGCCTGGCTTGCTACAGTCCAGAGGTCTCAAAGAGTTGGACACGTCTAAACACCCACACCCACCCACCACACACACACACACACATTTGTTTTAAAATGCAAGTATATTTCACTTTCCTGGATTCAGGTAACACTAAATTGATCTAAAAAATATGAGAGGTGAAAGGCTAACCAACCACCATTCCTTAAGAGATGACTTGAGAGTTCAGAGTGGAGGGATAAAGTATGGTGTTTGGCATGGTGGTTATTCCCCGTGGGAGACCAAATTCAGGGGTCTGACTTTTTTGCGTCTGAATCAGTGTGCTTTGCTCTATTTCTTGGACACTGAGGACGCACTTAGCCCTGTGCTTCAGGTTCAGTTTCTAGACTCAGATGAGAACTTGGAAAATCAGTCTGACCAGCACAAATGCCCTCCAGCTGCTAGCCAAAGAGACTACTACACACACTCTAGTGAGGTCTGAACAATGGCCTTTCTATTCTTCTGTGAGATGCACCAATATTTGTGTCTAGTAGAGATAATATCAGAGAAAGCAATGGCACCCCACTCCAGTACTCTTGTCTGGAGAATCCCATGGAGGGAGGAGCCTGGTAGGCTGCAGCCCATGGGGTCACTAAGACTCAGACATGACTGAGCGACTTCACTTTCACTTTTCATTTTCATGCACTGGAGAGGGACATGGCAACCCATTCCAGTGTTCTTGCCTGGAGAATCCCAGGGACGGGGGAACCTGGTGGGCTGGCGTCTCTGGAGTCGCACAGAGTCGTACACGACTGAAGCGACTTAGCAGCAGCAGCAGCAGCAGAGATAATATAAAATCCTGGTGATTTGCCTCCTGAACGTTCCCATCCACTTTCTTCCTTCTCCACTATTTCTCTATTCCACAGTAGTCTGTCCTCTCACACACCTGGGAAGAGCGTCCTAACTGATGCACCACCTCCACTCTGCACCCTCCCCTCCATTTCTTTGCCCACAGCCTTGCCATTCCAGATTGCACAGCTCGCCTTACTCAGGTCAGACTCTGCACTGTGCCCCCGCCATCCCCACCAGCGTCTCCAACCTACGTTCTCCCACTGATCTTAGGATAAATTACACTCATCAGCAACATGGCTGACGGGTAGATCTGAGTCATCCCTACCTCTCCATCCCCATCTGGAAGCCCCTTTCTTCTTGCTTTCTTGGTCCCGTCCTCAAAAGTTTCTTTCCCTTGCACTTGCCATCTTCCCTCTCACCACAGGCCCTTTGCACATGCTGTTCCCTTTAACCCCCAAAGACACCTTGTCCTCCTCATTCTCCCTCCTCAGCTTCACACCTCACAGTACAGTTTCCTCCCAGGAGCCTTCCTGGACCTCCTGAGTCCAGCCATTCATGACAGCACTTGTAAGAGCAGCAATTGTTCGTGTGCTGTGTGGTAATTTGATTAAGGGATCACTTCCAGAGCAAGTGCCACCGCTCACAGCTGGGATATCTTAAGTTTAATGAAGCAAGGCTCAGCTGTGAGCTAAAAGTAGACAGTCATTAACACACGGGGGTCAGAGAAGAGCAAGTACTTAATATCATCTAAATGAATTTAAGATTTTAAATCTGCTTAAATTCAAGTTTTGGGAAGAATTTTATTGAATTTTAAAGAGAAGTTATTTTATCAATATTGATTTCTTAGCCTCTTGCATTTGAACACAATCTGAACACGATTTTTCCAGTGTCTCTGCGTATGTGGCAAGTCACTTTATTTGAGTCAGACTCTGAGACCGTGCAAAGGCAATGGCCTCCCACTCGGTACTCCTGCCTGGAGAATCCCATGCACGGAGGAGCCTGGTGGGCTGCAGTCCATGGGGTCGCGAAGAGTCGGACACGACTGAGCGACTTCACTTTCACTTCTCACTTTCATGCATTGGAGAAGGAAATGGCACCCACTCCAGTGCTCTTGGCTGGAGAATCCCAGGGACGGGGGAGCCTGGTGGGCTGCCGTCTCTGGGGTCGCACAGAGTCGGACACGACTGAGGCAACTTAGCAGCAGCCGCAGCAGCAGCTGAGACCATGGACTGTAGCCCACCAGGCTGCCCTGGCCATGGGATTCTCCAGGTGAAATACGGGAGTGGGTTGCTGTGTGGGTTGCCGTACTGGTTCTATTCCAGGAACAGGCCCTTCCTTTCTCTAAACTCTTTTTTGTTTTGTTTTGCTTTTTAATTTTTAAATTATTTTTTATTTTTTTGAGGTGTAACATTGTGTTAGTTTCAGGTGTACTAGGTAGATAAAGGGGAGGTAAAAAGAAAGACTCCCCGAGTCTCCTGTTTCTTAATTTTTTTCACTTAAAAATAACTCTCATATCAAAAAGACATTTTAGGCTGGCAAACTTTGCTCTGCTACAACATCAAGAGCATAGATGATAGCAAAATGTTGCAAAATAATTAAGAATTGATGAGTTGAGAGCATTTATTGCCTTTGTTTTTAATATGACATTTAATTTCATATTTATATAATTTAATTTTGAATAATGATTGCTTATCAGAAAATTTCGGGAAATTTAGCAATTGATTCTCAGAAGCCAGTATAAGAATGCTTCGTAACACCACTAGAGTCACCGAAAGGACTGAGTGTCACAAAAAATCCTCTGAACTTTAACGCTTGGCCAAGGCCACGGCAGGGCACTGCACACCTTCTCTCCCTCAGACCCAAGTGGCGCCCTGAAGCCAGGCAATCTGTGGGAGGTGGGAGAGCTAAATGCAGACAGTATTTGGTTTAAGATAAGTTTTTTAAAAAAATATATCCGTAATGTTGAAGTAACAATAGCAGGGTGATTAAGAGCATGGGTCTGGAATCAGATAGCCTTATATTTGATGTCCAACCCTGTTATTTCACGACTTGTCCAACTGAGCAAGAATTTCTGTCATTCTGAAAATAGCTATATGTCTATACATGAAGATAAGAATGTCTACCTTCCTAGTTTTTCTATAAAAAAGAATTGACAACTATTGCCTTTCCCAAAGTGTGTGCCACAAGACACTGGTTTTGTGAAATGTTGATAGGTACTAATCTGAGAAAATTCTGGTTTACAAATAAGAAATTTAGAACGTGGAATCTGAAGAAAGGCTATAAATGAACTTGTTTACAAAACAGAAATAGACTCACAGACGTAGAAAACAAACGTATGGTTACCAAAGGGGATGGTGGGAGGGATAAATTAGGAATTTGGGATTAACACATATACACTACTGTATATAAAATAGATAGCCGACAAGGAGCTTTTGTATAGTACAGGGAACTATAGTCCATGTCTTGAAATAACCTATGATGGAAAAGAATCTGCAAAAAATCTATCTATCTGAGTCACTCTGCTGCACCCCTGAAACTAACACAATCGTGTAAATTAACTTGGCAACTTAGCAGCAGCCGCAGCAGCAGCTGAGACCATGGACTGTAGCCCACCAGGCTGCCCTGGCCATGGGATTCTCCAGGTGAAATACGGGAGTGGGTTGCTGTGTGGGTTGCCGTACTGGTTCTATTCCAGGAACAGGCCCTTCCTTTCTCTAAACTCTTTTTTGTTTTGTTTTGCTTTTTAATTTTTAAATTATTTTTTATTTTTTTGAGGTGTAACATTGTGTTAGTTTCAGGTGTACTAGGTAGATAAAGGGGAGGTAAAAAGAAAGACTCCCCGAGTCTCCTGTTTCTTAATTTTTTTCACTTAAAAATAACTCTCATATCAAAAAGACATTTTAGGCTGGCAAACTTTGCTCTGCTACAACATCAAGAGCATAGATGATAGCAAAATGTTGCAAAATAATTAAGAATTGATGAGTTGAGAGCATTTATTGCCTTTGTTTTTAATATGACATTTAATTTCATATTTATATAATTTAATTTTGAATAATGATTGCTTATCAGAAAATTTCGGGAAATTTAGCAATTGATTCTCAGAAGCCAGTATAAGAATGCTTCGTAACACCACTAGAGTCACCGAAAGGACTGAGTGTCACAAAAAATCCTCTGAACTTTAACGCTTGGCCAAGGCCACGGCAGGGCACTGCACACCTTCTCTCCCTCAGACCCAAGTGGCGCCCTGAAGCCAGGCAATCTGTGGGAGGTGGGAGAGCTAAATGCAGACAGTATTTGGTTTAAGATAAGTTTTTTAAAAAAATATATCCGTAATGTTGAAGTAACAATAGCAGGGTGATTAAGAGCATGGGTCTGGAATCAGATAGCCTTATATTTGATGTCCAACCCTGTTATTTCACGACTTGTCCAACTGAGCAAGAATTTCTGTCATTCTGAAAATAGCTATATGTCTATACATGAAGATAAGAATGTCTACCTTCCTAGTTTTTCTATAAAAAAGAATTGACAACTATTGCCTTTCCCAAAGTGTGTGCCACAAGACACTGGTTTTGTGAAATGTTGATAGGTACTAATCTGAGAAAATTCTGGTTTACAAATAAGAAATTTAGAACGTGGAATCTGAAGAAAGGCTATAAATGAACTTGTTTACAAAACAGAAATAGACTCACAGACGTAGAAAACAAACGTATGGTTACCAAAGGGGATGGTGGGAGGGATAAATTAGGAATTTGGGATTAACACATATACACTACTGTATATAAAATAGATAGCCGACAAGGAGCTTTTGTATAGTACAGGGAACTATAGTCCATGTCTTGAAATAACCTATGATGGAAAAGAATCTGCAAAAAATCTATCTATCTGAGTCACTCTGCTGCACCCCTGAAACTAACACAATCGTGTAAATTAACTATGCGTGCCTGTGCGTACTCAGTCGTGTTCAACTCTTTGTGACCCCAGGGACTGTAGCCCGCCAGGCTCCTCTGTCCATTGAATTTTCCAGGCAAGAATACTGAAGTAGGTTGCCATTTCCTTCTTCAGGGGATTTTCCACACCCAAGGATTAAACCTGTGTCTCTTGCCTCTCCTGTACTGGCAGGTGGATTCTTCACCACTGTGCAACCTGGGAACTCCAATTTTATAAAATAGCTTAAAAAACTGAAAAACTATTAAAAAATTAAGTTAAGAAAGGTTATAATAAAGAGTAGTTGAGAAAGGTATATTATAAGGAACATTTTGAAATGTGTTTGTCTAACGATCTCTATTTGGACTGAGTGAGGATCTATTTATTGTATTCTGAGGAACACGGATAAATATGTACACAGTGGTTAGCATGGGGCTGGTAGATTACTATGGGCCTGATAAAGAAGAACAACAATAACATTTTTACCCAAATCATTCAAAAAAATAATACTCTGATATGTGATGAACTATTTAGCAAAGATACGGTGGTTGGTCCAATGGAAAAATGAAGTCCTGCGCAGCTGGATGGGTCAAAAGCCATTACAGACAGGAACTGCATGAACACCCGAGGGGCTTCTGTAGATTCAGGCAGAATAAAAACCAAAGTGGACGGAAAGAGGATTGACAAGCTAGGATTATTAGTCAAGCAGAGAAACACTGAAAGCAGAAGCGAAAGCTGAAAGAAGAGTAAGGCAAACCTAAGAAGTCTCCTCTCAAACGACACATAGAGAAAGAGAGGGCCCTGATGTGAAGTCACCGAAGAGACGCTTTCTGTCTTCCTAGGGTTTCCTGGGCAAACTGTGAGGAGAGGTGAGTGAACAAACTAATAGCTACGTGAGACTAAAAGGGTCTGGATTGGGCCAGGAGAGGACAGAGTCCCAAGAAGTCTGAGGCAGCACAGTCGACTCTAGCGTAAGGTAGGGGACTGGGCAGAAAAGAGACAGGCAGGCTTGTGGGAGGGAGGAAATGTGCTTGAAGGGAGCTGGTTTGGTGTACAGAACTGGTTTGCTCCCAGTGCATTAACAGGTTGATAAATGAATGAATGCAATTGCAAACACTCACAGAGAAAGACCATGCCTCTGTGAAAAGCGATCAAAAGAAAGGCGCTACTTGAGGCGCTGGTTTTGACCTCTAAGTGGGAGCATCACTTCAGCGTTCAGCAGGACAGAGGGACCATGATCTCAGTCCGCAGTTTTGCCTTGCATATGGAGACAAATCAGAACAGCTGTAGCTTTTTCAGAACCAGGGAGAAGCCTGGGGAAGATACTGTTTGGACGAGCAAAATTCAGACTGCTGCGTTAACCCTGCCACATGAGTCGGAGCCCTATCTTAGAGACATTGTCTCAGAGCAAAACTTATACAAAGGGGAACTGATAATCTATAAAAGTGAACTGGGTATGTATATTATGTGCTGATGACCAACTCTGGAGAAGTCAGGGTGCAAATGGGTATGGGACAATCCTTGAGTCCAACTTCTAACACCTGGAATTGACCTTGAAATATTGGCAACACATTCCTTTCTACTAGAGCTATATAGGAGAAGCTGTCTGTTTGAGAATATTACACCCTTCACCTTGATTCAAGAAACTGTACGGTAATCAATCTGGTTTCTTAACAAACACTTAAGGAAAAGAAAAAAAAAGCAAAGACAAAAAAGCAGTACCTTTTCGGAAGAAGGTATCACAGTTAATTAGCAGTTCTGAATAATGATGATCATAACCCAAGAGTCTATATTAACTCTTATTTTCCTTCTAAGATAGGCTTTTGATCTACAATTCAGGATTTGTTTCTGACCTTGTAGCTTAAATTGTGCTGTAAGATGTTCTGATGATAGATAATCTTTCCAAATAAAGGCCCAGTGAGCACCGGCCTTACTGAGTGCACAGCATCCGCACTGCAAAGCCCAGAGGAAAGTGCGTTGAAAGAAAGGCGAGGGAGCCGCTTGCGCTCATTTCCCTTGACCAAGGGCATAATTGGTGATATCTCTTCAATTCAAAATCTTTTGACCTTCAAGAGATCACAGCACAGTCCTTTCCAAGGTAAAAATTACCCCATTACATACTCAGAGATTTTAGGTGCAGCTTTCACAAAGCATCCCTATTACACTGTCTTGCTTTTGCCAAGAACACCCTCTTGCCCCTGGCATTCAGCTCTGACCCAGTCTGACAGAAGCAGGACAGATTGAAAAGAGCAGCAACAAAGCCAGCCAGCACTCCCCTGCTGCTCCAAGGATGCTTTCACATTTTCTCTCTCCCTTTCTTTCTTTCTTTTCCTCCCTCTCTCCCTGCCTCCCCCTTCCTTCTTTCCTTCCTTCCTTCCCTTCTATGCAGCAGTGAAGCTTTACTGCTGCTGCTAAGTCGCTTCAGTCGTGTCCGACTTTGTGCAACCCGATAGACGGCAGCCCACCAGGCTCCCCCGTCCCTAGGATTCTCCAGGCAAGAACGCTGGAGTGGGTTGCCATTTCCTTCTCCAATGCATGAAAGTGAAAAGTGAAAGTGAAGTCGCTCAGTCGTGTCCAACTCTTAGCGCCCCCATGGACTGCAGCCCACCAGGCTCCTTGGTCCATGGGACTCTCCAGGCAGGAGTACTGGAGTGGGGTGCAATTGCAGCTTTACTAGAAATCTAAAAAGTGAGCTTTTGACAGGAAATACAGCTCTAGGAGACATGCTACATACGTCACAGTACTGCCCACCCCGCTCTGCTCCTCATAGCTTAAAAAAATACACACACGCACATCACACGTAAATATATATGCTTACAGGGAACTAAAGAGCCTCTTGATGAAGGTGAAAGCAGAGATGGAAAAGCTCAAAAGACTAAGATCGTGGCATCTGGTCCCATCACCTAATGGCAAAGAGATGGGAAAGCAATGGAAACAGTGACAAGCTTTATTTTCTTGGGCTCCAAAATCACTGCAGATGGTGACTGCAGCCATGAAATTAAAAGACACTTGCTCAGCTATGACCAACCTAGACAGCACATTAAAAAGCAGAGTCATCACTTTGCCAACAAAGTTCCACGTAGTCAAAGCTATGGTTTTTCCAGTAGTCATGTATGGATGTGAGAGGTGGACAATAAAAAAGGCTGAACACCAAAGAATTAATGCCTTCAGACTGTAGTGTTGGAGAAGACTCTTGACAGTCTGTTGGACTGCAAGGAGATCCAACCAGTCCATCCTAAACGAAATCAATTCTGGATATTCATTCAAAGGACTGATGCTGAGGATGAAACTCCAATACTTTGGCCACCTGATGTGAAGAGCTGACTCACTGGAAAATACTCTGATGCTTTGAAAGACTGAGGGCAGGAGAAGGGGATGACAGAGGATGAGATGGTTGGATGGCATCACTGACTCAATGGACATGAGTTTGAGCAAGCTCTGGGAGATGGTGAAGGGCAGGGCAGCTGGCGGCTGCGGTCCACAGGGTCACAAAGAGTTGAACATGACAGAGCAGAGCAGCTGAACAACAACAGTTATTAACAGTATTATTAAAATACTGCTTTATCCACACAGTTATACATTAAATTAATAATGCTTGTTCTCTCATTTTATCTACAGCTTGGTTCACTTTTGTAATTATTGAGTAAAAGTAGTGAGAGGAAAATCCTAAAGTTAATGGAACTCCCAACAAAATCTGCAATATGGGAGTGGTAGATTCCATAACATACCTAAAATGCAATCTCATTATCACTGTCTATCTATTTCTGTCTGGAAAATCTGAATTTAAATTAAAGCCTTTTAAAAATTCAGCATTAAATTCCATATTCACAGACACCTGCACACAGAACACACACAAAAATGATTCAAGAGATCAATTATACATATAATTCTATGTAGTAAGATCATTTCAGATAGTGCTATACACAGTGCTAAGATAGATGAAAAATCAGTTTATTGTGTATCCACAAATTATGTAATCCAACATTTTATCTTCTTAAATCAGGTTGCCACATTTATAGGAAAACCTGTAGTTTTTCAAAAGAATGTTTCTCATTTCCTTCATAAAATACTCAACTGTAGTTAAGATAACCTTGAAAAACTTTTTAAGATATAATAAGATATCAATATGATGCTTAGCCTGAAAATCTTGTCATAGCCTTGTCTGGATTGATAAGGCATCTTTGCTTTGGGTCCTTTGTGTGTTTGTTTTGAAGTGTGCCTTACCTTTTTCTGGGCAAGTTTTTAATGGCCGAGCAAAAATAGTAGCATCATTACCACTGTCTACCTAGAAAACAATGGCATCTTTTAAATATGCACTACTTCTCCAAAACAGAGTGAATTATGTAGATATTAGCCCACTAAATCCTCACCACTAAAGTATAAATTAGAACAAGTTTGAACCAAATCCCAACTTAAGAAACATGGAAATTGAAACAAACAAAAAAACCCAAGAGAAGTGGGCAAGGTATTTCAGGAAATCAGTCGCAGGACTCTGTCAGTGAAGACTTTGGACTTTTCTAGGACTCTGACCATTAGGGCTTGGCTCTGTGTTTAACGTACTCTTTGTCATTTTTTCATGAATGCGTTTCTGACACGATAACTTAGGAAGAGATATTTCAGTTGTGATTCAAGTTATATTAAAGACCCAGACTATACAGTACATTGCCAAGTTCTTGGTTCACTATGTACATCCAGAACCTGAGTTTAAGGAGCCACCCGTAGTAGACCATTAGAATTAGAAATGAAAGCTAGTATATGTATAGGATAATCCACAGTGCTTATTCAAAACATCAATTTTTTTGTCCTTGCAATTAGCCAAAAATTTAATATATTTGATTTCTAATTAGGTGCTTGCATAATGATGCTAAAGCTGAAACTCCGGTACTTTGGGCACCTCATGCGAAGAGTTGACTCATTGGAAAAGACTCTGATGCTGGGAGGGATTGGGGGCAGGAGGAGAAGGCGACGACAGAGGATGAGATGGCTGGATGGGATCATGGACTCAATGAACGTGAGTCTGAGTGAACTCCGAGAGATGGTGATGGACAGGGAGGCCTGGCGTGCTGCAATTCATGGAGTCGCAAAGAGTCGGACACGACTGAGCGACTGAACTGAACTGACAATCACATTGAATTTAAGAAATTGATATATGAATATATGTGAATATGATATGGTATTCAAATATACACGGGTTTCCCTGGTGGTGCAGATGGTAAAGAATCTGCCTGCAATGCAGGTGACCCAATTTTGATTCCAGGGTTGAGAAGATCTCCTAGAGAAAGGACTGGCTACCTACTCCAGTATTCTTGCCTGGAAAATCCTACGGACACAGGGGCCTGGTGGGCTACAGTCCCTGGGGTCACAAAGAGTCAGACACAACTAAACCACAGCAAGGACAGCAATGAATATACTTAGGGTATAGAATTTATAAAGAGATCTTGTGGCTTTTGACCACAACAATTTTAATGAAGGCAATATATAGGCAAAATGTATGCAAAAAAGAACAAATACGTCTCACTTTACCTTTTAATTTCATACTTTCAGTGGCCAGAAGGTACTGGGAGGAAATGGGATGTGGCTGCTTTGCCTAAGTTGACCTACTGGAAATAAAAACACAATGCAACCCGACAACTGTGGCTATTCTCATGTGTAACATTTCAAAATTCTCATATTTTATTCTCAGAAATTTGCTTATGAATGGCTACATAATATCTGCAGTGTCGTTGTTTAGTTGGTAAGTTGAGTCCAACCCTTTTGTGACCCCAGGGACTATAGCCCCCGGCTCCACCGTCCATGGGATTTCCCAGGCAAGAATATTGGAGTGGGTTACCATTTCCTTTTCCAGGGAATCTTCCAGATTCGGGGATCAAACCCGAGTCTCCTGCATTGGCGGACAGATTCTTCACCATCTGAACCACTAGGGAAGCCCCACTGAAGAGCAGGAAGTGCATTTAGTAAGCGACCATTTGCAGTGTGCTTGCATTTTTCACAAAATGCTTTCTTTCTTTGTGAATGTATAAATTTGAGCCCCAACTTCTACATATTAATCTTTCTCCACGTATGCTATTATTCTATTAACTGATTTGAATTTTCAAATTATGTCTAATTCATTCAGTTCTCAAAATTTATGGAATGTCTCAATTAAGTATTCAGTAAATATTTTTAAAGATAAGGAAAGTAATCCCCGAATAAAGATTATCCTCCCAATTTTTTTCTTACAAGAATAAAAGATCTAATTTTTAAGAATAAATTAATCATTCACTTAATGAATCAGGAAAACCTTTAACAATTTTAATTTGGGTAATATTAAACAGAAGAGGTAATTTGTAATCCTAACTTTGGGTTAGGTAGACTTGAAATCTTGTTAGCAGAAAGAAGCATTTTGTAACATGTTTCCTGTAAGCCATTGCAATGTTTCAAAAATGTCAAATGCTGCAAAATTGTAATTCAGGTGATTACTCTCTTCATCCTTATTATAGTCAAATCTTTTTAGGTAATTTGTATTATCACTGACTTGATTCTTGCCTGCCCTGACTTATTACTGATTCCTCCAAAAATAACTGAACATTTTTTATGGTTGGCCTTCTAAAGCAAGGCCTAATTTTCTCGTGTTTAATTCAAAATACTGGAAACATTTCCTTTTTACTTCTGTCCATAGGATTTCCCAGGCAAGTATCCTGGAGTGGGTTGCCACTTCCTTCTTTGGGGATCTTTCTGACCCAGGGATTCAACCCAGACCTCCAGCACTGCACTGTGCTGCAGGCCGAGTCTTTTCCATTGAGCCAGTGGGGAAGCCCAGTGTACGAAGGTAAGATACTGATTAATTATGAGTCTTCTTCTTCTTTTTTTTTTTTCCTGAAGGAAAGAACATGCATTTTTGGTTAGGCTTCAGCTGAGTTCAGTTCAGTCGCTCAGTCGTGTCCAACTCTTAACAACCCCATGAATCACAGCACGGCAGGCCTCCCTGTCCATCAGCAACTCCTGGAGTTCACTCAAACTCACGTCCATCAAGTCCGTGATGCCATCCAGCCATCTCATCCTCGGTCGTCCCCTTCTCCTCCTGCCCCCATCTCTTCCAGCATCAGAGTCTTTTCCAATGAGTCAACTCTTCGCATGAGGTGGCCAAAGTACTGGAGTTTCAGCTTTAGCACCATTCCCTCCAAGAACACCCAGGGCTGATCTCCTTCAGAATGGACTGGTTGGATCTCCTTGCAGTCCAAGGAAGGGACTCTCAGGAGTCTTCTCCAACACCACAGTTCGGCTTAGCTTTCTATATTTATTTTCACAGGTAACAATTCTACATTTCTATCATCTGTCCCAGTAGATATTTTTATCTGACCTAGTTCACTGGTTTCTGTTTCTTAGTTTCCTTTAAGAGAATCTATTTAAGTTGAGTCCCAAGCCCACAGCTCAAGTTCAGGTTCGGTGGGGCCAGAGCACCGTGAACTGGAGCCAGTCGCTGTCTCCTTGGGCAGCTGTGGCTAGGGAATCTCGGCTTTTGATGTGCTCTTTCTCCTTTACTTTTAGTACACCCACTAGACTTAAGCCTGCATTTTATATTTAAATGTGTTCTGAATCATGACATTTTGGTACTACTTGGTTTCCCTATAAAACTATTAGAAATTCATTGGGCCTCTTGCCTGATCTGTCATTGATTACATAATTTTGAATTTGATTGGTCACTGATCATACAGTTGAATTTCAGCTGCTGAGAAAACATAGTACTGTCTTATGTCCAAGACTCTCATTTGCAAAATTTACTTGCCAAGATAATAAAAGCCATCTTTGAAAATTGCTACCTTTTGGGCACAAGTTGTTTATTTTTAGTTAATATTTCCTAAGTGATGCTTTATATTGTCAAGTACTACATTTGTTGTTTCGTATTTGAGTAGAAAAATCTAAAAATAATTGTCATCAATAACTTTGAAGATCTGAAAAGCAGGAAATTATTTCTGGATTAAAAATAAACACGTCTATTAAAGATGCGGCTGTGCTTGCTACTCTTCGTTGTTACAGCGCTTGCTTTTAGGTTGTTACAGGAAAGGGGTTTGTGTTGTTTTGCTCCTAAAATCGTACCTTAAATATGAAGAAACCAAACATACATAACACAGAAAAGGGAGGCTGCAACCACCGACACAGCTATTCACCTCATTTTGAGAGGATATTTGCAAATTCCATTCAGTTCTATGAGAATTCATCGAATGTTTTCTTTGTGGAAAAGTCCTTCCACAGGCTATGAGGAAAGAGGCCAAGACGGCTAAGGCATGCTTCCCGTTCCAGTTTCACAAAGTTCTTCAAGGGGAGTATTTTATTATGATGAACACCCAGGGCTGATCTCCTTCAGAATGGACTGGTTGGATCTCCTTGCAGTCCAAGGAAGGGACTCTCAGGAGTCTTCTCCAACACCACAGTTCGGCTTAGCTTTCTATATTTATTTTCACAGGTAACAATTCTACATTTCTATCATCTGTCCCAGTAGATATTTTTATCTGACCTAGTTCACTGGTTTCTGTTTCTTAGTTTCCTTTAAGAGAATCTATTTAAGTTGAGTCCCAAGCCCACAGCTCAAGTTCAGGTTCGGTGGGGCCAGAGCACCGTGAACTGGAGCCAGTCGCTGTCTCCTTGGGCAGCTGTGGCTAGGGAATCTCGGCTTTTGATGTGCTCTTTCTCCTTTACTTTTAGTACACCCACTAGACTTAAGCCTGCATTTTATATTTAAATGTGTTCTGAATCATGACATTTTGGTACTACTTGGTTTCCCTATAAAACTATTAGAAATTCATTGGGCCTCTTGCCTGATCTGTCATTGATTACATAATTTTGAATTTGATTGGTCACTGATCATACAGTTGAATTTCAGCTGCTGAGAAAACATAGTACTGTCTTATGTCCAAGACTCTCATTTGCAAAATTTACTTGCCAAGATAATAAAAGCCATCTTTGAAAATTGCTACCTTTTGGGCACAAGTTGTTTATTTTTAGTTAATATTTCCTAAGTGATGCTTTATATTGTCAAGTACTACATTTGTTGTTTCGTATTTGAGTAGAAAAATCTAAAAATAATTGTCATCAATAACTTTGAAGATCTGAAAAGCAGGAAATTATTTCTGGATTAAAAATAAACACGTCTATTAAAGATGCGGCTGTGCTTGCTACTCTTCGTTGTTACAGCGCTTGCTTTTAGGTTGTTACAGGAAAGGGGTTTGTGTTGTTTTGCTCCTAAAATCGTACCTTAAATATGAAGAAACCAAACATACATAACACAGAAAAGGGAGGCTGCAACCACCGACACAGCTATTCACCTCATTTTGAGAGGATATTTGCAAATTCCATTCAGTTCTATGAGAATTCATCGAATGTTTTCTTTGTGGAAAAGTCCTTCCACAGGCTATGAGGAAAGAGGCCAAGACGGCTAAGGCATGCTTCCCGTTCCAGTTTCACAAAGTTCTTCAAGGGGAGTATTTTATTATGACTTTGTAGATGAGAAAACTGAGGTTCAGAGAGGATAAGTCATCTGACCAAGTGAAACAGCTAAAGCAGTCAAACTAGGCGTGCATTCTCGCCCCTGATGACCGCAAACCACTTCTGTCGCTCATTACCCCAGGCTTCACGCTGTCGAGCCGCAGCAGCCTGTGCTGAACTAGTGTAAGCATCTCAAACAGCATTCTGACATTCAAGAGTAAGTAAAATATATTGCTAAAAGTAATTTTATTTGCTTTTTTCCATTTTTGATGAGATTACTAGAAAATTTAACATCACGTGTGTCTCTCATTTGTAACTTACACCGGTTCTCCTGGAAGCATTGTTTCAGGGTGTGTTAGTCCTTCAGTTGTGTTCAGCTGTTTGCAACCCCATGGACTGTACCCTACCAGACTCCTCTATCCATGGAATTTTCCAAGCAAGAGTACTGCCCTCCTCCAGGGGATCTTCCTGACACAGGGACTGAATCTCCTGTATTGCAAGTAGATTCTTTACCGTTTGAGCTACTTGGGAAAGACCTATTGTTTTAGAAAATGCTGTAAATTTCTTACTCAGTGTGTGGTTTCAAGTTGCCTTTTATTTTGCTTTTACTTATCCCTTTTATCCTCCTGAAATCTATGAAGCTACATGAATGTTCTCATTAACAAGATTCAGAAAACTGCTATTGGATGCTTCAGCAAAGTATTTTTCCCTGAGTGCTTGAATCAGAGGATTTGTAACTTCCTGAGTGCTCTTGAAAAGCTTTTTGGTGGCAGAAGGTTGTTGCTACCTGAACAGAATATAAGTGGATTCAAATGAGGGTCAAGTTTTGCTCTCTATTTTCTACCACCATCAACACTGTAAATGGTTGGTGCAGATGGGTTAACAAGAGAGGGAACTAAAAGCTCGAGGGTGAGAGAGAATACTGACTGATTCTATTCAATGACAAGAGAAATGAAGCAAATTATTAAAACTTAGACCTGCCAAACTATTTTTATTCTGGAGAAAAAAAAGTTTATTTCCACTGCCTTTAGAGTTATCGTCCACTCTCCCCATGCCCCTTGCCCTCTGAGAGTCTTCTCATCTATAGCCTAAACAAGACACAGATATCTGGTTAAAATAAAAATCTCCCTTTTTTCTCTCCAACTACTTAGGTCAAAATTTTATCAAAATTGCAATTTAAAGAGGAAAATAAACTGAGAAGTGAAACATAGTCAGCTGCATTTGACTGTTTCTTTGATTTGCAAATTGGGATATTGCTAAAAACAAGAAAACAGCCAAAATGGAGTAGCTTAGGCTAAGTCCCATGGCACCAAAGAGACTTAATTATAGTTTTGGCTCCACCAGAAGTGGAATTTTAAACCAGCCAGTCAGGAATTGCCTGATTCAGCACTGGTTACATAATCTACAGGAGAGACCCCTACTGTCCCCAAAAGGACAGTAATCTTGGAATTACTTGGAATAACTAACCTGCTTTTTTGTCCAGTGTAATCCTTTGTTCCTGTCCCTCTGCCTCTACAAGTCCATCAACCTGTACAGGTCCCCACAGCAATTTTCTCTCTGCTAGATTGGGTGCTGCCCAATTCAAACTGAGTTTTGCTCAATAAATTCTTAAAGATGGTATTGTACCTCAGTTTCTCTTTTAGCAATATATTTAATCTTTAGGTTTTCTTGACTTCATTTCTGATGTAGTCCTTCACCTGGAAGAATAAAAGATCTACGGTGTCTGTTTTTCCTTTCTTCGCTATTGTGGAAATGACCCAGACAGACAGGAATCTGAACCAGCTTACAGAATAGTCCACAGGGATTTGCATACTAAGATTTTTTCAAAAATGCAGTTTTAAAAATCTAAATCTAAACCTGTGGGCTCATTTAACTAATGAAAGTTGATTAGATTTTTTTCAGGTCTAGAGACAAAATTAGCAAAAAGCTAGGACTAAAATAAACCTCCAAAATTACCAGTTTTAATCTCTTTCCTCAGAGTATCTGAAGGGGAGGGACTAGCAAGCTCTAACGGAAACATGAAGTTCAAGTCGATCCTGATGATCTTTCAGTGAAGGCCTTATGGTTTGGCTTGCTTTTTACTTGCTTAAGACTAAACCGTTTTTAATAACCTATATTGTTCTCCCTTTACAAAGCGCTCTGTAAAGTGTGTGATTGTATCTTCTTGCAGCATTATGATTTGACATCCTTCCTCGGCAAAGTACTTTGTGGCACATATTTTTAATTCATATAAATCAATTAACTCAATTTTAGGACTTTTCTGTGTTGCCACCAGTGATAACCAGACTTACTCAAGGCCTTAATAAAAATCACTCACCCAGGAGCGGAATAGGGGCTAAAATTCCTTAAAAAACTAGAAATAAAACTACCATATGACCCAACAATCCCACTACTGGCTATATACCCTAAGAAAACCACAACTGAAAATTACACATGTAGCCCAATGCTCATTTCTGCACTATTTACAATAGCTAGGACATGAAGCACCCTAGATGTCCATCCACAGAGGAGCAGGTAAAGAAGCGGTGCCACCCATACACAGTGGTATAATGCTCAAGCATAAAGAGTCAGAAAGAGAAAGCCAGATATCGCATAGGGACGCCTATGTCACTGACGCACGTGGGATCTAGAAAGATGGCACTGATGAACCTGCTTGCATGGCAGCAGTGGAGATGCAGGCATAGAAAGCAGACGTGTGGAAACAGTGGGGGAAGGAGAGAGTGAATGCATTGGAAGACGACCATGAAAACATACACATTCCCAAATATAAAGTAGACAGCCAGTGGGAACTTGCTATATGACTCGGAGCTCAAATCAGTGACAACGTAGAGGGCTGGGATGGGGTGGGAGGTAGAAGAGAGCTTCAAGAGGGAGGGGACATATTACACATGGCTGACTCATGTTGCTGTATGGCAGGAACCAATATGATATTATAAAGCAATTACCTTCCAATTAAAAATAAATACATTTAAAAAAACAGTAGAAGCTCAAGAGGCTTCTAACTTTTGAACAAGTTTAACCATAGAACTCGCTTTTACTTAACAGTTGTTAAATATTTTGCATTAATTTGTTCATTCAGATAACATCACAAAAATCAAGTTGTTTACATCTTCAAGGACTGACCCAGAGCACCAAGATAAACAGACTTAACAACAAAGAATAGATTTCTGTTAATTTCCAGTTTCTTTGGTAGGTAATGTTTGTTTCCTTTATCATTAGAATAAACCAAGTTTCTCAGACTTAGGAGTGTCCCACACTGTAATGACAGTGCTCTAATTTGGCATTGAGAAATGAGTAGCATTATGCTTAGAAAGGTGTTGCATATATATCTTAGTCTGTTTGGACTTCTATAATAGAATAACACAGTCTGGGTGCCTTACAAACAACTGAAGTCTATTACTCACAGTTCTGGAGGCTGAGAAGTTGGTTAGCAAGATGCTAGTAGATTCGGTGTTCAATGAGGGCCTGCCCTGAGTCCGTAGAAGGCTAACTTCTTGCTGCGTCCCCTTACAGCAGAATGGATGAAGAAGCTCTCTGAGGGTCTCTTTTATAGGAGTACTAAACCCATAGGAGCCCTCATGACCCAACTGCCTCCCAAAGGTCCCATCTTTAAATATCATCACAGTAAGAGCTGGGATTTCAACATGTGAATTTTAGAAGGAAGACACAAGCATTATATAAAAACACACATACACACATATATATTATACATACATGTATATAAAGAAACGTGTTATGTATTATCAGTTCAGCTCAGTCGCTCAGTCATGTCAGACTCTGCAACCCCGTGAATCGCAGCTCCCCAGGCCTCCCTGTCCATCAGCAACTCCCGGAGTTCGCTCAGACTCACGTCCGTCGAGTCGCTGATGCCACCCAGCCATCTCAGAGCGTTAGCTACGTGTTTTTATTGATTTACTGTCATTTATTCATTGCCGCACTTGGACTTTCTCGAGCTGCAGCCCACGGGCTTTGTCTGGCTGTAGCAAGCTGGCTGCTCTCTCTGCCGCGGTGCGGGCTCTCCTCGCGGCGGCTCCCACGTTGCCCAGCACGCGCTCTAAGCCTGCGGGCTTCAGTAGCCGTGGTGCACGGGCTCGGTAGTTGTAACGCTCAGGACTCGTTGCTCCGCAGCATGTGGGATCTTCCTGGAAAAGGGATTGAACCCATGTCCCCCAGTTGGCAGGCGGGTTCTCGACCACTGGAACACCTAGCAAGTCCCAAAGAGATTTATCACACAAAGTTAGCTTACACAATTAGGGAAGCTGACATAGTGCCAGGTCAAAGGCCAACAAGACCGAAACCCAGGCAGAGCTAATGTTTCTTTTACCTTAGAAAGCAGGTAAAAGCCAAGTCCATGCTGCTTGATGGAGAAATCCCTTCTGCTCACAACAGGGTCAGCCCTCTTGTACTACTCCAGCCTTCAGCTGATTGGATGAGGCATAACCTGATTAGGAAGAGCAATCTGATTTACTCAGTCTACCCATTCGAATGTGAATCTCATCCAGAAACGCCCAGAATAATGTCTGACTAAATGATATCTGGCCAGCCCATGCTCAGTTAAAATAACACATACAACTAACCATCGATATGTGTGTGTACATGTATTATCTTTCAGAAAGATTACGCTAGGCACCAGTAACACATAATAAAAATTGGCAAGAAAGGGAGCAATATTGAGTACTCATCCTGGCATATCTACAGGCATCATATTTTCAAATAACACAATTTCCCTTATTTGATAAGGGAAACATTTTTCTTTATGAAAGAATTCTAGCTCAGTAAATGTTAAAGGGATAATAGAATCAGAAATCAAAATTTTGCAGTGTTGATGAACCAAAATTTAATGAAGCCCATTTACAGGAACTATAAAAGAGAAATCAAAATTGTGGAATGTTCTATCCCACAATTGGCTTGGTTTTTTACATATCAATCAATACAAGAGAAGAAAGAGCAAGGATAATCTTAAATTAAGAAATTTAGAAGAGTTAAGACAGACCTAACAGAATTTGTCTAGTTCTTGATAACTAACAAGGTCTAAAAATACTTTTTCAGCTAATCAGAGAAATCAGCAGTTATTAGGTGATACCAAAGAGTTACTATGACATTTATTAGCTGTCACACATAAAATTTCTTTACACTATTCTCTTTATTCTCATGTGCATTTGACATTTTTCATAAGAAAAAGAAGTTTAGAAAAAAAGCCTACACTCTTTTACCCTTTACCTTCACTGTGTGAGGTTGCCCATTTCTTCTTACCTTTAGCAATATTTATAACCAGCCTAGATAGCATATTCAAAAACAGAAACATTACTTTGCCAACAAAGGTCCGTCTAGTCAAGGCTATGGTTTTTTCAGTGGTCACGTATAGATGTGAGAGTCGGACTGTGAAGAAAGCTGAGCACTGAAGAATTGATGCTTTTGAAATGTGGTGTTGGAGAAGACTCTTGAGAGTCCCTTGGACTGCAAGGAGATCCAACCAGTCCATTCTGAAGGAGATCAACCCTGGGATTTCTTTGGAAGGGATGATGCTAAAGCTGAAACTCCAGTACTTTGGCCACCTCATGGAAAGAGTTGACTCATTGGAAAAGACTGATGCTGGGAGGGATTGGGGGCAGGAGGAGAAGGGGACGACCGAGGAGGAGATGGCTGGATGGTATCACTGACTCGATGGACATGAGTCTGAGTGAACTCCGGGAGTTGGTGATGGACAGGGAGGCCTGGCGTGCTGTGATTCATGGGGTTGATTTCTCAGCCTGTGCTGACTCACTGACTTGACTTGACTTGACTTTGTAAAAAACAAATAGATTGTTCACTTTTATTGAACAAGACGACAAAATTGAACGTCAACAAATTTCATGTGTCGTACTACCAAACTTAATATATATAATACTACACTGATGGTTATATCTAAATCGATTGTAAGTAGAAGAGTATATTTATGTTATTTTTTTATCTTTTCGTATTTCCTTTTGTTATAAAGAAGAACACTATTCTCGAGAATCCTAGATTGATAGATGTAAGAACATATAGTTTGTCGTCACAATGAATGTCAGTGCAACATGTAATGTAAGGATCATTAATAAGTAGAATATTGACTTTCGACAGAAAACTGGTGGAAGGAGGGTAGAGAAGGAAAGTGGTGGAAATCATTGATGTTCAGACTAGATAAAAATATAATCTCAAAACAAATCTAAAGTGTACATTCACTCTAGTATGTTGTAAACAGAAAGAGGTAGTCTAAGTAAAGTGAATCGTATTACGGAAGTTCTAGGTAGGTACAACAGTGTTTACCAACCTACAGGAGTAAAGAATCCCGACTTATTACAAAACGACGTATATAATACACACATATATATATATCTGTATCTATATTATATTATGTGTAATATAATATGTATTATATTACATATATTACATATGTATATATAACCCATATGTATATATACGGTGATGAAGAAAGAAATAGGTAGGTAGGTGGATGCCTGTGAACCTGACAAAGGTACAGGACCAATGACATTCGTTACGACGATACTTGAACTCCCACGTCCATAGAAAAGTTCAATTACAAAAGTAATGGAAACTTATACAAGAGTCTCCGTTTCAACGACCAAGTATACATTAAGACAAAAATTAAAAAAATTCGTATTATACCTCTATAGTAATCGGTATCACCGACGACGTTAAATATTAGAGTAGTTGTCACAGATTTCCAAGGAAAGGAGGTATAGGTACGGGGGAACAGAATGGGGTGTAGAAAAACAAATACCTGTAAGATTGTCTATTCTCCACGATAGAGTAACACCAAAATTAGACGTAAAGGGGTTACCGATCACTACGACTCGTAGAAAAGTACTTGGACAACGCCTTTTGTACATCTTCTTTGAGAAATGTTTATCCAGATTCTCTGCCAATATTTTAACTAGGTTATTTGATTTTTGCTACTGAGTCATATGAGTTCTTTCTATATTTTGGATTTCTATATTAATCGCTTATCAGATTATGGTTTGCAGTTTCTTTCCACTTTTAATCTCCCCCCACCAAAGGAGATATATTACTTAAAATTCTCATTCCTCCTGCTACAGTTTTGCACACACACACACACACACACACACACATATGTAATTTTAACCTGACAGCTGTTTTCTCTGTGCCTGATAGTGATACGTAAAACTTAAATCTTGATACACAGACAATTTGGAATTCAGTTGAACTTTTTTCAAGGTTTATATTCCTAACAATAATTGTAGGACTTCCCAAGAAAACCATTTAGCCAAATTTGCTCAAACTTTTGCCACATGAATACTTTTATTTTCATTTTTGCATTGATACATTATGTAAAGATAGCTCCTGTTAGCTAATCACTATGGGAAAGTGTCTTTGATAATTTTAGAAATGAGCATTCTGCCCTCATACCACTGTTGTCTGAGGCAGTCCTTAAGCTTGCTTAAGCCTATCAGTGAGACCACCAAAACTTGGAAGGCAGAAAACTTGATATATTTTGTTGACAAAAATTATGTGCTCATCTTCATTTGCTTCTTGAAATAGCCACCCCCTCCTAATTCATGGCAACCACTGGACGCTAGAAGAGAGAACTGGCTACTGCATATGCGAACAAATGCGGGCCTTATAGCTCTTTTTCTTTAACTGTAGTATAATTACTTTTCAATGTGTGAGTTTCTTTTGTACAACAACATGAATCAGCTATTTGACCACACATATCCCTTCGCTCTTGAGGCCCCCTCCTGCCCACCCCCATCCCAGCCCGCTAGATCATCGCAGAACACCGAGCTGAGCTCTGCGTGCCCTACGACAGCTTCCCAGCAGCTGTCTCTTTTCCACATGGTAGCATCTACTTCTTACTCTTACATTGATGTTAATTTCTGAGAAGTAAATATAATGGCCAGCTAGGTCAGTAGGCCACTTATCAGAGGGACTAGCAAAGGGCTACATAGTTCATTATGTACATATCCTATTATAAATCTATACACCTATAGAAGCAAAACATGATAAGGGCACATAAAACTTGAGGAGACTCTCTGCCATTGACTCCTTATTTTAATAATAATGATGACATTTTCAAAATAATATATTATGGCTCAGTGTAGAGAAGATTCAGAGACACATGTCATTCTACATGTTCAGGAGCTCTCAGTTCACTGGCCCTAGGTAACTGTAGATCCCTTTACCTTTATCCACCTGGAACTGAATAAGCTGTAACCTTCCTGACCGGCAAAATTAGATTTTAGGTACCTCCCTTAGGAGATGTCTTATACCAACCTCAACTGGCCCAGTATGTTGAGTTAACAAGCGTACCCATCAGCGCTCTACCAAGCCAAGGAAGCAATCTCCCACTTGTAAAGTCCTCGCTTCTGGAAGCAGGTGGAAATATGTCAGACACTGACTAACAGGCTGCTCATTCTGAAAGCATCAACATTTGCTCTGACTCATAAGCTACCTTTTTTGTTGAAATTCCTTAAGTACGATTCTTCGTAGACTGATTTAAAATAAAGTTTATTCCACTTTAAAAACTGTTAAATTCAGCCTGCTAAACTACTTGCCTGTTGTAATGTTCAAGGTTCATTCAAATTTTATCATGGCTTGTTTCTTAATCAACTCATGTTTAAATTCCTTTGTCCAAAATTAACATTGAGAAACAATATCAAACATAACACTCCAGTCTTGATGATGGTGACATATTCTTGATTCATACAGAACTTGTCAAAACATGCAAGCTTACGGCTTTTACTGACTTCTACCACTTTTTAATATATAGACACTGTGGTGGGTTTGCATTTGAACTTAAGGCACGTAGGAGTTAGAAATGCTATGGCAGAAACTATTAGCTGTGCAACTAATATTCATTCTGCAATTTTTCATTAGTGAAAGAGTCTCTATATTCTGGGAGCAGCAGTCCTTCCAGATATAGAACTGTTATATATCTTACTCACATTACTGGTGGGGTGATCAGTTACATGTAAGTAAATGTTACTGTAGGGGAGAGGCTCACGGACTCTCTTTGAAAGGAAACCATCTATCTGGAAGGCACACTCATCTATGCTGGAACTGTTTTCTTCTTGCTATAGTATGGCTAGAGCCACAGTGGTTACTCTGTAAGCATGAAGCTACCTTGGGGATGGAAGCTGGATGCTAAGAATATCAAGGCAGGGAGACAGAAGGAGCCTGAGACAACACTGACCTTGTGCAGCCCCCAGACCATTCTACAATGGTGCTTTGCCATAACGGATATTGTGAAACAAGTCTCTATTTTGGTAAAATGATTTTAGGTCCTAGCCATGAAATACAATTCCTAATTGAAAAAAAACTATTTTAGCAAAGTTTGTATTTTCATAACACACCCAGAATTAGAGTTATGGTCTTTTTAAAAAAGTTAAAGTGTAGCACACAATGATTTGACTCACACATCCCACGAATGCACGCTAAGTCACCCCAGTCATGCCCGACTCTTTGCGACACTATGGACTGTAGCCCGCCAGGTTCCTCTGTCCACAGGATTCTCTAGGCAAGAACACTGGAGTGGGTTGCTATGCCCTCCTCTGAGGGATCTTCCCCACCCACGGATCAAATTCACGTCTTCTGCGGCTCCTACGTGGCAGGCAGATTCTTTACTGTTGAGCCACCGGGGAATAGGTTATCACAATAAGTTTAATGATCATTTATCTTCTCATATAGACACAAAATTAAAGAAACAGAAAATAACTTTCCTTGCTGTTAGAGCTATTAGGATTTACCCTCTTAATAACCGTCATATAGAACATACAGCTAGTTATATTTATTATGTTATACATTACACCCCTGCTGCTGCTAAGTCGCTTCAGTCATGTCTGACTCTGTGTGACCCCATAGGCGGCAGCCTACCAGGCTCTGCCATTTCTGGGATTCTCCAGGCAAGACATTACATCCCTAGTACTTATTTATCTTGTAACTAGAAGTTGTATTTTTAAATTGTCTTCATCCAGTTCCCCCTCACCCCTATCCCTGTCTCTGGTAACTGCAAATCTGACCTCTTTTTTTAATGAGTTTGTTTGTTTTTGAAGCATAAACTGTAGGTTTATAGTGCTATGCTGGCCCACAGTACCATGTTGGTTTCAGAGTGATGATCTTTTGAAAGAACATACAATAATATCAAGTGGTATTCATAGGATATACTTTACACCTTTCATAATTAAATGTGCATCTTAATGGGATGAAGCTTTAGACAAAGTCAGTATTTCTTTCCTGTCACCCTGTCCTAATGAATATTAGGGCCATGTCTTATATACCAGTGATAAGATTTCATCTTCATAAAGGAAACATTAATCTCATTAAAGCACATTTCTATCTATTAGAATGCTTTCGATTGCAAGAATACAACGTAAATTGAATATGTAACAAAATCACAGTAAATTATTTTATCTTTCAGAATAACTTGGTATAATCTAGACTTTATATAGACAAAGAATACTCTCACACATTTATTAATCAGCACACAGTGAGCATATGTTGTTTTTGCTATGCACAAATCACCTCCCACTACTTCTGGGATCAGACCTTCTCTTTTCTTAGAAATTTCATTCTATACTGTTCAGCTGGGGTCCACCCTGCCTCCTGTAACAAGCTATAGCGTCTAGATTTAGCCAGTTCTGACCAATCAAATTATCTCTTATTCTTGGTTCCAGTAACTGATTCTGAATTGACAGCTGACACAAGCTGGACTAATCAGATCTTCCTAGGATGTTTTATCAAAACTATGTGAAAAGAGTTTTTGCAGATAGAAAATGAGTCTATGCAATATTGGTGGCCGTTTGGGGGCCTAACTCAAGAGCACAGAGTTAGCCGCCTAAGGACCTGACATTGTCTGAGGCCCTAGATTCAACTGTGTCTGACGCAACTCATGTCCTGCTACACATGCCCATGTTTCCTTTCCTGCAGAAATGTGTAAAGCAGGAATTCAAGTAAGATGCAAAGCCCAATCTAATCTCGATAGGAGAGATGTCTGTATTTCTGTGCATGCCTCTATAGGCTCTTCATTTACATTTAAGTTTTATTAATGATGCTGAAAGTTAAAGAATGCATATAGGCAACATGATTTCACCATGTGTCCATATTTAAACTCTTAACAAAAGAAGATATCAGAAATATCTTTGTCTAAATCTAGCATCAAGTAAGAGTGTTTCACCAAAGTAAAACACACATATAACACACAGGCACACGCTCCAGGCCCACCTTGGGACATGCTTCTGTGACCGTGCGAAACCAGGGAGCGATGGTGCCAAGACCAAACTGTCTTGCTGACAAGAAGCAGCCTGTGTGTCTTGTGACACTACAGTCACTACACTCACTCACACTATACCCACTATACTCACTCGGGAGCCACTGCCTTCAGGAAGTTGCAGCCAGATCCAGGCCCTGTGGTGCCTGCTGCCTTCTGTGCCAGAAAGTGAAAAATTCCTGGGTCCTGCCCCTCCACCCCCTCTACTCTGCGGGCCTTGCACCCTGCTAATGCTGCCCTCGGGACCCAAAGCTGTGCAAACAGCAAAAGCTGGACAGACCACAGAAGAAGCGGAGGAGCATGGCTCAGCCTCCTTGCTGCCTCTCCATGGGGCGGACCCAGTCACATCCACATTCTCCTGCTGGGAGACGCTCATGGACAGAGGAGAACGGTGGGCTGCAGTCCATGGGGTGCGAAGACGCTGAGCAATCACATTCAGGAATCTGGAGGCAAGGATTCATTCAAAATGTAATTTTAGTGTTTTAATTTTTCAGCCTCTGCTGTACAGAAAGGCCCAGGAAAAAGAGTGTAGGCTAGATGCTGTATGCAAATCCACTACACCCATGACAGAGAATAGAGTTATTGATTTGTGAATTGAGAATATAAAATCTCATTTTGTGTTTTTTTAATCATTTTTTTTTTTAATGAAAGCTTTTTTCATGAGAAAAAAAAAAGCCTTTTTTTTCTTTCCCAGAAATCTTCATTGGTATATAGAAGATTTTGCATATCTTCTTTGGGTGATTGATTTTATTTTTCTTAAAAAATTTTTTAAATTGAAGTATGATTGATTTACCATGTTGTGTTAATTTCTTCTATTCAGTTCAGTTCAGTTCAGTTGCTGACTCTTTGTGACCCCATTAAATCGCAGCACACCAGGCCTCCCTGTTCATCACCATCTCTCGGAGTTCACTCAGACTCACGTCCATCGAGTCCATGATGCCATCCAGCCATGTCATCCTCTGTCGTCCCCTTCTCCTCCTGCTCCCAATGCTTCCCAGCATCAGAGTCTTTTCCAGTGAGTCAACTCTTCACATGAGGTGGCCAAAGTACTGGAGTTTCAGCTTTAGCATCATTGCTTCCAAAGAAATCCCAAGGTTGATCTCCTGCAGAATGGACTGGTTGGATCTCCTTGCAGTCCAAGGGACTCTCAAGAGTCTTCTCCAACACCACAGCTCAAAAACATCAAAGCAAAGCAATTCAGATATCTATATCTTTTAAAAATATTCTTTCTGTTATGGTTTATCCCAACACATTGAATACAGGTGACTTTGTTACACAGTAGGACCTCGTTGCTCACCCATTCTATCCATATTCAATAGTTTGCATCGACCACCCCCAAACTCCCACACTGATATTTTTAAAAGCTAAAATGCTAGTTTTCTAGTTTTAATTATTTTTAAATTCTAAATATTTCAAAATTTTTTGAATAGAAGGATTATGGGGACCCTAGTTATTTGTTATGCAATTGACATAATAGCCAGTCATCTCAATGCAAGACTCAATGCAAATACAATGAGTAATTGGTGAATATTTTACTTTAGCTAATTGGTTAAAAGATAAACAAATTCCATCGTGAAAAAGAATCTAATACAGTTGTAAGCAACTTACGAACATTCTTATGTACATATAAAATCAGCAACAGGGAAATGATAAAAGGCAGACCTACTGCGTGGTCAGGTCACTCTAGATAACTGTTCTGCTCTCTGCACCTCCCCGGCTGGGCCGGCGCCTGCTTCACCGACACCCTCCTCACGGGACTGACCTCCTGCACACTCGCCCCAGGCCCCAGCTAGTGAGTGTCCTTCAAAGCGGAGGCGAGGGATACGCCCCTCTGCCACTTTCCCGAGTAACCTGATGAGCCTGCCTGACATCAGTTCCACCGATCGTCTCTCTACCCCCTAGAGCAAAGACTTATCGCCTTTTCACGGTTCTCAGCACACGGTGGGGAGTCACTCTGGGACCTTATTTGAGACATGTCTGATTCCTCCTCCATCAGTCCCGTGATGTCTCGGCTGCTGACTGCAGGCCTTCTCTCCAGTCTCGAAGGTGGGCAAGTATAGGCTTTGTGGGTGGGCAGGGTGTCCCCGACATCCACTCTCAAGTTTTCTGCCATTGTGGTAAATGAGACCAAAATAGCTTTCTCAGAAACGTGAGTGTTTTTGGATAATTCTGTGTCTACATCTATAGCAGAAAACTTTTCCTTCAAATTAAAATAAATTTGAGAATACTATTTTTTTTTTTTTTTTTTGCAGAACAGAGTTACTCTGCATAAAAACTTTAGCAGTTGACAAATTGGTTATATTAATGTCAAATCTCAGGAGAGAACTTTTCAAATTTTGTGGTTTTTTTCCTGGACTGGTTTTATTTTGTTTCTGTTTTTTTTCTAATGTAAGAGAATTACCTTTTAAAAGCTGCTAACTGTCTCCATTTTGAGAGATGTAGAAATTAAATCACACTTTTCATAGATTTTATTTGTTCAGTAATTGTCAACAAATAGTCCTTTTAGTGTCCAAAAAAAAAAAATTTAAGGCAGATGTCCTAAAGATAAGAGAATAAAAGAGTGCTTTTGTGAGGATCTGGGCTATAAATGCTGGTGGTGAAATTAACTGCATTCCACAAATGTCATTTCAAACTTTTGGCTTTATTTGGGGGTAAGCAAAGCAATTCAGATATCTATATCTTTTAAAAATATTCTTTCTGTTATGGTTTATCCCAACACATTGAATACAGGTGACTTTGTTACACAGTAGGACCTCGTTGCTCACCCATTCTATCCATATTCAATAGTTTGCATCGACCACCCCCAAACTCCCACACTGATATTTTTAAAAGCTAAAATGCTAGTTTTCTAGTTTTAATTATTTTTAAATTCTAAATATTTCAAAATTTTTTGAATAGAAGGATTATGGGGACCCTAGTTATTTGTTATGCAATTGACATAATAGCCAGTCATCTCAATGCAAGACTCAATGCAAATACAATGAGTAATTGGTGAATATTTTACTTTAGCTAATTGGTTAAAAGATAAACAAATTCCATCGTGAAAAAGAATCTAATACAGTTGTAAGCAACTTACGAACATTCTTATGTACATATAAAATCAGCAACAGGGAAATGATAAAAGGCAGACCTACTGCGTGGTCAGGTCACTCTAGATAACTGTTCTGCTCTCTGCACCTCCCCGGCTGGGCCGGCGCCTGCTTCACCGACACCCTCCTCACGGGACTGACCTCCTGCACACTCGCCCCAGGCCCCAGCTAGTGAGTGTCCTTCAAAGCGGAGGCGAGGGATACGCCCCTCTGCCACTTTCCCGAGTAACCTGATGAGCCTGCCTGACATCAGTTCCACCGATCGTCTCTCTACCCCCTAGAGCAAAGACTTATCGCCTTTTCACGGTTCTCAGCACACGGTGGGGAGTCACTCTGGGACCTTATTTGAGACATGTCTGATTCCTCCTCCATCAGTCCCGTGATGTCTCGGCTGCTGACTGCAGGCCTTCTCTCCAGTCTCGAAGGTGGGCAAGTATAGGCTTTGTGGGTGGGCAGGGTGTCCCCGACATCCACTCTCAAGTTTTCTGCCATTGTGGTAAATGAGACCAAAATAGCTTTCTCAGAAACGTGAGTGTTTTTGGATAATTCTGTGTCTACATCTATAGCAGAAAACTTTTCCTTCAAATTAAAATAAATTTGAGAATACTATTTTTTTTTTTTTTTTTTGCAGAACAGAGTTACTCTGCATAAAAACTTTAGCAGTTGACAAATTGGTTATATTAATGTCAAATCTCAGGAGAGAACTTTTCAAATTTTGTGGTTTTTTTCCTGGACTGGTTTTATTTTGTTTCTGTTTTTTTTCTAATGTAAGAGAATTACCTTTTAAAAGCTGCTAACTGTCTCCATTTTGAGAGATGTAGAAATTAAATCACACTTTTCATAGATTTTATTTGTTCAGTAATTGTCAACAAATAGTCCTTTTAGTGTCCAAAAAAAAAAAATTTAAGGCAGATGTCCTAAAGATAAGAGAATAAAAGAGTGCTTTTGTGAGGATCTGGGCTATAAATGCTGGTGGTGAAATTAACTGCATTCCACAAATGTCATTTCAAACTTTTGGCTTTATTTGGGGGTCATAGAACCATTCAAAGGAACAGATGCAGATCCCAAAGCTTCTCCTTGAAAGGTGAGAGTAGTTTGAGACTCTCTGATGAACAGAGCTCCTGAGAGAGGTAGTTGGTCTCCAAGGTGAGTAATATCCCAAAGAAGAAATTAATCACAGGAAAACGCCTTGTCAGGACTGACTTGAGTCCAACCTAAAGGCCTTGGGCTCAGAGAGGAGGCCTGGAAGTGAGCTGTGCCTTCAGCGGCTCAGCCTGCCTGGAATAAAGTGCTTGGGTTTGAAGTCCAAGAGCTGAGCTCTAAGAGCAGTTCCCTGTGGGAATTTCAGCCCATTTTGTCGTGAAATATCATACTTCAAGTATTACTTTGGGCTTAGAGGACCCACGTGTGCCCTGAGAAGGTACTGTGACCTTAGAGGCGGACGTTGGCTAGTGGGCTGACCACAGTTGCTTGTTGTTTGAAACTGTTGAACTGGACCCTTTGATCTCAGTAAGAACTTTGGGAAGAAAAGATATGCAAGTGTGCTGCTCAAAGAGATACCTGGTCCAATTTTGGATTAAAACTCATTATTTTTCCAAAGTACCCCCTGTGCACTTGTGGTTAATAGCTGATTGAGTTAGCTCCTCATAAACTAAGACAGCATTGTGTCCTTTTCATGCTCGTCTTTTCTCTACAAACCATCAGATCCTTCTCAAGTGCTGGATGAACTATGGGCTTTGCATATTTCATTTATGTGTTACTTTCCTTTACCTTTTTGTAGAACAGTCAGTGCAGATGAGCGCTTATCCTAAAACCTCCAATTAGATGCTTGACATAGAGTGACAGTCAGAAGAACTTATCCTCCAGCAACCAAGTGGGTTTCTCCCGTCTCCCACCACCGCTGCATGGAGCCAAATGCCGTTCATCTCCTTCAGACTAATGGACTAGCGCTGTGTGTGACTCTACAAGGAAAGGCCATGATATCAAGTGTGTTCCCCAGTGCTTTTTCTTCAACAGATATAACTGACTTCCCATGAGAGCTCCAGCATTTCCTGTGTCAGCCAAGCTGAGAAAAGCTTGAGCTCAGATGATCCTTGCATCCCAGTGTATTCTCATTTGTCCATGTCAGTTCAGAATAACCAGAAAGACAAACAGGGGAGTAAAAAGGCATGTTTTCTTCACATTTTCTCTGATCTAAGAAAGTACTGAGAATAAGTTGCTTTATGAAAAAAAGCAGCTCACTGTTCTTTGTCAAGCAACTAAATTATTTATATTTAGGACCCAAAAAGGGAGAAAAATGGTTCCCAGAGCTTTTGGCTTAGAAGCTATTGTTTGCAGGTAATTTTAAAATGTATTTTTAAAAGCCCCATTATGTTTCACTAAGGATAGTTTTCCTGGTTTCCATAGTGATATCCAAAATGTGTGTAGGTGCAATCAAAGAGAGTCATTGCGTTAATAGGTGGTTTAGTGTTTCTGTTGAATATGAAGGTTATCCAATGTTTTAATATAACTGAGCTATTTTTTAAGTCCTCATTCCTTAATGAATGTCTTTAACATCAGATGTCTTCTTATGAAATGAGCAATAAAGCCCACTTTACTTGAAATTTAAAGCAGTTACAAAGGGAAAAAAAAAGATACTAGAAGTTATTCTCATCATACTTTGCTTTTATTAAGATTATATGGAGAAATTTCTTTAGTCAATTACTCTGAAAGCATTTTTTAAATAACCTTCAATGCCACATAATGAGAGACGGGGAGAAAATATGTGAGCAGATACAAAATGAGTTGATTTTTTTCTCTCAAAGAACTTACATCATTTTCTGTTAAGGACTCTCACCTAGTTCTGTCCAGAAGTTAATCTTCACTATGGTAGCAAATGAAATCAACATTTTGTACACAATGAAAGAGAGGGCAAAAAATAAAGTAGCTCACAGAAAGCTCTTAGGATGCCTTTTTTTTTTTTGCCTTGTACTATCTAGAACTATCTAGAGAAGGAAATGGCAGCACACTCCAGTATTCTTGACTGGAGAAGTCCATGGACAGAGGAGCCTGGCAGGCTACAGTCCATACGGTCAGAAAGAGACAGACACGACTGAGCGACTGTCACTCATTCAATATTTAGAACTGATTCACTTAGAAACCAGACATCTATTGGGTCTAATGAATAATTATCAAATCATTTTAAAAGCAAACAGAATTAGGAAGATGTTTTGTGACCTTTATTCAACAAGCAATTATTTTCCCATTATTCTGAATTCTCATGAACTATACATGAATGATGGAACTTAAGGAAAATTTTTTAAAAACAGTCAAACAAACAACAAGCCAAAATCTGACATCATGTATTAGCTAACTGTGAGAACAAAGTGTAGCAGATTATAAGAAGAATCTAATTCAAGTTTGGAGGTAATACTCTCCAAAGTGTTCTGGTGGTATGTTAATAAAATACTTTAGCTTTACATAGATGTTGATAGCGATCTTTAAATGTTCTGGGTTGAGCATTTAGCTACAAAGCACGCTCAAGGAAGATTAAGAATGGATCATCAGTGAACAAAGTCACACAGAAACAAATGATATTGCTTATATGCAAAATCTAGAAAAATGATAGAAATGAACTTATGTGCAACATGGAAACAGAGTCACAGATGTAGAAAACGGACTTACGGTTACCAGAGGAGAAAGGAGTGGGGAGGGATAAACTGGCAGATTGAGACTGACATATACACATCACCGTATGTAAAATACCTAGTAAAGATCTACCGAACAGCACGGGGAACTTTTCTTGATAGTCTATAGTGACCTATGTGGGAAAGACATCCAAATGAGAGGATATAGGTGTGTATAGCTGATTCACTTTGCTGTGCCACAGAGACTAATAATTTTTAGACTAATTATACTCTACTAAAAATATTTTTTAAAAAGACCAGAGCATTAGTATGATTCTCAAGGGTGAAACGGTCTCGATGTCCTTTTAAAGATGTATCTATTTATCTCTATCTACTAGTATGTACTCACCTATCTATTTATTCAGTTGAATAGTCACTGATGCAATATTTATTGCATATTGTGTGTTTTAGCTGTGTTTAGCATCATGGAGAAGAAAAAGTATTCTATTCACATCTCATGGAGCAATAGACCTAAATCAAATAACACAAATCACTTTGAAAGTTCGCTGCAAGGGGGAGTAGGTATTAACAGTGGTGATGAGTCTATGATAGTGAGGGATTTTAACAGGACAGAAGATTGAGAAGACTCTCAGAAGAAGGAATATGTAAGATAAGAGCAAAAGGAGGAAAAAGAGGTAAAGATGGCTAGTTTCTTCAAAGGGCGAGGGGAGCCCAAAGTAAAGGTGCAGAGAAAGGCAGTGGCACAGGCAGCCAGGCCTGTGGCCAATACTAAGGCCTGTGGTCCGTATTAAGTTCTGTCTGGTCTCAAGAGCCATCAGTATTAAAGGCCACTGAAAAGTCTACAGGGATGTCAGTGGATAATGTTAGATTTTTGTATCAAAGAGTTACAGTTGTGACAGTGTGGGGGGGGAGGGGGCAGTTGAGTTTCTTTTCTTTAGAAGTAGCAGATAAATAGCACAGAAAGTCAAGTTTTTACCTTTGTTAACTCTGATTGGGTTATCTAAAATTAGCAGTTCAGAGCCCTATAAGAATGCATTATTCAGGCCATTGCATGTACTTATTTGATACCTAATAGGTGTTTGAACAATATTTTCCTGGTGGCTCGAGTAGTAAAGAATCTGCCTGCAATGCAGGAAATCTGCATTCAATCCCTGGGTTGGGAAGATCACCTGGAGGTCTTTACTCTTTAGTGTAAAGCCTACTTTGGACCAGTAGTCAACCAGCTTTGTCTGTAAAGGACCAGTGAGTAAATATTTTAGGTTTAGAGGCCACACAATTGCTGTTTCAACTACTTGACTCTGCCATTGTAAAATGAAGGAAGCCATAAGCAATAGATAAAGAAATGAGCTCAGATGTTTTCCAATAAAATATTATTTGCAAAAACATTTGGGGAGCCAAATGTTGTCTGAAGGTGTAATTTGCTGACCCTTGCTCTAGACCTTCTATAACAAGGCTGAAAATATTAGAAAGGTCACTTTTCATTCTAATCCCAAAGAAGGGCAATGCCAAAGAATGTTCATACCTCAGATATGCAGATGACATCGCCCTTATGGCAGAAAGCAAAGATTTCTTGATGAAAGTGAAAGAAGAGAGTGAAAAAGTTGGCTTAAAACTCAACATTAGAAAACTAAGATCATGGCATCTGGTACCATCACTTCACAACAAATAGATGGGGAAACAGTGGACATAGTGACAAACTATTTTCTTGGGCTCCAAAATCACTGCAGATGGTGACTGCAGCCATGAAATTAAAAGACACTTGCTCTTTGGAAGAAAAGTTATGACCAACTTAGACAGCATATTAAAAACCAGAGACATTACTTTGCCAACAAAGGTTCGTCTAGTCAAGGCTATGGTTTTTCCAGTAGTCATGTATGGATGTGAGAGTTGGACTGTGAAGAAAGCTGAGCCCTGAAGAACTGATGCTTTTGAACTGTGGTGTTGAAGAAGACTCTTGAAAGTCCCTTGGACTACAAGGAGATCCAACCAGTCCATCCTAAAGGAGATCAGTCCTGGGTGTTCATTGGAAGGAGTGATGCTGAGGCTGAAACTCTAATACTTTGGCCACCTGATGTGAAGAGCTGACTCATTTGAAAAGACCCTGATGCTGGGAGGGATTAGGGGCAGGAAGAGAAGGGGACGATAGAGGATGAGATCACTGGATGGCATCACCGACTTGATGGACATGGGTTTGAGTGAACTCCGGGAGTTGGTGATGGACAGGGAGGCCTGGCGTGCTGCAATTCATCAGATCGCAAACAGTCAGACACGACTGAGTTACTGAACTGAACTAAAGCGTATATATTTGTGTATGATGTGTGTCAGTGTATTTTTTTTAAGCTATGAGGAGCAGAGTGGGTTTGGCAGTACTATGAAATATGTAAGGTATCTCTTAGAGCTGTATTTCCTGTCAAAAGTTCACTTTTTAGACTTCTAGTAAAGCTTCATGGCACCCCACTCCAGTACTCTTGCCTGGAAAATCCCATGGATGAAGGACCCTGGTAGGCTGCAGTCCATGGGGTCGCTGAGGGTTGGACAGGACTGAGCGAATTCCCTTTCACTTTTCACTTTCCTGCATTGGAGAAGGAAATGGCAACCCACTCCAGTGTTCTGGCCTGGAGAATTTCAGGGACAGGGGAGCCTGGTGGGCTGCCGTCTACGGGGTCGCACAGAGTCAGATACAACTGAAGTGACTTAGCAGCAGTAAAGCTTCATTGCTGCATAGAAAGGAAGGAAGGAAGGAAGGGAGAAGGCAGGGAGGGAGGGAGGACAAGAAAGAAAGGGAGAGAGAGAATGTGACAGCATCCTTAGAGCGCAGGGGAGCGCTGGCTGGCTTTGTTGCTGCTCTTTTCAGCCTGGGAGTCGATGATGGACAGGGAGGCCTGCCATGCTGCAGTTCAAGGGGTCGCAAAGAGTCAGACACGACTGAGTGACTGAACAGAACTGAACTGATGGAATTCCCTGATGGCTCAGTGGATAAAGAATCCACCTTAAATGTAGGAGGCATGGGAGATAAAGGCTTGATTCTTGGGTCAGGAAGATCCCCTGGAGGAGGAGGAAATGACAAACCACTCCAGTAATCTTGCCTGGAAAATTCTGTGGACAGAGAAGCCTGGCAGGTACATTCCACAGGGTCACAAGAGAAGGACGTGATGCACCCACAGGCTCAAGAAGAAAAATCGCTCTGTCAGATCAACAGATTCAGAAAAAGCACTGAACAAAAAAACCCACAGCCTCTTCAGGTACTGGAGATCCAACCAGTCCATCCTAAAGGAAATCAGTCCTGAATAAGCACACAGTTGGTTGGCTCATTAAAGCATCTGCCTGCAATGTGGAAGACCTGGGTTTGATCCCTGGGTCGGGAAGATCCCCTGGAGAAGGAAATGGCAACCCACTCCAGTACCCTTGCCTGGAAAATCCCATGGACGGAGGAGCCTGCTAAGCTACAGTCTGTGGGGTTACAAAGAGTCGGACAGGACTGAGCAATTTCACCTTACCTTAAAGCCTCTTTATGATAAAAATTCTCAGCAAATTAGAAATAGACACTTGAACTTGATAAACAATATCTACAAAAGACCTACAACTAGCATTATACTTAATGGTGAGAAATTTCCTACTAAAGTCAAACTCAAGGCAAGAATATCTCCTATCACCACTGCTTTTCAACATTGTATTGAAAGTCTAGACTAAAGCACTAAGGCAAGAAAAGGAAATTGAACAAATATAGATTGGGAAGAAAGAAATTAAACTGTTTTTGTTTGTATATGGCATGACTGTCTCTTTAGAAAATGCAAAGAAATTGATTTTTAAAACTCCTGGATTAATAAGCAATTATAGCAGGGTTTCAGGAGACTCGTTAATAAATAAAAGTCATTGTGTCCAGCAATAAACAAGTGAAAAGTGAAAGTATGTACACAGTACCATTTGCATTAGACTCCAGAAAAATGGAATAGGCACAAACCTAACAAAAGATGTGCAGATCTATAAAAGGAAAACGACAGAGCCCTGAAGAATGAAATAAAAAAAAAAAAAGCTAAATAGATGGAGAAAGAGTCCATGTTCATGGAGAGGAAGACTCAATATTGTCAAGGTATCAGTTCATCTCAACATGATTCAACACAATTTCAGTTGAAATCCCAGAAAGTTATTTTGTGTATATTGACAAACTGATTCTAGAGTTTATTTGGAAAGGCAAAAGACCCAGAACAGCCAGCACCATACTGAAGGAAAAGAACAGCTGAAGGACTGACACTGCCTGACTCTAAGACTTACTATAAAGCCACAAAAATCAAGACCCTGTGGTACCGGTGAAAGAACGGTACAAGATCATACAACGGGAGAGTCCAGAAATAGACCCACATAAATATCGTCCCTTTGAACTGTGGTGTTGGAGAAGACTCTTGAGAGTCTCTTGGTCTGCAAGGAGATCCAACCAGTCCATTCTGAAGGAGATCAGCCCTGGGATTTCTTTGGAAGGAATGATGCTAAAGCTGAAACTCCAGTACTTTGGGCACCTCATGCGAAGAGTTGACTCATTGGAAAAGACTCTGATGCTGGGAGGGATTGGGGGCAGGAGGAGAAGGGGACGACCGAGGATGAGATGGCTGGATGGCATCACAGACTCGATGAACGTGAGTCTGAGTGAACTCCGGGAGTTGGTGATGGACAGGGAGGCCTGGTGTGCTGCGATTCATGGGGTCGCAAAGAGTCGGACACAACTGAGCGACTAAACTGAACTGAACTGAGGCTTTCACAAAGGAGCAAAGGCCAGACAAAGGAAACGAAATAGACTTCTCAAAAAGCAGTTTAAAAATATTCATATATAACACCAAAGGCATGATCTTTGAAAGAATTAATAAACTGGACTTCATACTAACTGCTTCTGCTTTGTGAAAGACACTGTCAAGAGAATGAAAATACAAGCCACAGACTGGGAGAAAATATTTGAACTAAAAAAGCAAAGACCTTAACAGACACCTTCCTGAAGAAGATATACACGTGGCAGGTAAGCATATGAAAAGATGCTCCACATCACAGCCACACAAATACTGCACACAGGTCATAGACAGATGGTTATAGCAATTCTATTTGTAAATCCCCTAAATAAACTTAAAACTCTTTTAAAGAGTAGTGGAAATAAAGCAAAAATAAACAAAGAGGACTTAATCAAGCTTAAAAGATTTTGCAAAGCAAAGGAAACCATAAATAACTGTAGACAACCTACAGACTGGGAAAAAAATGTTTGCAAGTGTGCTACCCATAAGGAATTAATTTCCAAAATATACAGACAGCTCATAGCTTAATATCAAAACAACAAACAGTTGAATCAAAAAATGGCCTGAAGATCTAGACATTTCTTCCAAGAAGACATACAGATGGCCAACAGGCACATGAAAAGATGCTCAGTCTTGTTAATTATTAAAGAATTAGCTATGACTTCACAACATTCAGAATGGCCATAATTAAAAAGTCTAGAAATACTAAATGCTGGCAAATGTATGGTTAACAAAAAAAAGGAACACTTCTATACTGTTGGTGGAAATGTAAATTGGTATAGCTACTATGGAGATTTCTTAAATAGCTAAAAAATAGAATTACCTTATTTTCCTGCAGTCCCACTCCAGGGCATATATCTGGAAAAAGCTCCAATTCAAAAAGTTATATGCGCCCCAATGTTTATATTTACACCTGTTTATCATAGTCAAGACATGGAAGCAACTTCAGTTCAGTTCAGTCGCTCAGCTGTGCCTGACTCTTTTCGACCCCATGGACTGTAGCATGCCAGGCCTCCCTGACCAACACCAACTCCCAGAGTCCACCCAAACCCATGTCCATCGAGTCGGTGATGCCATCCAACCATCTCGTCCTCTATCGTCCCTTTCTCTTCCTGCCCCCAATCTCTCCCAGCATCAGGGTCTTTTCCAATAAGTCAGCTCTTCACATGAGGGGGCCAAAGTATTGGAATTTCAGCTTCAACATCAGTCCTTCCAATGAACACCCAGGACTGATCTCCTTTAGGATGGACTGGTTGGATCTCCTTGCAGTCCAAGGCACTCTCAAGAGTCTTCTCCAACACCACAGTTCAAAAGCATCAATTCTTCAGGGCTCAGCTTTCTTCACAGTCCAACTCTCACATCCATACATGACCAGTGGGAAAACCATAGCCTTGACTAGATGGACCTTTGTTAGCAAAGTAATGTCTCTGCTTTTTAATATGCTGTCTAGGTTGGTCATGACTTTCCTTCCAAGGAGTAAGCGTCTTTCAATTTCATGGCTGCAGTCACCATCTGCAGTGATTTTGGAGCCCCCTCAAAATAAATTCTGACACTGTTTCCATGTTTCCCCATCTATTTCCCATGAAGTGATGAGACCAAATGGCATGATCTTAGTTTTCAGAATGTTGAGTTTTAAGCCAACTTTTTCTCTCTCCTCTTTTATTTTCACCAAGAGGCTTTTTAGTTCCTCTTCACTTTCTGCCATAAGGGTGGTGTCATCTGCATATCTGAGGTTAGCAACTTAAATGCCTGTAAACAGATGAATGGATAAAGCGGATGTGGTATGTGTACCGACAATGGAGTATTACTCAGCCATACAAAGAATGAAATAATGCCATTTGCAGCAACAGTGGATGTGCTGCTAAGTCGCTTCAGTCGTGTCCAACTCTGTGCGACCCCATAGACGGCAGCCCTCCAGGCTCCCCAGTCCTTGGGATTCTCCAGGCAAGAACACTGGAGTGGGTTCCATTTCCTTCTCCAAACAGTGGACGTACCTAGAGATTATCATGGTGAGTGAAGTGAGTCAGAGAAAGACAAATAGCTGATAATGTTACTTATAGGAGGAACCTAAACCATGATGCAAATGAGCCTATTTATAAGACAGAAATAGACATGCAGACTTAGAAAACTGACTTAGGAAAGGGAAGGGGAGGCAGGTTATGAATTTGGGACTAACATATATATCAGTGTATGTAAAGTAGATAGCATAGGGAGCAACATTCAATTTTTTGATGACCTACAATTGAAAGAAATGTACATGTGCATATATATGTATGCATGTATGTACATATGTACGTAAAACTGAACCACTTTTCTGAAGCTAACAAAACATTGTAAATTAACTGTACTTTAAATTTTAAAAAAAATTAAAAAAAAACCCCAAACTTGTGAGCAACCAAGATCCTTGAGGAGGTGGATGGATAGATTACTGTTATATTGAGACAATGGAGCATCATTCAGCCCTAAGAAATAATGAGCTATTAGGCCATGGAAAGACAGGGACCTTACATGCATATCTCTAAGTAGAGGATGAGGCGGCTGGAAGGCATCACCGACTCGATAGACGTGAGTTTGAGAGAACTCCGGGAGTTGGTGATGGACAGCGAGGCCTGGCGTGCTGCACTTCATGGGGTCAAAAAGAGTTGGACACGCCTGAGCGACTAAACTGAACTGAAGTAGAAGAAGCCAATCTGGAAAAACCACATACTGTTTTATCCAACTGTATGACATTCTGGAAAAGGGAAACTGTGGAGACAACAGAAAGATTCGGGGTTACACGGGTTTGGGGAGGTTTGAACTGGTAGAGCACAGAGGGTTTTTAGAGCCGTGAGTCACTCTGTGTGATGCTACAGTGGTGGGTTACATCATCATTCATGTGTCCAAACCGATACAGTGAACAGCATCGTGAGTGAAACAGTGTGAACTATGGGCGCGGAATGATAATGACGTGTCAGTGTAGGCTCACACACTGGAGCACATGTAGTAATCGAGTAGTGACTATTTATAATAAGGGGCTTAATCACGTGTAAGGGCAGGTAATGCATGAAAGTCTTTTACCTTCTTCTCGACTTTGCACTGAATCCAAAACTGCTCTTAAAAAAAAACAAAAAAACTATTACCAAAAAAAAGAGAGAAGAAATTAAACCTAAAGCAAGAAAAAAGAAGTGAATAATAAAGTTGACAAAGCCCTAAAAAGATTTTTAATATCAATTAAAATATTATATTAATAACATTATATTAATATCAATATAATAGTGAATATGTCATACAATATTATATATTGTATAATATAATATACAACATAATAATATATAACATTATAATATATAACATAAACATATATAACATTAAATATAACATAATAATATCATTATAATTATATAATGTAATTATATATATAATATATAATAATGTGTATTATGTATTATATATATTTATATTATATTTATATGTTAAATTATATATTATATATAATAAATATAAGTATATAATGATATAATTGTATTATAATATAATATAACAATATAATTATAATTATTATATGTTATGTAATAATATATAATATAATATAAACATATATAACATTGTAATATAACATAATAATATATAAGAATATAATATATTGTATGTGATATCAATTATTATAAAATAAATTGAAAATGTTAGGGTGGCATTTTCATATTTGAATGTTTTAAAAATCTTAAGCTATTTTAATTTTTATTTGTGATGGCTAATTTTTGCTGTCAACTTGACTGGAAAAAGGGGTGCCCAGGTAGCTTGTAAAACTATTTCTGGTTGTATCTATGAGGGTGTTTCTAAAAGAGATTAACATTGGAATCAGTAGGCTGAGTAAAGAAGCTGACTTTCACCAGTGTAGGTGGGATGGATCACCAAACCCCTTGAAGTCTGGATGGAGGAAGTGTAAATCTGCTCTGTGCCTCAGCGGGATATCGGTGCTCTTGGTTCTCGGGCCTTTTCAACAAATTGTGCTGCAAAGTTATATATTCACGTGCACAGAAGTTGAATTTAGGCACCGACTTTACCCTTTCACAAAAGTTAACTCACAGTGGATCCTAGACCAAAGGGTAAAACACAAAACTATAAAGCTCCTGGAAGATAACAGTGGAGAAAATCTAGAAAACTTTGGTTTGGTGACGACTTTGTGGATACAACATCAAAGGCAGGATCTTTGAATGAAAGAATTGATAAGCTGGACTTCATTAAAATTAAAAAACTTCTGCTTTGTGAAAGACACCATCAAGGGAATGAAATGACAAGCCATGGACTGGGAGAAAAAAATCTACAAAAGACATAGCTGATAAAATATTTACAAAAGACATAGCTGACAAAATATTTACAAAAGACATAGCTGATAAAATGTTTACATGGCCAAGAGAGATCGTCTCTCTTATGTCTTTCATTTTAAGGGCACAGATCCTATTCATGAGGGCTCCACCTTCATGACCTAATTATCTTCCAAAGGTCCCATCTCCAAATACTATCACATTGGGGGTTAGAGCTTCAATGTATGAACTCTGGTTGGGGTGGGTGGATACAAACCTTCAGTTCATAGCACGCGTGCTCTCCTGAAAGAGAAGAAAAGAATGGCATCTTAAGGCATCCTTTTAGAATGATAATAGCCATAGGTATCTCCGTGAGAATGTGTCCTGAGCTTGAACATTGCTTGTCATACTTGTTGAGGTAGGAGGAGAAAAAAAGTTGAGAATTAATGAACTATCGCAGCTAATGAAGTCTCTATGTTAGAACATGAAACGTTGTCGAAGCAAAATTACTTGGAATAAAATCACAGAACAATGATCACAGAACACGATCAAAGGATGAAAGAAAACCAAGAGTCAAGGTCTGTTGGCATTAACACCCATTCCTGTGCTCGAATCAGTTAGATCCCAGGCCCAAGCTTGTAAAAACTTTTTCCTAAAAATAAATTCTGCCCTTTAAGTTGAGAGAAACGTTTTCTGTTTTATGTGAATATTTCTGAAAACTTCAGGTGGCAGATTTAAAAGCAGCATCAAAATCTTTCAGAGTAATGAAAGTCTGACAAAATTACATTCTTAAATAAATATTTCCTTTGCTTTATTCTGATCATCCTATGTTTATTTCTGGTTTATTCTTTTGAATGAGAAAAGACCAAGAGGATTTTACCTATTCAAGGCAGGAGTATGAAATAAAATTAGTCCTATGTCTGGGCAAGGATTTGGTAAAGCATATTATCACTAGAACTCCTCCACCCTTCTAACTGTATGCTACTTTGTCGATGATACACATCTTCTATTCATTCAACAGCAAATTTGTGTTTGTCACTTGCAGCAACATGGAAGGATTCGGACAGCATTATGCTAAGTGAAGAAAGTCAGACAGAGAAAGACCAATACTGTATGATATCAGTGATATATGGAATCTAGAAAATACAGCAAACCAGCAAATGCAACAAAGAAGAAGCAGACTCACAGCTGTAGAGAACAAACCAGCGGCTACAAGTGGGGAGAGAAGGGGAAGCGGCAATAGAGGTTAACAGGCAAAATTAGCTATAAAATAAACTACAAGGATGCATTGGACAGCATGGGGAATATAGCCAATATTTTGCAATAAATGTCAATGGAATACAACCTTTAAAACTGTGAATCACTACATTGTATAAATACCTGTAACATATATTATGTATACAATAATATTATATAGCAATTACACTTCAAAAAAAGAAAAAGAAAATCCAGCAAACGTTGAAGTACCTATTGTGTGCCACATGCCACTAGATGCTAGGGAGATAAAGACAGTCTTCTCTTGTCTCTACTTGCTGAAACAGAAATAGGCAGTGCTTCAAGTAAAACTTGAATAAGCGTGAAGCAGAACAATGTCACACTGCCTGGTTACGGGCAGTTGTCAGCTATAAATTCCAAGAGAGCAGGCGCCGTCTGTGCTGTTGACCCTGAGCACCTGGAGATTTCCTGGTGGATCACTGATGCCCAATTAATAATAGTTGAATGAGTGAATGAGAACTAGCAATAAAACCAAAAATGGTTTTACAAGCATAGTAGTAGAAGATGAAAAAGTATTTGAACTGCCCAAGATCCATGGAGAGTGGAACTTGGAAGCACAGAAATAAAAATGGTAACACCAGTGAATGTCTGAGATTTAAACACTGTTGGAGTGCTACCCATCTCTGAACTGATCTCAAGCTCAGTAAGGCATGGGAAAGAAGACATATTGATTTTAAAGATATATTTCTTTTTAAAAAATGTCATTTATTTTAGTTGGAGGCTATTTACAGTATTGTAGTGGTTTTGCCATACACTGACATGAATCCGCCACGGGTATACACGTGTTCCCCATCCTGAACCCCCTCCCACCTCCCTCCCCATCCTATCCCTCTGCGTCATCCCAGTGCACCAGTCCCGAGCACCCTGTCTCATGCATTGAACCTGGACTGGCGATTCATTTCACATATGATAAAATACATGTTTCAAGGCCATTCTCCCAAACCATCCCACCCTCGCCTTCTCCCCTAGAGTCCAAAAGACTGTTCTATACATCTGTGTCTCTTTTGCTGTCTCACATATAGGGTCATCATTACCATCTTTCTAAATTCCATATATATGTGTTATTATGCTGTATTGGCGCTTTTCTTTCTGGCTTACTTCACTCTGTATAATAGGCTCGTTTCATCTACCTCATTAGAATGGATTCAAATGAATTCTTTTTAATGGCTGAGTAATACTCCATTGTGTATATGTACCACTGCTTTCTTATCCATTCATCTGCTGATGGACATCTAGGTTGCTTCCATGTCCTGGCTATTATAAACAGTGCTGCGATGAACATTGGGGTACATGTGTCTCTTTCAATTCTGATTTCCTCAGTGTGTATGCCCAGCAGTGGGGTTGCTGGGTCATAAGGCAGTTTTAATTCCAATTTTTAAAGGAATTTCCACACTGTTCTCCGTAGCGGCTGTACTAGTGTGCATTCCTACCAACAGTATAAGAGGGTTCCCTTTTCTCCACACTCTCTCCAGCATTTATTGCTTGAAGACTTTGGGATCGCAGCCATTCTGACTGGTGTGAAATGGTACCTCATTGTGGTTTTGGTTTGCATTTCTCTGATATTGAGTGATGCTGAGCATCTTTTCACGTGTTTGCTAGCCATCTGTATGTTTTCTTTGGAGAAATGTCTGTTTAGTTCTTTGGCCCATTTTTTAATTGGGTAGCTTATTTTTCTGGAATTGAGCTGCAGGAGTTGCTTGTATATTTTTGAGATTCTTTGTCAGTTGCTTTGTTTGCTATTATTTTCTCCCATTCTGAAGGCTGTCTTTTTACCTTGCTTAAGTTTCCTTTGTTGTGCAGAAGCTTTTAATTTTAATTAGATCCCATTTGTTTATTTTTGCTTTTATTTCCAATATTCTGGGAGGTGGGTCATAGAGGATCCTGCTGTGAGTTATGTCGGAGAGTGTTTTGCCTGTTCTCCTCTAGGAGTTTGATAGCTCCTGGTCTTACATTTAGATCTTTAATCCATTTTGAGTTTCTTTTTGTGTGTGGTGTTAGAAAGTGTTCTAGTTTCATTCTTTTATGAGTGCTTGACTAGTTTTCCCAGCACCACCTGTTAAAGAAATTGTCTTCTCCATTGTATATTTTTGCCTCCTTTGTCGAAGATAAGGTGTCCATAGGTGCGTGGATTTATCTCTGGGCTTTCTATTTTGTTCCACTGATCTATATTTCTGTCTTTGTGCCAGATATATTTCTTGAATCCAGGGCCAATAAAAACATATTTTTTGATATATTTCCTCTAGTTAGGAAACAAAAATCAGGTTCATGTCTCTCTTTTGCTTCTTTGCCAAGAAGTAAAACAAGGCTCAACTCTTAACTCCAGCTGAAGCTCAACTGTGCATGTAGGTGCTAATATCTTCCCATCGGGGTGTAGTTAGGACCACACATGGCTGTGGGGAGTTCCCTGGTGGACAGGTGGTCAGGAGTCTGGGCTTTCTGTGCCATAGCCCAGTTTCGATCCCTGGGTGGGAAATTAAGATCCTGCAAGCCGTGAGAGGCAGCCAAAAAGAAAAAAAGACTCCATGCAATACATATGACGAGAACACGGCACGGCCTCAGTTATCAGGAGGCGCTCACGAGAGCGCCAGTCTTAATCCCAGAATCTCTTATAGTCCTGGTGTCTAGAGGTAGGGCCACCTTGCTGTGTATCTCTGCAACCTAGTGGTGTGAGTGAAGTGAGTGAAGGCACTCAGTCGTGTCCGACTCTGTGACCCCATAGACTGTAGCCCACCAGGATCCTCCATCCACGGAATTTGCTAGGCAAGAGGACTGGGGTGGGTTGCCATTTCCTTCTCCAGAGGATCTTCCCGACCCAGGAACTGAATGAACCCTGGTCTCCTGCATTGCAGGCAGATGCTTTACCATAAGTGGCTGAGAACTCTGGAGCCAGAGAGTCAGATTTCTAATTCTAGTTCTGTCATGTATCATATTTGCTCCCCCATCCATAAATGAGGGATAATATTTGTACTTCATAGGATTACTGAAAGGTAACACATAAAGAAGGTCTGTGTAATTTCCCCACACATAGTAAGCATCTAGGAAACTCTTCCAATATTTTTGGTTATAATCAGCAGAGTCTTCATTGCCAACACAGCACAGTGATTATGACCAAGCTCCCTGGGGTCAGGTTGCCTGGGTTTATATTTTAAGGCTTTTACTTTCTTGCTTCTTTTGTGAGCTCAAACAAATTAATGTCTCTGACTTTAAATGTCCTTACTGTTAAAATGAAAATATTGATGGCATCCATGTCATAAGGCTTTGTGAGGAAAATCAAGTAACTCATCTTTCACAAAAAATCTGGCAGATAACTGAACACTCAATAAGTGCTGGCCCTTCTAGTAATGAGGACCTACTTACTCCCTGGAGTTCACAGTCTAATAGGAGTCAAAGCGAGGTGTAACAAATAATTACAATATACATGGTAAGTGCTGATAGATGCAACTATCATGTGTAATGGGAGTATAAGACAGGCTTGTTTATGTAGAACATTAAATAAATGATCACCTAATTGATAGAGTTAGAAAAATATATTTACTTGAGTGCTTTACAATCACTTAATTATCTGATTGGAATAACAAATATTGACAAAGAAGAGGAAACGCTACTAGGGAAAATGAGCATTCTCTTAAAGGGATGGCTTTCTTTTGATCATAAATGAATTAGATGCATTTTATTTATTCCCGGTTTCGTAAAAATTCATTCAACTGTGATAATAAAAGCAAATCTGGCTCTTACTTCATAAAGGCAGAAAATATGCTTAATTAAGAAGGCAAATCACAACAGTCTCCCTGTAAACGTGCTATTTTCCCAGCTTGCCTCACACCTCTTCTAGCAGCACCTAATAATTCTTTGTGTATTTTTGTCCTCAGAGGAAGTTGCTGCCATTACCTCAGGCTGAGTCTAAGTAGGATGTGTGCACTCAAGATTTCTGGGCTCTTCCTTCATATTCACTAACCCCATCTGTGAACTCTGGTCTTTCTGTTCCTACCATTTTGATTTCTTTTTCTGTGACTATACTGAGAAAAAAATCAAAAAACAGATACCCATTCTTTTGGAAGTCAGGAATGTTTAAACCAAAGTAGGCTTGACAAGTGTTGGGGCTCTCACAGGGGTGTGCAGAACCACTGTTACACAAAGTAATGATTACTGTAGTGGTTCTGTAGATATGATGATTGGTGGAATGTTCTGGTTACTGGAATTCGAAGCATCTGAAACTGTAAAAGACGTTGCTTGGTTTTCCTATTATTCTATTTGCTCCTTAGCTTTCTTCTTGTTTTTCAGTTCAGATTTGCTTTGAAATGTTTTCCTTGCCCTTTCTTCCTCTTTGAGAAGAATGTAAAAGTTTGCAGTCACTGTCCATGTGTGTGATAAAGGTATAAACTCCAGCCAAGTCAACGGAACCTTTTCTTTGCGAGGTAACAGATGAGTTTGGACTTCATGTGCTAGAAACATCTTAACAAAACTGAAGGACTGTTCCCACTGCAAACAATGCCCTGAATCTGAGGGAAGAAAAGACTTACTTTCTTAAAGAGCCTAACATCAATTGGTTTTGTATCATTCATGAAAAGAGGTCTTGAGAACATGCTTAGTCTTCAGCTTAACACTGCATGAAAAAGAAGCCACGTGGTAGTAATTTTGCTCTGGTACTAGCTGGAGTCTTTTCATCCTTCTGGACTTCTCTCCACCGACCTCAATATCAAGGTCCTTGTGGTAATAGGACGGCTGCCAGCAGCTGCAGCCCTGCCTCCTCCCATATGCAGGAGAAGTTCAGCCTCTTCACTGACCTGAATTAAGTCATGTGGTTAGGCTGGGGGAAGCTCCGCCTAGACACAGACAATGTGCTCTTCTCTGAGCCCTAAATATTGACAGCTGGGGAAGGATGGCTTACACAGGAAATGTATGGCGTTGTTAACAGGGGAGCAAGAAAAGATGAAATGGGGTAGTAGGAACTCAGCACAAAATAAATCCCATCTATTGATGAGTGATAAAGTGAAAGTTGCTCAGTCGTGTCTGACTCTCTGCAGTCCCACAGACTGTACAGTCCATGGGATTCTCCAGGTCAGAATACTGGAGTGGGTAGCCTATTCCTTCTCCAGGGGATCTTCCTGACCCAGGAATCGAACCAGTGTCTCCTGCATTGCAGGCAGATTCTTTACCAACTGGGCTATCAGGGAAGTCCCAATAAGTGACAACCTGTCACGTAACCATCAGTTAACATGTTGAGCACTTGCTAGTTGGCAAGTAATGTTGCATTTGCTCAAAAGAAAGTAATTTTCTGTCTCTCTATGTTTCAGTAACCAATATAATTAAACAAGTTTGTGTTTTTTTTTTCTCCCACTCACTTCAGACTGATACTTAAAACTCAGTATACGTGATCAAAAAATTAAAATAATAAAATACTAGAGCCTGAGAGATTCCGGAACTTTTTTATAGAGATAGCTACCGTGGTGCAGAATTCTCCAAACCACTTTGATCAAGGTCTTCTGTGAATAGAAAACTTTTGAATTTGTGTGAATGAACTATAATCCGCTACTACTGTTTTAATATATTGTACATGTTATATTAAATGTACATGAACACTAGAATCACAGAAGAACGTTTTGAAGATAAATTAGATAATATTTTATAATGTCTTACTAATCATGACTGCTTTGTGTTATCATCTGTACAATAGTCACTTTGCAAGAGTCATCACTAACAATTGTGAATGAAAACCCATAGTCCAAATGTCCTTTTGATAATTTCACATATTTGGCCAGCTTATTCCCAGTATTGCTTAAATGGACTTTTAAAATATCATATAATATTGCTAATAGAGAGCTAGTAACAATTCAGAGAAAGGATCATTTCTTCCATTTTCTGATTTGTTTGTAAGAAGTATTAATTTATTATTACTTTTAATACTGGGTTATTCATATTTGTTTCAGTCTGCTAGAGCAAACTGTTCTGTTTCTCACAGAAATCTTTGTAAACTACTGTCCTTTCTGTAATACTCTCTGTTAAGACAGCAATAACTGGCACTTAGTCTCTGTGCTGAGAGTAGTGGTCCTCTGCTGAGGGCCACCAACTCTTTGTTCAGGCCTCATCTCATATCCTATGTGGTTCAATGGAGGGCAAGCGTCCATCTATGTATTAAATATTTTTGAAGATATATTTCAGTTTTTAGATAAAGATAAAAATAAGCACTAACGCTCTTGCTCCCCCAATTTGGGAGCTACCTGGGGAGTCCCTGAGTGAACCAGTCCTACATGGGAGTCCAGTGGCCAGGGGCACAGAAAGAGAAGGACAACCACGGTACATGTTCTGTTCATCTGAAAAGGGAAGATTATGAGGTTGTCCTCATGGAATTTTTGTGAGGATTACATGGGGTAATTATTTCAGTGCTGAGCAACCTTTTCTGAAGGTACAATGTATCATGATTAGGATCTGGTGTGGTCAGAAGTTGGACTGTGTGTGTGGGTGTGTGCTAAGTCGCTTCAGTCGTGTCTGACCCTTTGCAACCCTATAGACTGTAGCCCGCCAGGCTCCTACCTAAGCACAAAAGCCGAGGCTAGAATTTGCCAGTGGTCTAATCTTGGGCAGGTCACGTATGCCCCCCAGTGCCTTGTTAAGTGGTACAGTGATATTAGTGGCACAGTCTTCCAGGACTGTTTTGAGGACTAAATGAAATGACATTTGCAAAGTTCTCAGTACAATGCCTGATATAAGGAGCCCTCTGTAAGTGTTAGGTCTTGTCATCATTGTCATTCCAAGGATCCAATTCAGAAAAAATAAAACGTTCTGCTGACAGCTATTTTCATTCATAATGAACATAACCATAAAATCTTTGCTTCAAAAATGCATTTATATATATGGGAATTCCCTGGAAATCCAGTAGTTAGGACTGCATGCTCTCAACTGCCAAGGGCCTGGATTCGATCTCTGGTTAGGGAAATAAGATTCCACATGCTGCCTGGTGCAGGCAAAAGTTAAAATTATATATATAAGTATGCATATTAGAAAGGAAAAAGAAAGTGAAGTCACTCAGTCCTGTCTGATTCTTTGTGACCCCACGGACTGTAGCCCACCAGGCTCCTCCGACCATGGGATTTTCCAGGCAAGAATACTGGAGTGGGTTGCCATTTCCTTCTCCAGGGGATCTTCTCAACCCAGGGATTGAACCCAGGTCTCCCACACTATAGGCAGATGCTTTGCCATCTGAGCCACCAGGGAAGTCCTTACAATTCAGAGTAACTACTCCATCATACAGAACAACAGTTACAAGGGGAATTCTCCAAAACCCTTTCAGGGGCTCTGAGAGGTCAAAGCACTTTGATCTGACAAAGAAGCTAGTTTTTCTTTGCACTCTCATTCTTTTATAAGTTTAGAGTGGTGCTTTCCAGAGGTTCCATATGTAATATTACAACAGACCAAATGAAAAAGCAGACATGAGAATTCAGCTGTCATCTACAGAGCCAGATGCTACAGAGATTTATAAAAATCCCCTTTACACTTTCCTCCCTGGATTTTTTAAATTGGAAAATCATTTTTCATAGAAATATGTCTTTTATGTAATGAACCTTTTGCTTTTAAATGAATTAATAAATTTATAATTTTAAAAGTTCTTAGCTTTAGTTTCTAATAAGGTAAATTTTCAGTGCCAGGGAAATACCTCTTGTCTATTTTTACATCAGATTTTTTTTTTTTTTTTATGTTGAGCTGTATGAGCTGTTTACATATGTTGGATATTAACTATCTGGGGGCGGTTCTTAACAATTTTTGCATAAATGGAGTCCTAAAGCCCCAAAGCTTGAGAGTTACTAATACAGAAGTTGTGGATGAAAAAAATTGACACCATTTTTAGCCATTAAAATTAGCGATACTTTCTATTCTCTCAACACGAAAGTAAACCCCAGGCTGTGCATGCCTGAGTGCTCAGTTGCTCAGTCACGTCTGACTCTTTGCTACCCATGGACTGTAGCCCTCCAGGCTCCTCTATCCATGGGATTTTCCAGACAGGAATACTGGAGTGTGTTGCCGTGTCCTCCTCCAGGGAAATTCCAGGCTGTAGCATAAGGTTAAGCTAAGTTCACGGCCGGGTGAGCTGGCTCTGGGATGCCGTCTAAAGCACTGAGCATACTGCCCAGTAAGGACCAAGGGAGCTGCAGAAGGTATACTGTACCGTAGAATCCTGGTGGCCGAGAAGTGGCACGCCTTATTAAACGTCCTGCTGCAGGGTACAGGCTGCTAGAGATGGAGACGGGATGCTAAGGGGAATGTTCATTCCTCCTCTAAATTTTTATCTGAAGGTGAGATTTCAGATAACAAAGATTCAGGGATTCTTAAGATTCTATTCCTGCTTTACAACTCCTCTGAGATGCAGTGGAAGTGATAGAAAAAAATCATTATGAAACATTTATGAAATTGCAATTTCATTTGAATCTTGCTGTGCATCTCATTTACCATCATGCATTTATTATCTAGACCTACCAAACAGAGGCACATTATTGACTTCCCATTTGTAAACTATGCAACTTAAAGACATCATGATTTGTCATATTTTATAGATCCCCTTACAGAATTGCTCAACCTCGAGTCTGGATTTTCTCCATTCAATGTCTTATACAAATGTCACATTGAAAACATTTGGGTGTTGTTTCAGGGGCTCTGAAGAGCTCCAATAGCGTAGTCCTGTAAGTCTTAGCACAGAAAAGAATTCAGTGAGAGGCAAAGTGATAGATAAGAAGTGATTTATTAGAACAGGATGCCTGTGAGGCTTACAAGCAGATGGGCGAAGGGTGCCCCGCCCTGAGAACTTACTGGGCTACAGTTTTACAATCAAAGCAAGAGTGGGGAGGGGGAGAAAAATTGCTTTGTCTTTCTTGAGTAGACCTCATGACTCATCATCAGCTCCTCCTCCAAGAGTGAGGTACTTTGGGCTCTGTGAAAAACTGGCAGAAAGGTTTGCAGTTAGATATTTTCAGGAGGAGATTTTATGAGCCCAATTCTTGCATCTCCTCATATCTAGAAAAGCACTAAAATCCTTGACAGTGACGTCTGCTCCTCGTGAACTGCAGCACATTCGTGAGACTAGCAGCAGCCTTCTGCAAATATACACATATGCTTGGCTGCATGTATTCACCCATCACCAAAATCACGTGTGTACTGATTTTTCCTCCTCCCTCTTTGGAGCGATTTCTCAGAGCTATCTGAAATGTGTTTCCTGGAATATAGTTCTCATTTTGCCCCAAACAGAACTTAATTCACCACTCATATTGTGTGTCCTTTCAGTCAACGATATTTAGGTTTTTAATTTATTTGAGAGAGAGAAGTTGTTAAATACATGCACACAGGAGCAAGGTCACATTTGTTCCCTTCTTCATCTCTCACCTCAGACCATTGAAGCTGACTGTAGCCCATCAACTAGTGAGAATTAACAGCTAAGGAGTCTCCATTCTGATTCTTATCTCTACCTGTTTAAAATGCATGCTGGGAGTGAGTCACAATTCTCTTTGAAATCAGCTTTTCAAGGTGATACGGGACAGCGCCTTATTCAAGTTGGTGGGGGGTGGAGATAATTTGTTTATTTTAGTCTTTTTTATTAATAGTAATAGAAACCACATCAGAGTTTTCACTGCTGCCTTTAGCTCCCATGAATTCTAAGGATATTCAAATAATAATGGCTGTCAGAGTGTCATAGGGAATTTTGAGGCAGCTTAATCCTCTGCCAGTACAGGCAGTTCTAAAGCAGCTAATAATTTAATAATGTTGCTTTGTCTTACAAAAGTGGTCTGTAGGATCGATTTGCTTGCAGCCACAGAAGGCGAATGCTTTCATCTGTACCCTGTAGCTTTCCTCCGGGTTATAGTTGCTGCAATGATTTATAGAAAAGTTTTGAAGAAGTAGGTCCCATCTGCTGTGCTTTATGCAGAAAGTCTCAGAGAACTGACTCATTTGGAAAGATGCTGATGCTGGGAAAGATTGAAGGCAGGAGGAGAAGGGGATGACAGAGGGTGAGATGGCTGGATGGCACCACCGACTCAATGGACATGAGATTGAGTAAACTCTGGGAGTTGATGGATGGGCAGGGAGGCCTGGCATGTGGCAGTCCATGGGGCTGCAAAGAGTCAGACACAACTGAGTGACTGAACTAAACTCAGAGACAAAAGTATGGTTTGTAAGAGAGGAAAACTAATTTTCTGTTCAGTCTTCCCAGTTTGGGACTGAGAATCCCTCTATAATAAAAGACAAATTAATAGGAGGAAAAAAAACGTAATAATGCACAGATGTATGGGAGCCCCGCTAGATATGACACTAGAAAGGTAGCCAGATATTTGAGGCTTATACACCATCCAGGGCTTCCCAGGTGGCACTAGTGGTAAAGAACCCACCTGCCAATGCAGGAGACATAAGAGACGTGGGTTGGATCCCTGGGTTGGATCCCTCCCTATTACTTGGAGGAGGGCATGGGAACCCACTCCAGCATTCTAGCCTGGCGAATCCCAAGGACAGAGGAGCCTGGCAGGCTATGGTCCATAGAGTGGCAAAAAGTCATGCACGACTGAAGCAACTGAGCACAGACGCACGCAGATACCATCCAGAGCTAAGGAGAGCTGCAGGGGCCGGATCGACAGAGCAAGGAAGATGACTGACTGGGAAGGGGAGAAGAAGAAGTATGGGGTAAAGCAAGATTTCCCTGGAGAAGTCCCCCAGGGTAAACTTCTCTGATAATGGCTTGCTGCTGGTACCGCCCCCTTTCTAATATGAATGTCTTTTACAAATGTAAATTTCCTTTATGAAAAAGCTAGGTTTACTCTGCTCTCAGAGCTCCTCCTGGGTCAGCAGTTATCAGCTGAAAACAGTAATCAGTTGACAAGAATCCTTAGATGAAGAAGCATACTGGGGGGAGCACACGTTGCTCCCCATCCGGTGACGTCCGCAGCCCTGCAGAGCCTCAGGTTGGCTATGGGTCAGCCAGGCTTGCGCAGTCTGTCTCGCTAGCCTCCTGCAGTCCTGGCTGGTGACCGCTGCCCTTGAACTGCAAACTATAAATTAGGCCTGTGTCTCATTCTTACATGCTTTGCCGTGTAGGTTTGTTAACACCTACAGTTGACTCAGTAGAAAAGACCGTATGCTGGGAAGGATTGAAGGCAGGAGGAGAAGGGGATGACAGAGGATGAGATGGTTGGATGGCATCACCGACTCAATGGACATGGGTTTGAGTAAACTCTGGGAGTTGGTGATGGACAGGGAGGCCTGGCGTACTGCAGTCCATGAGGTCACAAAGAGTCGGACACAACTGAGTGACTGAACTGAACTGAACTACCATTAAGCTGTGGATTAATCGTGATGTACAAATGTTGCCAGTACGTACATACACTCTCAACCTGACACTTCTTTCGACTCGTGGTTTCTTAACTACGAAAACTTGACACCACAACCTCTTCTGAGAACTCTCAGGGAACCTGACGTTCCTCTAGGTTGGTCAGGTAAGACTTCCCCTAGTCGGGACCCTAAAGAAACCTTCGTCACTACGATTTCGACTTGGAGGTCATGAAACCGGTGCAGTACGCTTCTCAACTGAGTAACCTTCTTTGAGACTACGACCCTCCCTAACCCCCGTCCTCCTCTTCCCCTGTCGTCTCCTACTCTACCGACCTACCGTAATAGTTGAGCTACCTGCACTCAGACTCACTTGAGACCCTCAACCACTACCTGTCCTTTCGGACCGCACGACGCTAAGTACCCCAACGTTTCTCAGCCTGTGCTGACTCCCTGACTTGACTGAGTGACTGTGGAAGTGGTGAAAATAATAAATATAAACCCTTAATCGTGATGACAAGCTTAAATTGTGCAGCTGAATCGGAGACTCTAATATGAATGTATGGAGAGACTAACGATAACATCGACTTACCCGTCACCTTGAGTGGCTATAAATTTAAGAATCCATATTTTACCGAGTAAAGGAAAGAGAAGATAATTTATTACGTATACCAACTCTCAAGATGACCGGCCGACATTTGTCGATACCCAACTTAATGTTTGTCCTCGTTGACGACACATTTTGGTCTATCCGGCCGAAGAGTGACAGTAGACTCACGGGATTTCTATTTTGTTCCTGTCGGATTAATAACCTCGAATCTTTTGGGAGGTCCTTTTGAATAAAAAGGACCCCCACCCCCACCCCCCTCGCCCCTTGTCACTTCCCTTAGTTTTACAGAAGACACTTTTGGACTTCAGTTATCTGTAAAAAGTTACTACTTATTTAATCCTGGGGAAAACAGTGGAGTCCATGAAAAATTTCCTTCCCTCCAGGTTTTTATAAGTACGAAAAAGTACTTGTTAACTACACAACACAAACCGAGTTTGAGATTCTTTCATTGAATTCCAGTTCTTCTGTACCATTGATACGGTTGGCACCGACTCTTCGGCGGTCACTGCGCGGTCTCGAATTTGACACTGTACAGAGGTGAGGGTCCAAGTCAGTCCGAGTGTCTCTCTGAATGTACCCGACTAAGGAGAGACTAAAACCGGATTTTAGGGAACTACATACTAATACGTGGTAGGTGAGTGAGTAAGTTGTTTCATTTATTGAGTTGTCTGCTCTGTGCCCAGTGCTATTCCATATGTATTGAATTCTGCACCCCAGATATCAGCAACACAAACCTGCTGACAAGACCAAACTAAGTGTATTTAGTTTATTGGGAAGAGGCATCACCAGCTTGACCAAACTGCAGCTGTGCCTCTGATGAGGAAGGCAAGGTTGGCATTTAGTAAGAATTGGAAGCTTGATTTAAGGCATGTATACCAAAATTCTCCAAGCTAGGCTTCAGCAATATGTGAACTGTGAACTTCCAGATGTTTAAGCTAGTTTTAGAAAAGGCAGAGGAACCAGGGATCAAATTGCCAACATCCGCTGGATCATGGAAAAAGCAAGAGAGTTTCAGAAAAACATCTACTTCTGCTTTATTGACTACGCCAAAGCCTTTGACTGTGTGGATCACAATAAACTGTGGAAAATTCTGAAAGAGATGGGAATACCAGACCACCTGACCTGCCTCTTGAGAAACCTACATGCAGGTCAGGAAGCAACAGAACTGGACACGGAACAACAGACTGGTTCCAAATAGGAAAAGGAGTACATCAAGGCTGTATATTGTCACCCTGCTTATTTAGCTTCTATGCAGAGTACTATCTATCTATCAGAGTAACTTCTATCATGAGAAACGCTGGACTGGAAGAAACACAAGCTGGAATCAAGACTGCCGGGAGAAATATCAGTCACCTCAGATACACAGATGACACCACCCTTATGGCAGAAAGTGAAGAGGAACTCAAAAGCCTCTTGAAAGTGAAAGAGGAGAGTGAAAAAGTTGGCTTAAAGCTTAACATTCAGAAAACAAAGATCATGGCATCTGGTCCCATCACTTCATGGGAAATAGATGGGGAAACAGTGGAAACAGTGTTAGACTTTATTTTGGGGGCTCCAAAATCACTGCAGATGATGATTGTAGCCGTGAAATTAAAAGACGCTTACTCCTTGGAATAAAAGTTATGACCAACCTAGATAGTTTATTGAAAAGCAGAGATATTACCTTGCCAACAAAGGACTGTCTAGTCAAGGCTATGGTTTTTCCAGTGGTCATGTATGGATGTGAGAGTTGGACTGTGAAGAAAGCTGAGCGCCAAAGAATTGATGCTTTTGAACTGTGGTGTTGGAGAAGACTCTTGAGAGTCCCTTGAACTGCAAGGAGATCCAACCAGTCCATTCTGAAGGAGATCAGTCCTGGATGTTCATTGGAAAGACTGATGCTAAAGCTGAAACTCCAGTACTTTGGCTACCTCATGTGAAGAGCTGACTCATTGGAAAAGACTCTGATGCTGGGAGGGATTGGGGGCAGGAGGAGAAGGGGACGACAGAGGATGAGATGGCTGGATGGCATCACCGACTAGATGGACATGAGTTTGAGTCAACACTGCATGCTGCAGTTCATGGGTTCGCAAAGAGTGACTGAACTGAACTGAACTGAACTGGTGTTGGCGGGGAGGGGGACGGTGGGGGGCAGCAGAGTGTTGATTAGGATTGGGTAAGGACTGTGATGTATCAGTTTAGAACTGGTGGAAAGAGTAGGGTGAGGATTCCTAAAGCAGGTGTCTGTGTTTTCTAGTGAAGAGTTTGTAGGTGTTCAAAATACATCATCCTAAAGTATGACACTTTGGCATACTGATTATTCAGGGTACTTGAATACAGCCAATACAAAAATAACACTCTGACCCCCCTTTTGACCTTTAGGAAGCCAGGGATAAATCTGCCATGTGAAAGGTAGGTTTCCTGTACCAGGGCAGTAGAAGGCATCCTTATCACTGATGACAGGGGACCGAGGGCCAAGGAGACCATATAAACAAGCCTTGCTGCTCGTTCACCATTTCTCTACCCCAAGCCCGAACCCCTTGTTCAGTCAGCTTCCACAGAGTTATTGCTTCTTTGTCTAAATCAATTCCCTTCTCTGGTCACTTTGAGTCTCGTTTTGTGGGGCTCCTGCATGAACGTAAGTAATTGGATTTGCTTTGCTCCTGTTCACCTGCTTTAAAAAAAAAATTTACAGGAGGGTCTCAACCAGGAACATAGAAATGTAGAGAAAAAATTATTTTTCCTCCTTATAAGTTTAGAGGCCTTTCTGAAAGTTAATGGAATGAAGAATTAAGTTATGTGCTTGAACAAATGGGAGGAAATGGGAGGAAATGAAGAAAGGGAGGATAATGAAGAAAGTGGGATGGTGAGGTCCTGTGACTATGGTCTGGAAGCTGTGCCTGGGAGTGAAGACGGGATAGGTAATTCCTGCACTTGGAATCCACCAGCAGACAAAGGGACAATAATCCTCGCATTTGTGGAGTTTATGCTCTAGAATTTTGGTCAACTTCAGATTGTGAACAAAACCCGCAGTTTAAATTGTGTGGCAGTCACTGAGTTATTCTTTCACAGTTCAGATTTAGAATTAGGCGGACACTATTTCTTCTTTTTTAACTAATTTCTATTGGAGTACAGTTACTTTACAATACTGTGCTAGCTCCTACTTCAGCTGGACGTGTACACACATCTCTTCTTTTTTGGATTTCCTCCCATTTAGTTCAAGTCTCCTCAGAGCGCGGAGAAGAGTTCCCTGAGCTGGACAAGTAGGCCCTCATTGTCTTGTCTATTTTATTCACAGCGTCAATAGTGCGCACATGTCGATCCCAACCAGTAGGGCACTCAACGAGAGCTTATGGGCTCTCCCAAAAGCCTGACCTTGGACCCGGTGTGATGGAGAAACTGTCCTCAAAAATGTCATTGTCTAGTGAGTGACCCCAACTTCCAGATAGATGCCTATGAAAATAAGCTCGTAAGTGAGGCCTAAGAAAAAGTTACCTGATAAAATTAATATTTGTTGTAGTACAGTGTTCTGCTTCGAAAAGTACTAACTTACAATGGCAACGCATGAAAGGAAGTGAATGGACTGGAACGTACATCCACAGGCTGACTTATAACCTGGTTTAAGATTGATAAATCTGTTTCACAAGGCCTGGGCCTTGGCCACATTTACTTGTTCTTTTGACTAAGTTTGAAGAAACTGCTGCCCTGTCTCCTCTTCCATTTCCCCACCCTGCTCTGTTATCCTGCTGCTGATGCTGATGCTAAGTCACTTCACTCGTGTCTGACTCTGTGCGACCCCACAGATGGCAGCCCACTAGGCTCCTGTTACTCTGCAGGTGGTTTTAACTCCTAAAGGAGTTACAAGAATTTCTACAGCCCGACAGACAGAGCAGTAAGTGGCGTGACTAGCCCACCAGCCAGCCTAGGGAGACAGGAGGTGGAAGCTGAGCCTAATTAAAGAGTAAGGGCAAATCCTGCCGAAGGGGATTCTCGTCACCCTGAGGGGGAATGTGCAGACCTGCTCCACCAAAAGGAGGTCTGTAGTCCTCATTCTGCCTGCTTGTGATCAGCTTCTTAGTCCTGATCAAGCATTTAAAAAATGTCAAAGGGCACTGGGATCTCCCAGTAGATCAGGAAGGCTGTCTTGGTAGATGGAAGCCGCTGCACACCTCTCTGCCTCACCGGGGACTTGACCATTTGCCATCTTTCTTTTTCAGAAATCTCCCCCATGCTGGGAGATCTCAAAGTATAAGACAAGTAAAGGTATTATAGGTTTCAATTTTACATAAAAGTTTATGTAGTAATTACTTTACCAGGAATAATTCATCTAGAGAATAAAGAGAAAACAACCCTTTTGGTTTTAAATATTGGTCATCAGGCTATCATTAAGATACATTTAATGCTTGTGCATGTTGTTTAATGTACTTCTTCCACATGCCCTTCTAACTTCAAAATTGTGCTTGTGCAGATCATAAAGCCTCAAATTAAAAAGACCCGTGTTCATGACAATATTGAAACTGACAATATTAACTGAAACATGTTAATGCCCATACAGTTCTCACCCCCCATTTTCAGATGACTGAACAAAGGCGGACACATAGATCTACTTAATCCAAGTCGTCAAGCATGTTAGAGCTCAAACCCAACAGAAATGTTTGCCCAATATGTACTTTCCTGATTTTCCTAAGGAATTTTTCTTCTAAGGAGGCAGTGTGACAAAATAGAACTGTTTTCTTTTTTAAATTGCTTTAACAAACTAACAAAGGAATATGCAAAACTATGTAAGGTAAAATACAAAAGCTCTAAGCTTCGCTTTCCTCACTGCCAATTTATATTTTTACAGCCATTTTTTTCCACACATGTATATAGCTTACCTGGTGGCTTAGTCGGTAGAGTCTACCTGCAATGCAAGAAACCACCCAGGTTTGATCACTGGGTTGGGAAGAGCCCCTGGAGAAGGGAATGGCAACACACTCTAGTATTCTTGCCTGGAGAATCCCATGGACAGAGGAGAGTGGCAGGCTACAGCCCACGGGGTCCCAAAGAGTTGGAGACGACTGAGCGACTACACTTATATAGTATATACAATACATGTATACTTATTTCATCTGTTTTTTGTTACCAAAATGGGGTTATACTCTTGTAATTTTTCCCCTAATAATATATCATAGGAATCTTTCCATATACAGACAACTTATCATTTCTTTATCTGCAGAGCATTCCATGTGGGCAGGCCAAGACTTACTGTCAACGTTCCCTTTATAATGGAGAGTTAGATGGTCATCAGTCCTGGGCTAGTATACAAATGCTAGTATACTTGACACAAAGACACAAATTGTAAATTTTGGTTTAAAAAAAATAGCCTACACCCAACAGCCGTGAAGGTGAGAATTCTCTCCAACACTGTGAAGGCCAGCATTTGCACTGCTCTGTATTTACAGGAAGTTCCTGAATCTTAATAAGAACTAAAATAACCTAACAGGAGGAACTTACTGAACCATCTGAGAAAGACAGGGGTGTACTGGCTTTGGGGAGACCTATTACCGGGGATTTTAATGTCGCCAGACTGCACTGGCACCCTGCACCCCGCACCCCACGGCTTGAAACCCCTAGTTCAGCCCTTCTCCACGAGCCCGCCCCTTGGTGGTGAAGAAAAAATATACTTCTGACTTCATGTCCTAATAGTCTCATAAGTTAGGAGTAAAGAGGCTTCTTTCTCACAGCGTCAGCTTGAAAAGCCTGAGGGAAGGTCCGGACTGGCGGACATAACGCTCCCTACTCGGGCTGTTAGGCGGGGCCGGAAGCGCCTGCTGGCGTCACCCGGAAGGACCTGCCGCCCCCGGATCGCTTCCGGAGACGGGATGAGTGATGGCCGCACAGTACCATCTGTATGTCTGTGCATACACCGGGTTTAAATATTGGTCACCAGGCCATCATCAAGATACACTGAAGCTTCTGCATGCTGTTTAATGTACTTCTTCCAAACGTCATTCTAACTTTAAAACTGCGTTTGTGCATATCCCTGTATACAGATATGGAGGTGGGTATGCATTTACCCAGGATACACACATATCACATGACTCAGCTTAAGGGATGCCTTGAGTTAATTTATACCTGTTTGAGATCATGGTTCAGAGTTTTACATGTAAAATAATTTTCAAGCTTAAGCAACTGCCATGCACAACATCTCTTAGCTCATAGTGTCTGTTCCCTAAAGGTTTGCTGTAACAAGAACTGCTGATTCCTATCAAAATGATTTGTATTCTATCTCCACAGAATGCATGTGAGCTATAAAAAAAAAAAATCCAAGTAATGGTAAAATTAGTCATAAACACCTTGCTGTTTTTGGCCTTACTTCAGTTTCTTAAAACTTGTCTGACCAGGAGGAAATCCAGGTTTTACTAAGCGATTGTTCTCATACAGTTCATCAAAATTTGTCAGTGTCTAATCCATGGACAGAGGAGCCCGGTGGGCTACAGTCCATGAGGTCGCAAAGAGTCAGACACGACTGAGTGACTAACACGCTATTCTACCGTGTGCAAAAGGGATAACTAGCAGAATGCAGCAGTATTGCACAAGGAACTCAGCTTGGTGCTCTCTGATAACCTAGAGGAGTAGGTTGGGGGAGAAGGGAGGAGGCTCAAAAGGGAGGGGATATATGCATACTTACACGTGATTTCCATTTGGTGCTGGTGGTTAAAAAAAAACCCGCCTGCCAAGGCAGGAGATGTTAAAGATGTAGGTTTGATCCCTGAGTCGAAAAGATCTCCTGGAGGAGAGTATAGCAACCCATGCCAGTATTCTTTCCTGGAGAATCCCATGGACAGAGGAGCCTGGTTGGCTACAGTCCATAGGGTCAAAAAGTGATTTAGCACACAGGCTCACAACATTTTAAAGCAATTATCTTCCAATTAAAAACAAATAAAATTACAAAAAAAAATGTATCAGTATGTAATCATTCAGTAAAGACTCACAAAATAGGAACATGGATGAATAGAGTCATGATGGTTGCATCTATTTCGGAGCCCAGTTTGCTGACTGTTTTGACAGTGGAATTGCTGGGTCTGCATGGGAGCACCCACTTTGGTCTTATTGTCTATGCCTGAGGGAAGTCAGATAGGGCTGTGAATAGAGTAGGTGTCTATGCTTGAGGGAAGTCAAATAGGGATGTGAATACAGGAGGTGTCTATGCTTGAGGGAAGTCAGATAGGGCTGTGAATACAGGAGGTGTCTATGCTTGAGGGGAGTCAGAAAGGGCTGTGAACACAGTAGGGGCTCCAAATCCAGATTGTGTGGATTTACATTCTGGTTACACTCATTTGCTATGTGACCTTGACTAAAATATTTAACTTGCGCCTCACTTTCCCAATCTGTAAAATGGCAATAAGAATATTATCTCCCCTATAGATATTGTGAGGACTGAAAGGGTTAACATATGTATACTACCAAGTGCATTTTAAGTAAGAAACTGGCGCTTGTTATTATCATTATCATTATTATTATTTACAGCAAGCTTAAGTCACAATTTCTTCAGGCATAAAATTGAGCTATAAATTATTTACCTACAGAGGTATTGTTAAGATTAATGAGATGGTGTTTGTGCTATTCTTCATTATAAGCTATTATAAAAAAAGATATTAATAGAATGTTAGTTGAACCATGTATCTAGTATTTTTCTAAGACTTCCTGTGTGTTGCTTCATTCACTTCTCCCTACAACGACCCTATGATTCTATTTTAAATGGAAGCACAGAAAGATTAGCTTACTTGCCTAATGTTAAGTTATTAAATGGTAGAACTTGAATTTGAACCCAGATGTCTCACCTCACTGTGATGCCTCCACAGAAAAACACAGCTAAGGGTGCAGTCCTAAGCAAAGGCATTCCAGTGATGTTTGCAGTTGCCCAGGCAACCTCCAGATGCCCTTATCCAGGACCACAGAGGAACAGGGGGCGGAGATGAGCAGCCTGACTTTGTCCTGTGACGCTGCCTCTTGCTAACTGTGCCGCCTTGAGTCAGTTGTATGAACCTTCCTGGAGGTGACCTTCCTCCAGGTGACCCTCACAAACCCCACACATTGAGTATGATTCACCTTCCAAGATTCCTTCACACAACACTGGGCACTTAATAGAATGAGGCACAGAGATCGCTCTGCTGCGCGGTAGGCAGGATGGCTGTGAGGGGCAGAGGAGAGGAAACAAGGGTGCTGGGGCTTCGGAGGGGAGGAGGGACAAGGCTGGCCCTCAGCTGAAGTTTTGTTTCATTAAATCCATTTAAGAAGCCCACGAGGACGAATGCATTGCTCTGAAACTACAAATGGAGGAACAGATACCTCTAAAAACAAATGCACCGTTTTCAGATTGGAATAGCTTTAAATCCACACATGTATTCGGGAGAGACTTTTTGCCATAAGGCACCCTGGCAACTCACTCCAGTGCTCTCGCCTGGAGAATCCCATGGACAATGGAGCCTGATGGGCTACCGGCGGGAGTCCAGAGGGTCCAAAGAACCGAACGCGAAGCAGCGACCGAGCACACACCTTATGTCTTACCATAAACAGCAATGGGTTATATGTGTCCAATAGGAAAAAACAGAAAGAAACTCTGCTCCTTAGTGGCTTGTTGCCACCCGTGACGAGAGCCTGCAGCGTGCTGGTCCTGCCTCTGCACATGCAGCCCGGTTACCCCTGCTCAGTGCTTCCCACCAAGTCTCTTTCGGGGGACCAGGCTGTCTTGAAGCCCAGCCTCTGATGTGCCAGGGGTACCATGTGGCAGCCGCAACAACTTCAGTAACCCTGGTGGACGGTTGCCCACACCTGGGGGCTGACAACCAGCAAGGTAAGACCCCCTCCGCCAGCATTTTCCACCAGTCCTCTCCCCTACAGCGGCCCTCTTCCCTCTTTATCTGAACCTAAGAAGTGATGGTAGTATTTTCCAAACATCTCTTTCCCTGGTTTCTACCAACATTCGGCCCTTTGGATTTCAACAGAAGCGTTCAATCTGTTCTAAGATGGTGAACTACCTATAGGAATTTAGAGGTATATTTGAAAGTAAAAAGTGGTTTATACCACTTAATCTTATGAATGTAGAGTTCCTGGCTTAGTGCTTCATTGTAGTTTATTTTTAAATAGGTGACGGCAAAATCCCGAGAGGCTCAAAGAGCGTACATAAGAGACATGCACGTTCTCACCACGTGCCGGATGACCGAGGTCTCTTCCAAGAGAGTCTCAAAGGTTTCAGTTTCTCAAATACTAGTCTAAACTTATTTTATATTTGTAAAAGCAAGTAACAAATGTATTCCCACTCTCAAAGAGAGGAGAATTAACTGTGCTCTGCCTTTTCAAGGGAAAACGGTCAAAGAACTTGTCTATAAATTTTCAAATCCTCCTACATACACTGTTGTCGCCACACGTTCCAGGGAACAGACTCACTCAGAAGGACAATGCAGATAGTGGAATGCAATTTATTACACTGGTGGGCCCAAGGCAGAGTCTCCTCTTAGCCAAGGACCCCAACCAGCATTTGTGAAAAGCTTTTATACCCCATGTGTACGTGTCTGAACCCACCACTCCAAATTCCTTGAGACTTACATAAAGCAGGAAACTACAATCCCAATAACCCCATCATTCACGTGCTATGTGCTCCTGTGTGGAAACAGTCAAATGATTAGCCAATAATCAATAAACCCGAGGTTACACTCTGATAGATAAAGAAAAATTTGTGGCCTGTCTGGAGGAAGGGGTGATGAGTGTATGTTTTCTCTTAGGCGATGAGTAACCCACATACGATTTTTAAGGTTCCCCTGTCTGGAGGGGGTCTTATCCTGTTGTTTTCATACGCACTAAACACAGAGTTCAGAGCCCATTGGAAAGGTGGCCAAGCATGATCAGCATAAACAGGCCTAAGATGGAGTCCAGGCCTTATGAATTCCTTCTTCAATACAATCTATTTTTATTAACACAAATTTCGTACAAAAATATTCTTCTTTTTAATTTGTTATATTTAATATATTCTAGAGATAATTCCAAATCTCTACATCTAGAGTTCCTTTTATTTTGTTTTAGTTACCCAGTATTTTCTTATGAGGATGGATATACCATAATTTATTCAAACCTGTCTCTTACTGATGGGCAATTAAGTTGCTTCTATTCTTCTGTTCCCCAGAATATTATCATTTCACACATGTACACATCTACATAGAATAAATTACTTGAGGGGCTTCCCTGGTGGCTCAGAGGTTAAAGCATCTGCCCGCAATGTGGGACACCTGGGTTCGATTTCTGGGTCAGGAAGATCCCCTGAAGAAGGAAATGGCAACCCACTCCAGTATTATTGCCTGGAGAATCTCACGGGTGGAGGAGCATGGTGGGCTACAGTCCATGGGGTCGCAAAGAGTCAGACATGACTGAGCTACTTCACTTTACTAGAAATTACTTGAAGAAGAATTGCTGGATCAAAAGATCTGTGCATTTGTGACTCTGATATATACTGCAAGATTTTCCTTCATAGAGGATTGTCTGAGTTGTTCCCCCACAAGCAGTACATGGCAGGAAAAGCCTCATTTGGATGAAAAAAAAAAAAACCTCTCTGCCTCTCAGTTCAAAAGATCTGAAATTGCAGTCATTACCTTCTTCTGTAATGGCAAAGGAGTAAAAATGCAAGATGATGAATAGCTTTCATGTATTTTTCTGTCAGAAGCAGACCCTAGAGTTAGATCTATGCAAAGAAATCATCGTGAGGAGGCAGAGATGAGTAAATTCCCCATGTGCTGGAGGAATTTGTACACCCAACGCATCACCAGCTCCCACACTCCTTCCGTGCCACCAGCTGTGAGAGCAGCACCATCACTCGGCAAAGATGGAAATATGCGACCACGTGTCCTTCCATGCATTTCAGAGACGTCTGTCTCATACTGCCGTGTGCCTGGCGAGTCACACCACAGGCAGCTCAGAATGAATTTACTCTATCTACAAGACAAGGCCAAAGTCAAGTCAAACCTCTCCATGGGTGATGGGAGCAGGACCTTTGTAGGACCCATAATGTGAAGACATTGTGTTTTTGGAACCCCAGTGATGCTGGCAGAATGAAACTGCTTTTTTCGTCTTTGCAATCTTAAGACACAGTGGTTCAGAGCATGGTCTTTGAATTCAAATCTTGCTTCCATATATCTCAGTTGGAGAAGGGAGTGGCAACCCACTCCAGTGTTCTTGCCTGGAGAATCCCATGGACAGAGGAGCCTGGTGGGCTGCGGTCTATGGGGTCTCAAAGAGTCAGACACGACTAAGTGACTAACACACACACACATATCTCAGTACTTCTGTTTCCTCATCTTATAAAATGCAAATAAATGTATTAATTCTCTCATGGGTTAAGATTGTTTAATTTATAACTTTCTATTAAATAGAATAATATGCTAATTATTCTTAGAATGGTGATTTCAACATATGAAACTCACTAGTAATAGGTTTCTAATATTATAATTTACATTGTATTCTTTTATATCATTGTTCAGTACAGTTCAGTTCAGTCACTCAGTTGTGTCTGACTCTTTGTGACCCCATGGACTGCAGCAGCAGGCTTCCCCGTCCATCACCAACTCCAGGAGCTTGCTCAAACTCAGGTCCATCGAGTTGGTGATGCCATGCAACCATCTCATCCTCTGTCATCCCCTTCTAATCCTGCCTTCAATTTTTCCCAGAATATAATTCTAATAATTAAATTATTAATACTATATCAATATATTACATTAATAATATATTCTATTATATTAATAAGTAATTATAATATTATTACTCATTTTTGTTGTAATAATTATTCTTTGCTGAATAATAAATTACCCCAACAACCTTTATTGTCTCATCTTCCACAGATCAGGAATCTGGGTATGGTTTAGCTGGGTGCTTTGCTTCAGGGTGTCTCTCAAGGGTAAAATTAGCATGTTAGCTGGGGCTACAGTCATCTCAAGGTTCAACGGGGCTAAGATACATTTCCAAATTTCTTTTCAGCATAGACTTTTCTAACATGGCAGCTTGCCTCACCAAAATGAGCAAGATGAGACAGCCAGAGAAAGAGAGCACCAGGCAGACAAAAGTCTCAGCTTGTATCTTTTTATATCAGAACGAACACACTGTCTCTTCTGCCATGCGTATTCATTAGAACAAGTGAGGAGGTCCAGCCTCACTAAGGGAGGGGCCTTAGGAGTCATTTCAGGAGTGGCCTTCCACAATTGTTCTCCCCCGTGGCTTGTGCTTGGGAGATAAAGAAAAAATAGAGACATTTGCAAGCACTGTCATCTGAGTTAGAGGCCATGCTGGTTATAGACTGTATTATAGTTTGACATGAAGATAAACATCTCATTTGCCTAATTTTCTTTATGGAAAAAAATAAAGGTCACAATAACAATAAAACAGAGCACACTTGAGACTGATCCAGGCAAGTATGGAGCCTATGATGTAGACATCAGCGTAGCTGAAATTTCACAAGCAGTTTCCATTCTCAAGAGTGCTGTGATGTGGTTGGTTGCTAGCACCAAATGGGTGGCTCATTCCTGGGAGTAAGGAAAGAAAACATTTTATAAAAGTTAATGATGCTTTCAATCTGGGTAAATCAGTGGCAACACGGCTAAGTCAACTTTAGTGACTACTTGGCGCTCTTTTGGAGATCTGCTGAAGTTCAGAGAGCACCATGTATTCCAGAAAGAATGGGTCAACTAACGCTTTTCATACAGTGAAAGCTTCTGGAGAAAATAAAATAAAATCCCTGCTTTCTTTCTTATACCAAAATGAACTTTTAAAGGTTTCTATTTCAATGGAAACAAAATAAATAAACTCACAAGAGAAAACAATTTTTTTAGCTTTGCAGTAGAGAATGCATTTCTGTGTGCTAACCAAACTTGGAAATCAGAAAATAAAACAATCATTGGTTTTAAAATGTAAAAAGTGAAAATTTATTGTTAGTGAAAACTTGGTAAAATAAGATCATAATGCTAAATGACACAAAACAAGCTGAAATGAATATTTGAAACATATTTTTGCCACGTTGATAACTTCCTATATATATAAACTCTTCAGTAATCAATAAGAAAAAGTCCCCAAAAGACCAAAAGTATATTCCGAGGTATTCACTGAAGCATTATTTAAAACACAGAATATTAGAAATAACCATAAATAAGCTCTTGAATCAATAAGACTCATGAAAAACTTATGGTGTGTAAGTGCAATAGAATGTCATTTGGCCACTAAAAGGAACGAGGTAAAGCTCAAGAAATAAATAATGAAGGATCTCCAAGGCATATTGTTAATGTAAAACTAAGATGTAGAGCAGTGTGTGTGTGGAGTATGATGTCATTTGTGTTTAGAAAGTAACACAAAAGATACAGAAACACATGTCAACATGTAGCTATACATCTCCATATGCATAGGCTGTTTCTGGTATGATACGAAGAGGCAGACAGCAATGACTTGCTTTTTTACTGTATACTTTTATGCTTTAAAAAAATTATTTGTATGTATCTCCTATTCAAAATACAAAAATAATTTCTCATGTTTAGCTTTGTTGGAATTTGGTGGTGAATTCTGAAACAAATTAAATAAAAGTCAGAAAACTTTGGTGGAATCATTTAACCTAATTTTGGTGCATTAGTTTTAATTCCTTTTTTTTATAACTAACATCTATTGCTCACCCAACATGGGTCAGGCAGGGTGCTAAAGGATAAAAGAAAAGGAAGCTCAGGGCTCTTCATGGAGAATGTTTACACTGGAGAGACCTGGCAGACAACGTCACAAGCAAAGGATTCAGGGGTCAACATCCCCAGGAAGAAGGCCTGTCAGCATTCTGCACCTCCTGATGCACGAGGTAGCACACACCACTTCTATAATAATACTGCCCAAAATACATCTTGCTGTTGTTCTGTCACCAACTCATGTCTTCGCAACCCCATGGACTGCAGCACACCAGGCCTCCCTGGCCCTCACCATCTCCCAGCGTTTGCCCAAGTTCATGCTCATTGAAAAGACACAACCTCCATCTCAATCAAGAAAAGCTCAGGCAAATCCAATTCGGCTGGTTATTCTACAAAATAAAGATTCAGTATCTTTTTTAAAATGGCCAAAGTCATGAAAGACAAGCAGAAGCTGTCACAGTTTGATGTGCCTAAGCAGGCATGGTGACTAATGCGGTTTGTGGACCCTGGGCTGGATTCTGGAAGAGAGACAGAGCATAAGCGTGGAAGCTGGGGTGGAAGCTGGGGAACTTCTAACCCATCTGTAGATGAATTAACGATGTTGTATTTAGTGAAGAGCATTAATTTCCTGGTTTTAGTAATTGTAGGGGCTTCCTCAGTGGCTCAGATGATAAAGAATCTACCTGCCATGTAAAAGACCCAGGTTTGATCCCTGGGTCAGGAAGATCCCCTGGAGAAGGAAATGGCAACCCACTCCAGTACTCTTGCCTGGAAAACCCCTGGCGGGCTACAGTCCATGGGGTCGCAAAGAGCCAGACATGACTGAGCGATTAACACTTTCGCCTCACTGTGTTCACATCTGAGGTTGGCATCTCAATCAACTGGGTGAAGGTTATGCAAGAACACTTCCTACTATTTTTGAAACTTCTGTGTAAGTCTAAAATTATTTCAAATTAAAAAAGAAAAGAAAAGAAAACCTTTGGGGAACGCCATTCCTTAGCCTAGATTTGGACAATTGGGAGCACTTTAATATTTGTCAGAGCAACTTGCTGTTTCTCTCACCAGGAAAATTCAGCTTTGCTTATTTTATGGCAAATAGGCTGAGACTAATTTATGAAAAGAAATGCTTCAACTTTAGTAAGGGCTTCCCTGGTGGCTCAGCGGGTAAAGAATCCACCTGCAATGTGGGAGACCTGGGTTTGACCCCTGGGTTTGGCCAATCTCCTGGAGAAGGGAAAGGCTGCCCACTCCAGTACTCTGGTTCATTTCCTCATGTAATTTTTAATGTATTAGAGAGCTTTATCGAATAACTAGCAGAACCTGGAAATATACCCAGAAGCAAATACTTATAAAACAAAAGACTAATGTAGAGAGAAAAACTGTTAACATGTATTGTTTCCATATCCCCAGATTTCTCTCTCTCTCTTAGATGACTACTGGCTACAATCTCACTGCAATCCCTGGCCAGTTTACAATGACACAGAAGGGCCAGCCCTGGATACCAAGGATAAGATTCACAGGTGGTACAGAAAAGTGAAGTCTCCAGAGTTATTGTCTAGGGTAAAACACAGTATTAAAAGTTGACTCCTTTAGAACTGTAAACCCTTCTAGAATCTAAGAGCTCCTAGAGAACACTAAAAAATTTGAAGACTCTTTGTGATTTTGATGACATATTAGATTGGTTCAAAAGTAATTGCTGTTTTGCATTGTTGAAATTTGCTGTTTCATATTGGAATACAGTCTTAAATAAGTGTGGCTATGTTATGTATCATTTTAATGCACATTTCTCACTTTTTTTTTTTGCTAATGACATTACTTGCTGTTTATTTTATATTTGTTTTAGACTAGGGAAATGATGTTAGATAAAGAGCAAATTAGAATGATTTTCTTATTCAAGTTCAAACTGGGTCGTAAAGCAGTGGAAACAATTTGCAACATCAACAATGCATTTAGCCCAGGAACTGCTAATGACTGTACAGTGCAGTGGTGTTTCAAGAAGTTTTGCAAAAGAGACGAGAGCCTTGAAATGAGGAGCACGGTGGCCTGCCATTGGAGGCTGACAATGACCAGTTGAGCAGGTCATCAAAGCTGATCGTCTGACAACTACAGGAGAAGCTGCCCCAAGAACTCAGCGTCAACCATTCTATGGTTATTTGGCATTTGAAACAAATTGGGAAGGTGAAAAAGCTCAGTAAGTGGGTGCTTCATGCTGCTGCTGCTGCTGCTTCTGCTGCTAAGTTGCTTCAGTCGTGTCCGACTCTGTGTGACCCCATAGACGGCAGCCAACCAGGCTCCCCCGTCCCGGGGATTCTTCAGGCAAGAACACTGGAGTGGGTTGCCATTTCCTTCTCCAATGCACAAAAGTGAAAAGTGAAAGCGAAGTTGCTCAGTCACGTCTGACTCTTGTGACCCCATGGATCACACGCAGCCTACCAGGCTCCTCTGTCCATGGGATTTTCCAGGTAAGAGTACTAGGGTGGGTTGCCATTGCCTTCTCCAGGGTCCTTCATGAGTCAAAAGCAAATTTAAAAAGTCCTCATTTTGAATGATGTCTTCTCTTAGTCTGTGCAACAACAGTCAACCATTCCTCAATCAAATTGTGACATGTGATGAAAAGTGAACTTTATACCACAACTGGCAATAACCAGCTCAGTGGTTGGACTGAGAAGACGCTCCAAAGCACTTCCCAAAGCCAAGCTCACACCAAGAGAGGTCACAGTCACTGTCTGGTCGTCTGCTGCTGGTCTGACCCATTACAACTTTCTGAATCCCAGTGAAATCATTACATCTGAGAAGAATGCTCAGCAAATCAGTGAGATGAACCAAAACCTGCAAAGTCTGCAGGCAGTACTGCTCAACAGAAAGGGATAAATTCTTTTCCACAACAACACCCAACTGCACGTCTCATAGCCAACGCTTCAGAGGTGAACAAATTGGGTTACAAAGTTTTGCCTCATCCACTATATTCACCTGAAGTGAAAGCATTAATCTCTCAGTCATGTCTGACTCTTTGTGACCCCATGGACTATAGCCTGCCAGGCTCCACTGTCCATGGGATTTCCTGAGCAAGAATAATGGAGTGGGTTGTCATTTCCTTCTCTGGGGGGTCTTTATGACCCAGGGATGGAACACGGTCTCCTGCCCTGCAGGCAGACTCTACCACTGATCCATCTGACCTCTGGCCAATTGACTACCATTTCTTCAAGCATCTCCACAATTTTTTGCAGGGAAAACACTTCCACAAACAACAGGAGACAGAAAATGCTTTCCAAAAGTTCGTTGAGTCCTGAACCACAGAATTTTATGCTACAGTAATAAACATTTTTCACTGACAAACATGTGTTGATTGTAATGGTTCTTATTTTGATTAATAAAGATGTGTTTCAGTCTAGTTATAATGATTTAAAACTCACCGTCTGAAACCATGGTTACTTTTTCACCAACCTAACTCATTGGAAAAGACCTTGATGCTGAGAGGGATTGGGGGCAGGAGGAGAAGGGGACGACAGAGGATGAGATGGCTGGATGGCACCACCGACTCAATGGACATGAGTTTAAGTAAACTCCGGTAGTTGGTGATGGACATGGGGGCCTGGCGTGCTGTGATTCATGGGGTCGCAAAGAGTCGGACACGACTGAGCGACTGAACTGAACTGAACTGGACATTGTCAAGAAAAATAACCTGTGTGAAAGGACTTAAAGAATGAAATACAAGACAATCTATTAGAGTTCCACCTCAAATAAATGGAATGTAGCTCACCAGAACCCTTATTAGCATTTTCCCTTTCCAGTTTCTTCCTATAGGAGAATGACCACAAAAGAACACAATGGGAGGGTCAAAAGAGAAAAGCTATCTGGGACTCGCACAGCCCAAACCACTCCCGACCCTTCTGGGTCCTCCCTGCCTGCACCAGGCTCCCGG
>SJYG01000832.1:773159-797763 GCA_006410535.1 Litocranius walleri | reverse complement strand
GGTCTCTGCTCAAACACTGTCCCCCAGGTCTTCCTTGACCGTCTAGTGTCAGCAACCAGCTCACTCTCACCCCACAGTCCCTACTTCTCTTCCTCAGCTCTGTTTTTCTGCAGAGCTAAGTGAATGTCTGTGCATTTAGGTGTATTTGTTGGCGGTCTATCCCCCGCCTCTCTAGAAAGTCACCCTCTTGAGAGCAGAAACACTATTTTTTTCCCTGCTGTATCTCAGGGCTTGAAAGTTCTGACATACAGTAAACGCTCAGTTATTGTTTGTTGAGCGAATGGATGGACATGGTTCTTTGGTTATCTCAGTAACCAATAACCTCTGAGATTCCTATGCTTAGGACAATCTCATTTCTCTACTAAGGCACTTGGTACATTTTGTCCCACGAATGTTACGCTATACAAGGATTATGTTCCCCTGATGGACTCTAAGATTTCTTAAGGCAGAACCTATTCATCACTATGGGCATGGCCTAGTAAATACTGAAAGAATATGTTAAGCCTTAATGATCCAGTGCCGCAAAACATGGCAAGAACCAAAATCCCCCAAACAAGAGCCGATCCATTCATTATTCTGTGAGAGTGAAAGTGTTAGTCGCTCAGTCCTGTCTGACTCTTTGTGACCCCATGACTGTAGCCCACCAGGCTCCTCTGTCCATGGGATTCTTCAGGCAAGAATGCTGGAGTGGGTTGCCATTTCCTCTGCCAAGGGATCTTCCCAACCTAAGGATCAAACCTGGGTCTCCAGCATTGCAGGAAGATTCCTTATCATCTGAAATATCAGGGAAATACGATTATACTCTAGTTCCTCCTTATTCATGAGAATATGTTCCAGGATCCCCAGCAGATGCTTGAAACCACAGTTATACCTAACCCTACATACATATATATATATATATTTCTATATTAATGGGCAGGTAACATATACAGGGTAGATACACGGGGCAAAAGAATGATTCGCATCCCTGGCAAGACCCAGCAAGAGGGCACAGGAGGGCATGGGATTTCATCGTATTACTCAGAGGAGCCAGGAGGCATGCACTTCAAAAGGTATGAATTGTTTATTTCTGGAATTTTCCGTTTAATACTTTGTGCTTCATGTGACTAAAAGTAACTGAAACTGCAGGTAAGGAGGGACTACTATGTTTTGTTTCCTGAGGCAAAAAATATCTATTATACCTTACAAATGTTTTGACAAGGGGACAAGTAAAAGGGTGATTTCTTTTTTCAGTCTTCCTCTCACTATGAAATCCAATTACCTGAAATAATGTATTTTATTTTTTAACATTCTGACTTAGCGGAGACAAAGGGTCATTGGGGAAAAAAAAGAAATGAATCTTACTTTCATTAAACCAGGGAAATGAAACAAAACATACAAATGAGCACAAGCACATTAAAGATACTCAGTTGAAAATAATATCCATCTCCTCTGGATGCAGAAAGAGACACTGCATCGCTTGCAGGGTGGTGTGTATACGTCACGATTTTCAGTTCCCTGTAAAATTTGTGACTGTATTTCTACTGACTTATAGAACCATGAGCATGATAGATACAGCCACCACTGGGTACTTGAATGAGGCCTTTCTGACCCAAAAATGGACAGAGCAAGGAAAATCAGACCAGAGCTGAGAGCCCTGCAGCAGAAAGTCCAGATAAGCAGCAGCAGCCTTGAGGAGTCTGACAGAGGGACAAATGAAGCCATCTGGGAAACAGAGCTTTAGAAATCCAAACGAAGATGAATGTTTCTGGGCTTGCTGCTGAGACGGGCAGAGCACACAAGCAAGACGTTCAGACTCAGCATTCAGGAACAGGACTTCTGTCCCTGAGAGGATTGTTTCGTTCTTTAAACTGTACAGCAAGGCATTAATCACAGAGAAGATTAATCTGCGGCTTGGTAATCCACCCAGTGCCCCAGGCCTGGACAAACAAGGCCTTTGCACGTGGGCAGTGAGGTGCGGCAAAGCAAGGGCCAATCTCCTAGCAATTGAGCCTAACAGCAGACTTGACTTGAGTCTCAAGGCCTCTAAGTGAGAAGAGGGCTTGGTCTTAGGGGACAGAAGGCTGTAAGAGGTAGAGAGTGCGGGCAATCTGTCCTTCCACGGGGGAGCAGAGAAAAGCCAGGCTGGGCTGGAGGGCTTCCTCCTTGTCTCCGTGCATCTTTCCACCACAGAGATTATTTTAGGCTTTGAGGCTTTTCACTTATCTTGAACACCAAGGATCTTTGTGACTGCCTTTGGGGATGGGGGATAGGACGGGAGCCTGGATGCTGAAATTCTCTTTCCTAGCATTTGGTTTCTTCATTTTTAATGGTGAGCATTAGAGTCCAAGTGGAGAACCCGCTAATCCAGGAAATGAAAGATTTGGGGCGGAATTATTTAGATAGACTGTGCTTCTAGATAATTATACAAGGCTCTGCTCTTCTTAAGCATTGCCCACACAGACTATGTAATGTCATCTGCTATGAGAAAACTGTCCCTTCTCCCACAACAGGGTGATTACAGAGTTCTGGAAATAAACTCTGTATCAATGTGAGGAAGAGAGGAGGAAGAAAAAGGAAAGCCGAGACATTGAAACCAGTTACAAACATAAGATCATAGGCATGCAATTTTTTTTTTTTTTTAAATAAAGGGGCTATTTGCGGTCCATGGGGTCGCAAAGAGTCAGACACGACTTAGCGACTGAACTGAACTGACTGTGATGACTAAAGTTATCTGCAGATGGGGGCCTAGCTAGAATCCTGCTTCTGATTCAGGAGCAATTGAAATACAAAATCCTCTAATCCTGTTAGAGGATTTCAAAAACAGAGGGTCAAAATCAAGGTAAAGGTGAAGGAAAACCAAACCAAAAGCAAGCCAGAAAACGAAACAAACAAACAGAAAAGCAACAGCACAAAGGAGACAGGCAGAGCGCGTCCAGGAGAGTGGGCTGAGGGGTGAGGCCGCAGAGCAAGGCCCCTGCTGAGCCAGCCGCGGCGCGGAGTGCCCGGAGCGGCGGAGCTCAGCTCACACGGAGCATGAGGCGACGGGCTGCGGGTGAGACAAACTGGCCAGTGCCGCCTGAGCACCCCTCACTCCACAGCACCCCCAAACTCTGTGGGAACCCGCGCCGGGGTCCTGGGTTAGCGTGCACCAAAGTTGAGTGGAAATCTTATGCGCCCTCGTAATGATAACAAAGATTATAAGAACTATTTTCTGCTTGAAATTATAAGCAAGAAGAATTTACTGCAACTATTTCCATTTTTTTCCTTTTGTCTTTCATAATACCTGAATCTTTTTCTGTCTTTCTCAAAGCATGTTAGAGGAAATAAGACAGAGGTGATTATCCATAGAAAATACTGCCATATTTGCAAGATCTGTGAGACAAAATTTGTGCTTTACTCCTTTCTTCCATGCTTACGTGTCTCCCTCAGTGCTGGGCACGTGTGTGTGTGTGCTCATTTGCTTGTTCGTATCCATCGCTCTGTAACCCTGAGGACGGTAGCGCGCCAGGCTCCTCTCTCCATGGAATTCTACAGGCAAGACTATGGGAATGGGTTGCTATTTTCTACTCCAGGGGATCTTCCCAATCCAGGAGTCAAACTTGCATCCCCTGCACTGCCAGGTGGTTTCTTTACCACTGAGCCATTGGGAAGCCTCCTCTAGGCACAGAGGGGGACTTAAACATCACTGACTGATTTCCTTTTTGTTGAGGAAACTGAAATTGTGTTGTGTCCAAGCTGTATTGTTCTCAGGGTTAGTGATGAGAGCCAGTTGATGACTCTTTGCCAAAGTCACTGGATCTATACTCTTCTTGAATTCATGGAATATTGCAATTCTGCATTAAACTACTTCCTATAACAGTTTTCAATAAGATTACTGCTAAAAATCTATTTTACAATTAAAGTTTTATTTTTAGCTCCTTATATTTGTATTAAGAAAGAGAACTAAATCCTACTGCTTAAATAATTTTAAAAAGTACACCTTCAAAACCATAAGAAATCTGGGTTTGTAGTTTTTAAGGCTTTAATTGCATTCCTCCTTCCCTCATATTCTGATTATTTTGTTAGTACTACTCTCAGCACCCCAGCTCTCAGACTTATCTCTTCCATTCAAATAGTTCTTTTCTTTTTAATATTTTCTAGCATGTGATTTTTTTTTCTTTCTTATATCATCCTTTCTCCTTCCCAAAACTGGCCTTTGGTGAATCAATTGGTCTATATTAACTGCTACTTTATAAAAACAAATCTTGCTTTTCTCCAAAAAAATTACATACTAAAAGTACAACCCTTTAATTTCCTGATTCATGGAGCTGTGTTTTATGTCCTGTTCCTTCACAAGGATGAACATGTTCTGAAACAGTTGCTCCTTGGAATCTCACTTTATAAGGTAATAGCAGCCACTTGTAGTTTTCCTTGATTTGTACCTGACTCATTAAACTCCCTGACTCCTCTACTTCTAAAAATTCCTCTCTCTTGATCAAGTTAGTATCTTCCTAATTCTGAAACCATAAGTTTCCATTTAAAAAATTTCTTTTACAAATTAAAAAAAAATAATTTATTTTACAAAAAAAGCAGGTAGATACAATTCTGAAATTTATCTCTGCAAATGGAGCATAAAATGTGAGAAAATGGAATGATGAATCATGAGCTGCTTGTTCTTATGAAATCATTTGTGTGAACAATAAAAATACTGGCTTCTCAGTCCAGGGAACTGCCAACACTTGAGAATGTTCTCGTTTAAAGGTCTTAGTTTATAAAACCTTACAGCTAATATTTTCTGAAATTTTGAGTAAAGTATGAATAGGTAGGTAGATAGGAGATACATCTGAAGTACATCTGAAGTACTTGGAATAATTTAGTATTGATTTTTGACATAAAAGTAAAACAATATACTTGATACTATACATTTTTATGCTGCTGCTGCTGCTAAGCCGCTTCAGTCGTGTCCGACTCTGTGCGACCCCAGAGACGGCAGCCCACCAGGCTCCCCTGTCCCTGGGATTCTCCAGGCAAGAACACTGGAGTGGGCTGCCATTTCCTTTTCCAATGCAGGAAAGTGAAAAGTGAAAGTGAAGTCGCTCAGTCATGTCTGACTCTTAGCGACTCCATGGACTGCAGCCCGCCAGGCTCCTCTGTCCATGGGACTTTCCAGGCAAGAGTACTGGAGTGGGGTGTTATTGTCTTCTCCAAATTTTTGTGAAGTTACTTATAATTACGTGGTTACAGATAAGTTTCTTCCTTAAATATACCGCATGATTTCTTACATTTGTCTAGGCTGAGACAGTTCTACTACTAACTGATGCAATTTCAATCCATTTGCTATTGAAAACGTGTATGAGTTTTAATAGTACCATGGAAGATGAGAGCTTTATCCAAGTTTATGTTGAGGTGGGGTATTCCAGCAACTCTGGCCCCCTGTCTAAACCCTTCCTCCATCTTAAAAGCTATGTGACTTTAAGCAGGGTGCTTCATCTTCCTGTGATTCAGTTTCCTCATTTTTAAGTCAGGATGACAATGGTATTACCTCACTGAGTCATTAAAGATGAGTCAGTGATTGGTTTGATATATAACAAAGGCTCAGTAAGTGAAGTCTGTCCATAACCAGCAGAGATTTATGTTACATATTCTGACAAACGTTCAACCCATGAACGATATCCTTCGTCTTATACTCCTTTGAAACACCATCAGGAACTCACCGCAGAACTTCTCTCTTCTTTTTTAAACAAACATGACTTGCCATATTTTCAAATGTATATTATTAGTTTTCACTTTCAAAGTTTGTTTACTTGCAAGCACAAGTAAACTCTTCATCTTGTGGAGATCATGAAGCAATTCTCATGAAGCAATTCCTGTAATAACTATGTGTGATGGTTTAAAGGGGAGGGGAGCTGGACATGCGAATCCTAGGGCATAGGAAAGTCCATAATCCTTAAGTATTAAGGACCAGGATGTCCTAACTCCTAAATAGTGAGCTCTCTCCTCCTTCTTGTCTGAAGCATTAGTCTCATGAATGGCAAAATTTTTTATTTCTAAAATTTGTCTGTGATCTTTTAGTTCTTTCCCTAAGGCAAATAACAATTTTTTATTAAAGATTTTCGTAAGACATTCAAAAATTTAACAAAGTCTTTTTCTGAATTCAAAGAAAGCTCTGTATAGAAATAGATTTTTTTTCCTGGTTATTCCTTCTCCACTTCTGTTATCAAATAGGGCAGAGAAGAGGTTTGCTTAATTCTGTCCTTGAACTTCCCCTTCCCAGAAGCGGAAGTGAGTTAAGTCAGAGGCCCAACAGTTAGGTTTTGCCTAGGGGAGAAAAATTCACAGAATAGGTGATACTTGTAGTACAACTTTTATTTATCCCTTAGACAAGAAGAAAACAGAACTATCTTGTGAAGCTCACGGAAATAGTTCAGGACTTCAGTGAAGAAAATGCGTCTTGAAAACCATCTAACTGCTCCCAGTGCTGGGTACTTGCAGCAGTGGGCGACAGGAGAGATGCCTTCACTTTTTTCCCTTAAAGAAATGGGCTTGCTCAAAGACGTTCTGGGCCTAGAACTCAGTGATACTCAGACTCTCTCTCCAGCAGAGGCAGCAATCTGGAGGCAACTGCTTCCCGCAGATGTAAATTCCAGAGCTCTGGGCCCAAATGGTCTTCGGGTCTCCATCAATATCCAGTCATTAAGAGAAGAAAAGTCTTGAAATTCTCAGATCTTAAATCTTTAATAAGCAAATGTCAACACATCTCATATGCCATCTGAAGTGTAACCCTTTTGAATGGACGTTTTGGATACATAGACATGCTCTTTCTGAAAATAAAAATACGCAAATGTGTATTTCTGAATGAACATTATTTTACTGTTCGACCAAGCATTCAGATCAGCCTAGACCATGGGAAAAATTAAGCAGAGAATGTTTGCACACAAGTAGAGAGCTTATCAGTCATGCTAAGACTTGGAAAAAACAAAATTAATATTTAGAACGCTGCTGTTGCTGCTGCTCAGTCGCTTCAGTCGTGTCCAACTCTGCAACCCCATAGATGGCAGCCCACCAGGCTCCCCCATCCCTGGATTCTCCAGGCAAGAACACTGGAGTGGGTTGTCATTTCCTTCTCCAATGCAGGAAAGTAAAAAGTGAAAGTGAAGTCGCTCAGTCATGTCCGACTCTCCGAGACCCCATGGACTGCAGCCCACCAGGCTCCTCCATCCATGGGATTTTCCAAGCAAGAGTACTGGAGCGGGGTGCCATCGCCTTCTCCGATTTAGAATGCTAGGTGTATTCCAACCTCATCCTTGGACTCATTGACCAGGAACAAACAAATTGTTATTCCTAAAGCCAGAAATAATGTCTGTCTGCTGACCTCATTAACCAGTGGATTCAAATGACGTCACTGTATTTTTAGACTCACCTTGCAGCTCAAGGACACTATTCAGACAAAGCCCAGGTCCCCTCTCCCTCCCTCTTTCCTGTGAGTGTCCCCATGGATGGTCCCTGTGGGCTCATGGGCAGGTCTGGACGCGGCACCCCCATGATGTACAACAGCCCAGGCCTCAACTTAAATAAGCAGAGAGCAGTTGCAGCCTCGCAGTGTCCAGGACTACCGAGCTCCTGAGTGCCACTGCTTACCACATCATCACTTGACAGCTCTTTGGAAGATGAGGCGCGGCCTCTACCTGTTTGAGGTTTGCAGAGACGTGTGTGACCCCACTGTGAGAGCTCACTAAGCTCCAGTCCAAACCTCCATCCTCACAATGTGAGGAGGGCTTCGGGTTGTTTGCTGTGACGGGGGGCCCACTGACAGCCGCCCTAGACCCAGGTCTCCTCCTCCCCTCCAGTTCTCACATTGGATCAATTCTCCCAAGGACCCCTTCGGCTCCCCCTTAGAATCTGTCTTCTATTTCCCCCTCTCCTGGGGGGGTTGGGCTTCCCTGGTGGCTCAGACAGTAAAGCGTCTGCCCACAGTGCGGGAGACCCAGTTCGATCCCCGGGTTGGGAAGATCCCCTGGAGAAGGAAATGGCAACCCACTCCAGGGCTCTTGCCTAGAAAATCCCATGGATGGAGGAGCCTGTGGGCTACAGTCCACCGGGCGGCAAAGAGTCGGACACGACTGAATGGCTTCACCTTCTTTTATTTCCCTCTCTCCTAGTTAATCAGGCACAGACCCTCATTGGGTTCTCATTGGAGACAACATTCTCACAAGTTTCTTCTTGATCAGGACAAACTTTAAAAAGCTAGTGGAACTTGAATTACTTCTGTGAAAATGACCCCATCTGTACCATAGATGGTGAGACTTGGAAAATTAATTACATATATTCAGATATATTTATATATCCCAGAAATACATATTAGATATGTTTTATATTCACCACCCTAACAGATACAGAAAGTAAACATCCCCTAAGAAATGATACCTGTGTTTCATCACTTTATACAATTTTGGCTGAGATTAATGAAAATTATAGTTTCCATTTCTTTATCTTTGATCTATAAAAGTATAGGAAAGTACTAGGTTTAGCTGGTCTCCAGAAAATGGTTTAGGCAATTACAATTAACAAGGAGTTGCTACTTTAAAGCAGATCTTATATAAGAGAACTGCTCTTTCCTTTTTGGTAGCTGCTTATCAACTAAGATGAGTCACTAGTAAAGTTTACTTCTTTGTGAATTGACAGGAAAACCATAAACAAATCTCAGAGGAGACAGATGAATCAGCTTTCAAGGACATTACTGCTCCTGCCTGAAACTTTAACCAACTGCAAGCCTGAAAACATGCAGCGCAGAATTTCACTGCTTCCTCAAATTGCAAGTGGACAAACGTGAAAGATATTAGGACTTTAGCCTGACTTTAGCCTGACTGCTCACAAAACAACTTAAAGCAATGACAGTAAGTCAGTATATAACGGATCTTGAAAGCAAAACTAACATCTCAAAAAAGAGAGATGACAGTCCCTATTATGGACTAAATTGCCCCCTCACCCCATTCACATGTTAAATCCTGACACCCATATCTCAGGATCTGACTGAATTTGTACCTAAACCCTAACCCTTTAAAGAGGTAATTGAGGTACAGTGGCGCTAGTGGTAAAGAACCCACCTGCCAATGGAGGAGACATGAGAGACGTGGGTTTGATCCTTGGGTCGGGAAGATCCCCTGGAGGAGGGAATGATAACCCACTCCAGTATCCCTGCCTGGAGAATCCCATGGACAGAGGCTCCTGGAGGGCTACAGTCCATGGGGTCACAGCCAGACACGACTGAAGCAACTTAGCTCACAAAGTAAATGAGGTCACTGGGGTGAGGCCAAATCCAACATGCTGCTAAGCCGCTTCAGTGGTGTCTGTGTGACCCCATAGACGGCAGCCCACCAGGCTCCGCCATCCCTGGGATTCTCCAGGCAACAACACTGGAGAGGGTTGCCATTTCCTCCTCCAATGCATGAAAGTGAAAAGTGAAAGTGAAGTTGCTCAGTTGTGTCTGACTCTTCGTGACCCCATGGACTGCAGCCTACCAGGCTCCTCCATCCATGGGATTTTCCAGGCAAGAGTACTGGAGTGGGGTGACATTGCCTTCTCCAAAAATCCAATATGCATGGTGTCCTTATAAGAAAATGAGAATATCACATAGACACGCACAGAGGGAAGAGAGTACAAAGACAAAGTGAGAAGACGGCCATCTGCGAGCCAAGCAGAGAAGGGATGAAATCAACCTTGCTGATGCCATATCTTGGGATTCTGGCCTCACGAATCATGAAGAAATACATTTCTGTTAAGTCTCTCTGTCTGTAGTATTTTTTATGACAGCAATAGCAAATGAATACACTCCCACACTAAAAATTTTCCCCCAAAGCTCATACAAAGGTGGGAGAACCATGACTCTCTCTTGGAATCATGAATTCTATTCATATTGTGCTTATAATCTGCAAAGCATCTTCGTGTCTACCATCTCCTGTGTGCCTCGAAACAGTCCCATTTAATGGAACTGAGGCTGAGAGGAGAGCCTAGTTTTGCTAGATGGCAGACTAAATTAGCACCAAGCCTCTTGATTCAGTCACGAGGCAACAGCTAAGGTTGAAGGGCATGGGTAGACCAGTACTCCACATTCCTGATGCCTGATGGAGGGTAAGGCTCGAGGTGACCTGCCCGAGGAATGCCCAGCAGGAGTAGCCTGCCAGGGACTGAAGGCAGGTCTTCAGACTTGACCTTGTCACATTCCCACTGCCCCATGAGAGAAAGGTATGCACTTCCTCTGCAGTCCCCAGGGATTCCGAACTTCCTTTTTCCCAGCTTGCCAAGGAGATGCCAGCTCTCAGGACTTTAGGGAGGACAGCCAACTAGGCATATACCTGATAACTTCTGAAAGAAATCTTTAATGTCAGAAGACAAATTCGTATACCTAAACATCCTTAACTTTTGTTCCTAATGAAAAAGAAAAGGTCAATCTCTATATGATAAAAATAAAAATAAGTAAAATAACACAGAACACCCCCTCCCTAAACTCATACATGCTGTTATGACTTTTTAGGGAGGAAATACATTGTGCTACATATAAAAAGTCATCTAAGAAGATAAGCTTATTGTGGGGCTGGAGGTATACAGAGATTTGAATAACCACAGAGAATTTGCAGGACAGGAAAAGTTATCTAACAATGAATTTTAAGTCTAGTTTATAATGTATTTCTAAGTCTAGTATATAAACTCCACTGTGTAATTCCAATTTGGATGTCTTCATATACATTTCAGTAGGGGACAACATTACTTTCCAGTGACTTTGGAGTTGGAATTGCCTTTCTTTCTTTCACTTTTCTTCCTTTCCTTTCTTTCTTGCTTTCTCCCACATGTCATTTCAGATGGGTACTGGTCGTGAAATGGGCCAGTTTTACTTGAATCACAATTGTTTTCCCTTGGGTTCACTGAGTAATAAGTGGGAGTAAGGATTCAAGTGTGCAAACTACTGGTAACCAAGAAGAAAAATTTGGAACTGTTCAGATCACAAATGTGACTTTTGCACAGAGTCTTCTGGATCAGCTAATACTTCTTAACAAAAGCCTCTCCTAGGATTAAAAAGGAGCACTGGTCTGTTTGTCTTTCTGACTCTCTCTGTCTCCTTCCTTTGTCTTTTACCATGTATCACTCCATCCATCCATCCGTCTGTCTGCTCTCATATCTATGTATATATTCTACTACAATATTTCTCTTCACTGGCTTTTGGCTCACAAAGTTTTCCCCTGTGAAACCTTCAAATGAGAAAAACTGTCCATAATTAAAATGAAACAGAGTGAAAATCAGAGCTCTTGTTTATAGCTTAGCTTTCCCTGCTAGCTGATGAGTGAGCCACTGTCTCTCACCCACATGAAACAGAGCCAAGGGGGGAAAAATGTCTTTACAAAGCAGGTCCCACTTACCCTAAATGCTTTATCAGAATCCTCTCTCAGTCTTTTTAATATTGGTCAGTTCCCATATATAAAATGAAACCATCCAGAAAGCCATCATTGCCAGCCAGGGATTCCTAGACAGGAAGGCAGGGTCTTGGTCAAAAGGATGCTTTTGAATACTCCTTCTCCAAGTCCCTAGGTAATTGTCTAAGAGTCTAGAGAACTGGAGGCTGTTTGCATGAAACTCACAGGGATTCCAGGTGACCTCCAGAGACTCCACTGAGATGCCATGTGACCTTCATCAGTTAAGAAATCCAGCAAGAAGGCCAGAGCCTGGGAACAGAAGGCGCTTCCCTGATAAAGCTTAGGCAGTGACAGACCGTCAGTGATGTCAGACACTAGTCAGCAGGCCCTTTAAAGTGAGAAGGGGACCTGAAGAGGAGTCAGAATTCCCAGCCAGCCCGACTCTCAGATGAGGACGTTTTCCTGTTGTGTAAATGTGACAAGACTGAGATGCCCCTTGGAGCATGGCGGGGGAGGCTCACCTTTCCAGCAAGGTCACTCATTCCAGCTAGCCCAAGAGCTGTGGGCACCTGTTCGCTCTTTATTTAGTAAGAGTCTACGCTGCAGTCCACTTGCTATTCTGAACTGTCTCCTCTATTTTTATCCCTGACATAAACTGGATTCCCTGGCTCATGTGCTGCCACCATCCTGACCCTCTCATCCGCCCCACCCTACCCCAAACATACCTCCATCAATAAGTACAAATATTTTAGTAGAAAGGCTGCTTGTCCTTGGCTGAATTCTCCTCTTGCTTTGACCACGTGGCTACCCTTGACTTTCTCCCTGGTTTGACTTAATCACATAAAGGACTTTCTAGAGCACTTTCCTCATACACATCCCTCTTTGGAGAATATTATCCTTAAAATAATTCCCAGTTTGTTGACAATCTTTTTCCTAAAATAGGCTTCCCTGAAGGTTCAGACAGAAAAGAATCTCCCTGCAGTGCAGGAGACTCAGGTTTGGTCAGGAAGATTCCCTGAAGAAGGGAATGGCAACCCACTCCAGTATTCCTGCCTGGAGAATTACATGGACAGAGGAGCCTCGTGGGCTATAGTCCATGTGGTCGTAAAGAGTGGGACATGACTAAGTGTCTGACTTAGTTATACCTTCACTTTCCTAAAACAGATCCTCTTATTTCTCTAATGTTTATTTACTTTTTTGGGGTGGGGGGGGGGTCTTTAAAAGAACTGAATCAAAGTGCAAATGTTCTGAAAAATATGAAGCTTTATTAGCAAACATTTTAAACAGCAAGCAGTTGAGACAAGACCCTATTGATGCTTAAATCCAATATGCATGGTGTCCTTATAAGAAAATGAGAATATCACATAGACACGCACAGAGGGAAGAGAGTACAAAGACAAAGTGAGAAGACGGCCATCTGCGAGCCAAGCAGAGAAGGGATGAAATCAACCTTGCTGATGCCATATCTTGGGATTCTGGCCTCACGAATCATGAAGAAATACATTTCTGTTAAGTCTCTCTGTCTGTAGTATTTTTTATGACAGCAATAGCAAATGAATACACTCCCACACTAAAAATTTTCCCCCAAAGCTCATACAAAGGTGGGAGAACCATGACTCTCTCTTGGAATCATGAATTCTATTCATATTGTGCTTATAATCTGCAAAGCATCTTCGTGTCTACCATCTCCTGTGTGCCTCGAAACAGTCCCATTTAATGGAACTGAGGCTGAGAGGAGAGCCTAGTTTTGCTAGATGGCAGACTAAATTAGCACCAAGCCTCTTGATTCAGTCACGAGGCAACAGCTAAGGTTGAAGGGCATGGGTAGACCAGTACTCCACATTCCTGATGCCTGATGGAGGGTAAGGCTCGAGGTGACCTGCCCGAGGAATGCCCAGCAGGAGTAGCCTGCCAGGGACTGAAGGCAGGTCTTCAGACTTGACCTTGTCACATTCCCACTGCCCCATGAGAGAAAGGTATGCACTTCCTCTGCAGTCCCCAGGGATTCCGAACTTCCTTTTTCCCAGCTTGCCAAGGAGATGCCAGCTCTCAGGACTTTAGGGAGGACAGCCAACTAGGCATATACCTGATAACTTCTGAAAGAAATCTTTAATGTCAGAAGACAAATTCGTATACCTAAACATCCTTAACTTTTGTTCCTAATGAAAAAGAAAAGGTCAATCTCTATATGATAAAAATAAAAATAAGTAAAATAACACAGAACACCCCCTCCCTAAACTCATACATGCTGTTATGACTTTTTAGGGAGGAAATACATTGTGCTACATATAAAAAGTCATCTAAGAAGATAAGCTTATTGTGGGGCTGGAGGTATACAGAGATTTGAATAACCACAGAGAATTTGCAGGACAGGAAAAGTTATCTAACAATGAATTTTAAGTCTAGTTTATAATGTATTTCTAAGTCTAGTATATAAACTCCACTGTGTAATTCCAATTTGGATGTCTTCATATACATTTCAGTAGGGGACAACATTACTTTCCAGTGACTTTGGAGTTGGAATTGCCTTTCTTTCTTTCACTTTTCTTCCTTTCCTTTCTTTCTTGCTTTCTCCCACATGTCATTTCAGATGGGTACTGGTCGTGAAATGGGCCAGTTTTACTTGAATCACAATTGTTTTCCCTTGGGTTCACTGAGTAATAAGTGGGAGTAAGGATTCAAGTGTGCAAACTACTGGTAACCAAGAAGAAAAATTTGGAACTGTTCAGATCACAAATGTGACTTTTGCACAGAGTCTTCTGGATCAGCTAATACTTCTTAACAAAAGCCTCTCCTAGGATTAAAAAGGAGCACTGGTCTGTTTGTCTTTCTGACTCTCTCTGTCTCCTTCCTTTGTCTTTTACCATGTATCACTCCATCCATCCATCCGTCTGTCTGCTCTCATATCTATGTATATATTCTACTACAATATTTCTCTTCACTGGCTTTTGGCTCACAAAGTTTTCCCCTGTGAAACCTTCAAATGAGAAAAACTGTCCATAATTAAAATGAAACAGAGTGAAAATCAGAGCTCTTGTTTATAGCTTAGCTTTCCCTGCTAGCTGATGAGTGAGCCACTGTCTCTCACCCACATGAAACAGAGCCAAGGGGGGAAAAATGTCTTTACAAAGCAGGTCCCACTTACCCTAAATGCTTTATCAGAATCCTCTCTCAGTCTTTTTAATATTGGTCAGTTCCCATATATAAAATGAAACCATCCAGAAAGCCATCATTGCCAGCCAGGGATTCCTAGACAGGAAGGCAGGGTCTTGGTCAAAAGGATGCTTTTGAATACTCCTTCTCCAAGTCCCTAGGTAATTGTCTAAGAGTCTAGAGAACTGGAGGCTGTTTGCATGAAACTCACAGGGATTCCAGGTGACCTCCAGAGACTCCACTGAGATGCCATGTGACCTTCATCAGTTAAGAAATCCAGCAAGAAGGCCAGAGCCTGGGAACAGAAGGCGCTTCCCTGATAAAGCTTAGGCAGTGACAGACCGTCAGTGATGTCAGACACTAGTCAGCAGGCCCTTTAAAGTGAGAAGGGGACCTGAAGAGGAGTCAGAATTCCCAGCCAGCCCGACTCTCAGATGAGGACGTTTTCCTGTTGTGTAAATGTGACAAGACTGAGATGCCCCTTGGAGCATGGCGGGGGAGGCTCACCTTTCCAGCAAGGTCACTCATTCCAGCTAGCCCAAGAGCTGTGGGCACCTGTTCGCTCTTTATTTAGTAAGAGTCTACGCTGCAGTCCACTTGCTATTCTGAACTGTCTCCTCTATTTTTATCCCTGACATAAACTGGATTCCCTGGCTCATGTGCTGCCACCATCCTGACCCTCTCATCCGCCCCACCCTACCCCAAACATACCTCCATCAATAAGTACAAATATTTTAGTAGAAAGGCTGCTTGTCCTTGGCTGAATTCTCCTCTTGCTTTGACCACGTGGCTACCCTTGACTTTCTCCCTGGTTTGACTTAATCACATAAAGGACTTTCTAGAGCACTTTCCTCATACACATCCCTCTTTGGAGAATATTATCCTTAAAATAATTCCCAGTTTGTTGACAATCTTTTTCCTAAAATAGGCTTCCCTGAAGGTTCAGACAGAAAAGAATCTCCCTGCAGTGCAGGAGACTCAGGTTTGGTCAGGAAGATTCCCTGAAGAAGGGAATGGCAACCCACTCCAGTATTCCTGCCTGGAGAATTACATGGACAGAGGAGCCTCGTGGGCTATAGTCCATGTGGTCGTAAAGAGTGGGACATGACTAAGTGTCTGACTTAGTTATACCTTCACTTTCCTAAAACAGATCCTCTTATTTCTCTAATGTTTATTTACTTTTTTGGGGTGGGGGGGGGGTCTTTAAAAGAACTGAATCAAAGTGCAAATGTTCTGAAAAATATGAAGCTTTATTAGCAAACATTTTAAACAGCAAGCAGTTGAGACAAGACCCTATTGATGCTTGATGCTAAATAATGGGCTAATGACAGTCACATCAGTATTTTCAGCTCATAGTCCTCTCTTGAGCTTCAGACCTGTGTACAACAGGGAGACAAGGGGGAGTTCTCTCCTAATTGTTGACCACACCCTTCATACTCCACATGTCCCAAGCCCACTGCCTTTTTCCTCTTCCAAGTCTTTCAATACTCTTTCCTGTTCTCATGGAAGTTAGATACTCTGTTTGTTTGTTTGTTTAACTTTTTTAAATTTAAGGATAATTGCTTTACAGAATTTTGTTGTTTTCTGTCAAACCTCAACATGAATCAGCCATCAATTCAGTTCAGTTCAGTCGCTCAGTCGTGTCTGGCTCTTTGGGACCCCATGAATCGCAGCACGCCAGGCCTCCCTGTCCATCACCAACTCTCTTTCACTCAGACTAACGTTCATCAAGTCCGTGATGCCATCCAGCCATCTCATCCTCGGTTGTCCCCTTCTCCTCCTGTCCCCAATCCCTCCCAGCATCAGAGTCCTTTCCAATGAGTCAACTCTTCGCATGAGGTGGCCAAAGTACTGGAGTTTCAGCTTCAGCATCAGTCCTGCCAAAGAAATCCCAGGGCTGATCTCCTTCAGAGTGGACTGGTTGGATCTCCTTGCAGTCCAAGGGACTCTCAAGAGTCTTCTCCACACCACAGTTTAAAAGCATCAGTTCTTCGGTGCTCAGCCTTCTTCACAGTCCAACTCTCACATCCATACATGACCACAGGAAAAACCATAGCCTTGACTAGACGGACCTTAGTAGCAAAGTAGTGTCTCTGCTTTTGAATATGCTATCTAGGTTGGTCATGACTTTTCTTCCAAGGAGTAAATGTCTTTTAATTTCATGAGTGCAGTCACCATCTGCAGTGATTTTGGAGCCCCCCAAAATAAAGTCTGACACTGTTTCCTCTGTTTCCCCATCTATTTCCCATGAAGTGATGGGACCAGATGCCATGATCTTCATTTTCTGAATGTTGAGCTTTAAGCCAACATTTTCACTCTCCTCTTTCACTTTCATCAAGAGGCTTTTTAGTTCCTCTTCACTTTCTGCGATAAGGGTGGTATCATCTGCATATCTGAGGTGATTGATATTTCTCCTGGCAATCTTGATTCCAGCTTGTGTTTCTTCCAGCCCAGCATTTCTCATGATGTACTCTGCATAGAAGTTAAATAAGCAGGGTGACAAGATACAGCCTTGACGTACTCCTTGTCCTATTTGGAACCAGTCTGTTGTTCCATGTCCAGTTCTAACTGATGCTTCCTGACCTGCATACAGATTTCTCAAGAGGCAGGTCAGGTGGTCTGATATTCCCATCTCTTTCAGAATTTTCCCCAGTTTATTGTGATCCACACAGTCAAAGACTTTGGCATAGTCAATACAGCAGAAATAGATGTTTTTCTGGAACTCTCTTGCTTTTTCGATGATCCAGCGGATGTTGGCAATTTGATCTCTGGTTCCTCTGCCTTTTCTAAAACCAGCTGGAATATCTGGAAATTCACAGTTCACGTATTGCTGAAGCCTGGCTTGGAGAATTTTTAGCATTACTTTAGTAGCGTGTGAGATGAGTGCAATTGTGCGGTAGTTTGAGCATTGTTTGGCATTACCTTTCTTTGGAATTGGAATGAAAACTGACCTTTTCTAGTCCTGTGGCCGCTGTTGAGTTTTCCAAATTTAGGTATGCATATAACCCCTCCCTTGTGAACTTTCCTCCCATCTGCCCCACCATCCCACCCCTCTAGGTTGATACAGAGCCTCTGTTTGAGTTTCCTGAGACACACTGCAGATTCCCTTTGGCTATCTACTTACTCATGGCGATCTAAGTTTCCTTGTGACTCTTTCCATGCATCTCAGCCTCTCTCACCCTCTCCTCCCCTCTCCCCATGTCCATAATACTCTGTGCTTTATAGTTCACTTTAGATGATGAGTAATGAGCATGTAAATACATTGTATCAGGTGGTGAGAAGCACCTAGAAAGCGATGCATGCTCCCAGGAGAAAGGGGAGCTGGCGGTGGTGGAAGGCCTCACAGCTAAGTGACATTTGAGTAGAGACCTGGGGGACTTGAAAGCCAGGTGGCTGTTGGGAAAAGAGAGTGCTTCATGCAGCAAGAGAGGCAACTGTAAATGGCCTAAGAAAAGAGATGGAACCTAAGAGGACTGGGGAGGTCAGACACGGACCTTGGTGGTGGTGGTGGTGGGGGTGGTCAGTTATTACATAATATTAGAGATCACGGCCAATAGTATAAAATAAGAGAAAGGAATATATTGTGTAAGAATGGAAAAGTAAGAAATAATCCATGAGAACTAATAAGGCTTTAGAATAACTGCAGACTACAAAATCGATGTTTTTCTCCACGCTGTGAATCTGCACAATTTTTCTACAAAAAGCAAGTTAGTAAATGCTTTCACCTTTGCAGACCTTACTGCCAGTGTGCCTTTGTGGTGTGAAACAATAACAGACAGCATGTAAATGAATGGACATGGCAGCATTTCAATAAACTCTACTTACAAAGCAGGTGGTGGGTCAGTTTTGACTCCTATGCAGTTTGCCAACCTCTGCGCTGCCTCAACAACCACCAAGCAGAAAATGGCACAAAAAATGCAGCGCTTTTCACAACAACAGCAAAGCCCCACAATATCCAGGCACTAACTTAGATGATGCAGTGTAATGCCTTCACAGAGAACATTTTAAAATGCTCCTCAGAACATTAAAAAAGATGTGAATAAGTGGAGAAATATACCATGTCACAAATGGGTAACTTTCATAGTAAGGTTGTCAGTATGCCTCCAGAACAATCTCTGAATTTATTATAAACCAAATAAAAAATTTACCAACATTTTTTGAAATATATAAACACTTATTCTAGATTTAATATGGGATGTAAAATCCATGAACAGCTCAGCAAGACTAAAATAAGAGCAAAGAGAGGAGCCATTTCAGCTAGATATTAAAGTTACAATGCCTTAATAATAAAAAGAAAATGGAGCCGATTATACAGAGTGAAGTAAGCCAGAAAGAAAAACACCAATACAGTATACTGACACATATATATGGAATTTAGAAAGATAGTAACGATGACCCTGTATGTGAGACAACAAAAGAGACACAGAGGTATAGAATGGACTTTTGGCCTCTGAGGGAGAGGGAGAGGGTGGGATGATTTGGGAGAATGACACTGAAACATGTATACTATCATATAAGAAACAAAGCGCCAGTCTATGTTCAATACAGGATACAGGATGCTTGGGGCTGGTGTACGGGATGATCCGGGGAGACTGTGTGGGGTGGGAGGTGGGAGGGGGCTTCGGCATTGGGAGATTGTGGACACATGTGGCTGATTCATGTCAATGTATGGCAAAACCAATTCAGTATTGTAAAGTAGAATAAAGTATTAAAAAAAATAAAAAAATAAAAAATAAAAAGAAAATGGTAGTGGTGGAAAACAGACAAATAAACCACTGTATATGTAAAGAAAGCTAATATGCATACATATATATTTCATATCTATATAATTTTACATGTATGTAAACTCATAAAAACCAGTGAAGAACAACAATTCATTGTGCAGGAGATTATGTTGGGAAATCTCAATCAGAATGTGCAGATTAATAAACTGGATTCTATATAAAGAAAGTGAAGTCTTTCAGTCGTGTCCAACTCTTTGTGACCCCATGGACTGTAGCCCACCAGGCTTCTCTGTCCATGGGATTCTCCAGGCAAAAACACTGGAATGGGTTGCCATTTCCTTCTCTAGGGGATCTTCCTGACCCAGGGATCAAACCCAGGTCTTCCGCTTTGCAGGCAGACACTTTAACCTCTGAGCCACCAAAGGTATAAACGTAAACTTATAAAGTCAATATAATAAATGTAGGGGTGATGTTTATGGCCTTGTGGTAGAAAATACATGCATTTAAACAAGATAAAGACGTATAAGATATGCCTATCAAATTTATAAATTTGACTATATCAAAATTAAGGATTTCTCTTTTACAAAGATACTATAGGCAAAGCTAATGCATGACAGAATTGTAGAAGATACCAGTAATATCTAAAACTGCCAAAGGATTAATATCTTAAAAATAAGAAACTATTGCAAATCAAACAAAATGAAAATGGACAAGCACTACAATAAGAATCACATAAAAAATGAAACTGAATGGAAAAGAAATCCTCAAACTCATTGTAACCAAAGAAACGCAGGTTAAACAATAAGACATCGCTTTAGAGCCATCAAATGAGAACATTTTAAAAATCTGGATACTGCCCAATATTGATGAGGGCATGTATAAACTGGAAGCCTCGTGCATTATTGATGAGAGCAGAAGATTCAAGTCACTTTGAAGAAAAATCTGACAGTACTTAGTGATCGCCATCAGCAAAAAGCCTAGAGACTCAGCAATCCCACTGTTGGCTACAAATCCCAGGGAAATGCTCTCAAAGTCCATTTTGTAACATTTGCCAGGGTATTCATTGCAGTATTATTTGTTTCCTGGAAATCAGATATTATTTGTTTGCAACAAAATGCCACTATGTACATTTAGTTCAGTTCAGTTCAGTCACTCAGTCATGTCTGACTTTTTGCAGCCCCATGGACTGCAGCACGCCAGGCTTCCCTGTCCATCACCAACTCCCAGAGCTTGCTTAAACTCATGTCCATTGAGTCGGTGATGCCATCCAGCCGTCTCATCCTCTGTCGTCCTCTTCTCCTCCTGCCTTCAGTCTTTCCCAGCATCAGGGTCTTTTCCACTGAGTCAGTTCTTTGCATCAAGTGGCCAAAGGATTGGAGTTTCAGCTTCAGCATCAGTCCTTCCAGTGAATATTCAGGACTTATTTCCTTCAGGATTGACTGGTGATCTGGTACTCCCATCTCTTGAAGAATTTCCCACAGTTTGTTGTGATCTGCACAGTCAAAGGCTTTGGCATAATCAATAAAGCAGAAGTAGACGTTTTTCTGGAATTCTCTTGCTTTTTCTATGATCTAGCAGATGTTGGCAATTTGATGTACATTTAAAACTCTTACAAATATTGTATACAAACCTAGTAAAAATTTAGGTGTTTCTCAGAGAGGAAGATGTCCTCGGGGGATCAGGAAAAGTATAGATGAAGGAAAGGGGACTGGAAAGGTCTTGATTACAGAGCATGAGGGGGTGTCATAGAGGGAGGCACGATCAACTCTCCACGTGAGGTTCAAGAAGAGACAACGTACCGTGATATTTCTGTACTACAGCAAATAAAAAAATCAAGGGCAAGAAGGACACAGCAATGTAGGCATGCCAAAGACAATGTAGAAAGAAGTAACGACCGCTGTGACCGAGTGATGAAAGTGAGTGAAAAAGCTTCCTTTTATTATTTTATGCTGTTAGTGTTAAGGAGACTTTTATTTAAAAAGTAAACGTAGTACGAGAGACACTCTAACACTGATACTATTTATGAGTGCTTAAAACTTTCACAGGCAGTAAAGAAGCAAAACTGATAGTCTGAGTATAATGACTGCTTCTTTTAATATAACTTAAGATTACTGTATTTCCTTATAAGAGGAACATTTTAATATATGTTACAAGTGTCAGTCAACCCTTGTTCAAATCGGGCACACATCAAATCTAACATTACGGTAGTTTTACTTGGAAGCGAACTTTTAACTCTCAATACAAATGCCAAGAGTACCATACAAAACACTCCACAGGAACTTTTTCATCTATTTTTGAAGTGTTCACAAATATATCCTACATAACCCAACATATAACAGAGAAATGGTGCATCTTTCTCTTTCAATTTACATTCAGGGGGAAAACAGAAATATATATATATATATATTGCAAAGTTTAATGAACAGATGCAAACAAGCTGACAGTTCATAGGTGAGAAATTATTAAATAAAAATAATCAGAATTTATTTAGCATCAGTCACTTCCACAACCAAGTATTATTCTGGTTAGTAAACCTCACAGCCACTAGGCTTCTGGTATATACTTATACCATTATTCTACGTGCTGTGTTGCTTTCCACCTCGGTTCTTCACAATTACAAACAGAAAATCATTGCAAAGTAGGGGTAAGCATTTGCAAAAACAAACAAATATACCCAGCTTATTATAAGCATGACTGTGTGGTGGAACTTCCTCCCAAGCAGTGAACATTCAAATCATTAAGAAAACACCAGAACTGAATGTGTCAAGATATTTTGCCTAAGTCCAAGAAGAGACGCATTTGTTTATATCCAACAGAGGGCTAAAAATTAAACTTGGTGTCCATTTTGGGGGAACTGAGACATTTGAAAAATGACCATCTTAAAAAAAAATGACCACCAAAAATAGTTTCACTAAATTTATTCTACAAATCCTAAGACGTTTCTTACAAAAGCGCATTAAACTCTGCACACCACTTGGAATAGAAGCCAAAGACATACAGACTGTTACTATTTTTTCTCCCTGTCCCACTCTCCAAATGCCGCACTGGCCACACAGCGAAATGTTCCCAATAATTACCTGGGAGGGTTTTTTTGGCCCTTAAATGTTTTGCTTCATAATACTTATCATAAGAAGTACTTTGACTCTTTCTAAGATGACATCATGATTTTCTTTCTTTCATTTATTTAGCAACGTTTTATTCCCTTTTCAATGCTGAGCATGGTCGCTCCCAGTCATGAACCTTGAGACCGAGGAGGGCTCTGGGCTCTGCTTCAGCACCTACACCCGGCGGTGTGAAGGCTAAAGATCTTTCACGCAGCCTCCTAACTCCTGCACCAAGAGCTGCAAGCCCCTCGCCTTAGTTTGTCTTGAGAAACCACAGAACCTAAACTGACTCACTCAAGCCCACCAAGGCCCATTCTTCTCGTTTAACTCACACAGAATGATCTTGCTTGTCCGTGGCCATCTACGTCTGCGAACGTCTGCCTCACTCTATCACATTCTTTGTTTCTTTGTTCTTTTTTCCTGTCCAACTTCAGTTCCTGTAACATATAAAACCTCTGTTCACTACGAGACAGGGCTGCCCCACTTTTAGAATGCCATTCCTGCGAACAGCAAAATAAATGGTTTCTGGGAGTTGTTGCACTTTGATAGCCTCGCGTTCAGGACCTCTCTAAAGTTAAGGCTTTAGAGTTGGTTGTGCACTTAGTGGCATCCTACAGGCTCTGGGCTCACTTTCATAAAGTCCTGAAATCCACTCTTAGGACCAATGGATTTCCTACCACTGAGTCTTCCTTGGGGCTTCCCTGTGGCTCAGATGGTAAAGAATCTGCCTGCAGTGAGGGAGACCCAGGTTTGATCCCTGGATTGGGAAGGTCCCCTGGATTAGGAAATAGCAACCCACTTCAGTATTCTTGCCTGGAGAATTCCATAGACCTGGGAGTCTGGGCGGGGGTTTAGTTCATGGGGTGGGAAAAAGTCGGAACTGACTGAGTGTCTAATGCAACATCCAAGTCTTCCATATGCTTCCCAGGTGTGGCTCAGGTAAAGAATCCACCTGCCGAGCAGGAGAAGTGGGTTTGATCCCTGGGTCGGGAAGATTCCCCAGGGAAGGAAATGACAACCCACTCCAGTACTCTTGCCTGGGAAATCCATGGACAGAGGAGCCTGGCAGGCTACAGTCCATGGGGTCGCAAAGAGCTGGACACAACTTAGTGATTAAACCACCACCATCACCACCAGATCTTCTGTATACCTGTTCTTTGGCCTTCAGACTTGAAGAAGAGCAGATATCCCTCTTTCTTAAAGGGAGGGAATGTGATTCTCAAGCCCTTTTGTGGCTCAGATAGTAAAGCGTTTGCCTGCAATGCTGGACAACCGAGTTCTATCCCTGGGTTGGAAAAATCCCCTGGAGAAGAAAATGGCAACCCACGCTAGTATTCTTGCATGGAAAATCGCATGGATGGAGGAGCCTGGTGGGGTTGCAAAGAGTCAAACACAGCTGAGGGACTTCACTTGCTTCCTTCATTCCTTCACTCTCCTCTTTTCTAGATTAATGGGTGTGTATAAGCCTGAAGCCAGACGCCTCAGTTGGAATACCACCTCCACTTCTTACCATCTCTGTCCCCATGGACAAGCTACTTAACATTTTTGTGTCTGTTCCCTTATCTGTAAACTGGGAGAAATAGCAGTAACAATCTGATAGATTTGATGTGAAGACTAACTGGAAAGCTTATCAAGCTTGCCGCATGTCAGCCCCCAAAGGCTCTGGGCCTGGCTCTGTGCCTGAACCGGACAGACAGAATCTCTGCCCTTAGGTCACATCTGGCTTACTGAGAGCCATTGATATGAAATTTAACATCCAATTTCAGTTCAGTTCAGTTGCTCAGTCGTGTCCGACTCTTTGCGACTCCATGAATTGCAGCACACCAGGCCTCCCTGTTCATCACCATCTCCCTGAGTTCACTGAGACTGACATCCATCGAGTCGGTGATGCCATCCAGCCATTCAATCCTCTGTTGTCCCCTTCTCCTCTGCCCCCAATCCCTCCCAGCATCGGAGTGTTTTCCAATGAGTCAACTCTTCGCATGAGGTGGCCAAAGTACTGGAGTTTCACCTTTAGCATCATTCCTTCCAAAGAAATCCCAGGGCTGATCTCCTTCGGAATGGACTGGTTGGATCTCCTTGTAGTCAAAGGGACTCTCAAGAGTCTTCTCCAACACCACAGTTCAAAAGCATCAATTCTTGGGCGCTCAGCCTTCTTCACAGTCCAACTCTCACATCCATACATGACCACAGGAAAAACCATAGCCTTGACTAGATGGACCTTAGTCGGCAAAGTAATGTCTCTGCTTTTGAATAT